>OY728161.1:1142494615-1143016615 GCA_963277665.1 Viscum album
TCCTCATGGATGAAATTGCATGAATTGGAACATAAAATATCATTATGTATGATGGATTCAAGATATAACATGAAAAAGGGTAAATATTTAAAACATATAAAATAAATTAAATTTATAGTATCAATATATTTTTTAATGAAGGATAATTTAGATTAAATCCCTTACCATGAGTTTAAATTTATGAGAATTTACATTAAATAATATATAATAAACTTATATAAATTTTTTAATTGATTAATAAACATTTAATATCCATGCCATTATAATTATACATTTTATATAAATTGTGACCATGATCTATTTAGTTACATCATTAATTATGTTTATACTAGAAGTATTGAGGGAATTCATTTTATAATCCCAAAACAGCTTTAGTAGGATGAACATGGTCAAAGTGTTGATTACTAAATTTTTTATAGAATAATAATAATGAAATAATTATAATCATTTTATATTAATTATACTTTTAAAACCTATCATGAAATAGTTTTATGAAAAATGAATTATGTTACAATCATGGATATGGTGTGTTAAATGTACACATGAGTAACATTTCCTTTTTTGGACATTCGTGATAAAAAGAAAGTAATAATTATTTTAAATTTTCTTATTTTTTATTATATTATTGATATAGTATAATTTATTTTAATAAACTTTGTATACATTAGCCATATGATGTCATTAAAAAAATTAACTGAACCGCTTCATGGAGGTGGAAATCCACATATATACACGAACAATGGTGTCATTTTTGAATAGATGGAATGGTAAGAAAATATATATTACATTATATTTAATGAATGATAATAATTTCATTAATATAATACATTTAAATAAAATTCATCTTTATAACCATCTATGATAGATGGTGATGGGAATTGAATTACATCAGTTCATGAGAAGGTAGTTTGACGTACACACAAACGATGGTTTTGTTTTCCATTTGATGGAAGAGGAGATGGATATAGGTTATGAAATTAGCATAATAATATGTAAATATTATTTAGATAAAAATTTTATTATTTCATCATGGTTTAAGAATATTTAAATGAGGTTATATAAGAACTAAAATGAAAACTCTATGTTAATAACTATTTCTCTTTTTATGGACATCATGGTTAGGTTTATACTAAAACCCTTATTATGGTGGTTTTATTATCAAAACAAGTCCTATATGACATGTTTTTTTATAATGGATGGATTTGAGTTGGTATTAATTAGATATATTTTTCAAAGATTCTGAGGAAGGTAGGATATGAGGATCCCTTTTATAAATGAGGGTTGGGGAAATCTTGGAATTTCATCAGGTATTAAATAAATGTAAATTAATTTTGAATTAAAATAAATTCAAATAGATATATTCTGAATATAGGATTTTTTTTATTATAAATAAAATTATCAAATAAAATTGTTAAAATTTTAGGTTATGATTTCGCACTTATCTCACTATTTTAACCCATTGTTAACACTTTTGAAAATTATTGTGATATCAATGTTTCTTACTTTTAGGGGTCAAGAAACTTACAGTAAAAGTAAAATTTAACTATAAATTGAATGTTGATGATATTATAAACCAAATCACATTAACTTTTCCAAATATATTATTTTCATAAACCTAAAATCATTTAATAAAATATTTTTTATTATAAAATAACATTAATATCATTTTTTGAAATACATAAAATATTATAGTGAGATGTGTCTTACTCATGTAAAATAGAACCAAAATAAAATGGATTACGATAAAATTATTATATTAATTCAAGATAATTACACAATAAAATGTTATCGTTTTTTATATTATTTATTCCTTATATGTTGTTTTTACCCATTAGTTAAAAAAATAACCTTAACTATGGTAATTAATTTTTTTAGTATTAAAGGGTTATAATTGAATGTGTAAACTAAAAAATGCCTTAAAATTGTATAATTTGTGAAATTTTTTAAAATTTATTTTCCTAAGTTTCCTTTTTCCACATTTTTATTTTTGAAATAATTAAAAATATATTATTTAATATAAAATATCACAAATGTGATTTTTGAAAATATTTAATTAGTTTTAATATAAAGACAATAAAAGATAAATTTGTTTTGAATATAAAACCTTTTCATATAAATAAAATGTTATATTGATCTATAAAACTTTTGGAATACAATTAATCATTGTAAAAATATTATTTTTTTAGTTTCTAAAATCATTTACTTGATTTTTATACTCCTTGTACTATTACTATCTTAGTGTTTCCTAAGTATTTAAGATAATTATTCCCTTACTAAAAATTAAAAAAAAATTAAAATAATAATAAATAATAATTTATTTTTCAAATAATCATTTTTAATCAAAAAAGTTGTTGTTTTTATATTTTTTAAAAATATATGAATTTTAAAAGTAATAAAGTATCATTTTTTACTTTATCTTTACTTAAAATTTTATAAATTTCAACATAAATAATAAATGAAAAAAGTTCATATTTTTTATTTTTTTATGACTATTAAAAAATAGATTCTACTAATAAAATTGAGGAAGGTGTTTAAAAGAATTTTTAGCTTTATAATTTTAGTTATAACCCTTATTAACCTATTTTACCTTTACTATGGTAATTATAATTTTGTATTCATACTATTTTTAATGAAAAAAATGAATGGTGCCTATTTTATAAATTTTCACATCCTCATTAAAAAAGGGAACAATTTTTCAATATAAAATTTATATATGTTGAAAAAAATAATTTTAAATAAAAACAGAAAACAAAAGGAAAAAATTGTTTTTTTAGAAAAATACACTTTTATGATAAAAAATGAACCTATACCAAAATCAAGAATAGTTATGATTAAAATGTAATTAATTAGATTATATATAAAATATAATATTTATAATACATTGATATCACATTAAAATAATAATGGTTCTTTGAAATTACTTTTTTAATAGAATAAAATTACAGTTTAACAAGTAATCGCATTTTCACTAATCCTTGAAAAGGAAATGTTTTTAGAAAAACATAAAAGAATTTTTTTAAGATTAATTTGAAATTTTGAATTTAAAAATGATAATAAAATTATGAAATTAAATTTATAAAAAATCCTAAAATTAATTATATTATTCAGTAACTAAAATCAATAAAAATCATTTATAAAAAATCATATTTTTGAAGAATAAAAAGACTTTACTGAAAAATAAGTGGTTATTTCAAAAGAATTTATCAATAAAAAATTATTTATATTCACATATATATGTATGTATGTATGTATGTATGTATATATGTATGTATGTATGTATGTATATATGTATGTATGTATGTATGTATGTATGTATGTATGTATGTGTGTGTATATGTATGTATGTATGAATATATGTTAGTTTGTATGTATGTATCGTATTGTGGATACTACTATTCATACCTACCAATTCAAAGATGGGGTTTAAATGATCATAAAATAATAATATTTCATGGTATTTTAGGCACAGTGTTTCATGTTGTATTTTCTATCAAACATAGTTTTGTTTCACAATATCAGGATATTTAATTCTCCCCTAATTAATAAAATACATCCTCAAATTTCGAAATCAGCTTGAAAACCAATTTTTTGACATTGGAAAATACATTTTTTGACATATTATCTCGTAAAAAGGATAAATAAGAATTCATCTTGAAAATATGGAATTTGAAATATGAAGTTTATCTAGGAAAACACATAATTGGGTTTCCAAATCGAATAACATTAATGGGAAGTAAAAATAATTGAATGGTGGAAAAACATAATGTCTATATAGTTATAGAGAACAAAAATTATAGGAAAGTGAATGATCATGAGAATATTAATGACCATAAAAATATAAACCAAAAAGATATGAAAAATACCATTGATTCATCATAATTTATGGTAATAGGATAATATTTTTATTTCAAGATCCTTTTCCAAGAGTGGAGGAATTTTTTTATGTCACACCCAATCCTGGGATTTTCCTTTATTTTATTATTTTCTTGATTTTGGATCTTTTGGTTGAGGTTCTGGTTGAGTGTCTAGCAATTGTATTTGAGTTTCGGTGGTTTTAGTTTCTTTTTGGCCTTGTGCATGGTTATTGTTAAAGGTATTGGAAGAAAGTGTTATAGTGGGGAGTTTATAACACCCACTTTGTCACAAAATTATGTTTAAATCAGTAATGTAATTTTTAAGTGGATTCTTCTAGTGCTTGCATGTCATTTGTGGGCTTTTTGGAAATTTTTCATGTCACACAGTTTAAACATGGTTTTCCCAAACCATGAAACTTATAATTTGTAAGTTTAGAAAAAATTTCAATTATAATTTTCATGGTTTGAACATGGTTTATAAAATCTGTAGTAAAACCATGAATCCCATTAAACCCTAAATAAAATTTATTTTAAAACCACAATTTATGTAATTCCTCATCTTATGACCTCCTCTTAGTTGGGTATCAACCAGAGGGTTCCACCCCCTTTTTATCCTTCATCTTGGGACATATTTTGGATGATTTCCCACCAAATGTTAGAGATTATTCATGATTTATTCATCAAATCATTCTCTTTCCTTTTCTTCTCTTCTCCCACTCATGGTTTCCTGGTTTCTCTTGACTTGAATCCATATTTTCAGAATCCTAAGATGAGGGATGGATGATGTGGGTTGATTTTCTTTATTCTAGGGTGTACAATTTTTTTATTAGGATTATTTATTCCATTACTTGAAGTTTCATTGTATTTTCACATCATTGAGGTTGGTTTTATCATAAATTTCATTTTCAGCACACAATTTTGATGCTTAATCTTTCCAAAAATTCTTTCAAAATGTTATAATCATGCTTCTATAGAG
Source organism: Viscum album (assembly GCA_963277665.1). Classification (NCBI taxonomy): domain Eukaryota; kingdom Viridiplantae; phylum Streptophyta; class Magnoliopsida; order Santalales; family Viscaceae; genus Viscum; species Viscum album. Next base: position 1,142,499,446 of record OY728161.1, read on the forward strand.
TTAGTATAACTTGTATTGGGGTTTTCATGAAGGAAAATGGGTGTGAAATGGTTTTCCAAGGGGTTTTTATTAATTATTATTATATTTAAATGCATTTATGGTGATTGAGAAAATGTCAATTGAACTTTTAATGTGAAATTGGGTGTTTTGGTGGTGTTTTACTTAGTTTCTGTTTGGGTAATTTTGTTTGATTTTGAATTGGATGTTTTATAAGGATATTTGTGACTTTATGTTTTTATTTTTATGTATTTCTTGTTTTATTGGTTTGAAAGCAAGTGATGTTTCATTAAAAATTGTTTTTGGGTGATTTCATGTATACTTGAAGAGTGTCATTAATGTTGGTTGGGATATTTAAAATGGTTTTTAAGTGGTTTTGGATATTTAAATGATTTTTTGGATTCTTTTTTAAATGTTTGGGTTCTTAATGGTTTCTTAAGGCCTGTTTGGGATCTTAAAAAAATTTGTTCTTATTGAACCATGGTTTTCCAAAATATTCTCCTCCCTTTACTCTTTATTTTTTAAAATGGTTCCTTGATTTATAAATGGTTTGTTGACAATTCATGTGACATAAAATTTGGTATCAAGTGTGTTTCTAAAATTTGGTACCATTTAGAATTTTGATATTTGGTTTGGTGATGTATTGGTATAAAGCCATGTTTGGAACTTCAATATATACTTGGAAAATAAGTGGAGAAAAGGGATCATGTGATGCTTTTTGTTTTCTTTCTTGTTTTCACTTTGTCCTGTGAATAGGTCTGGATTTCTAATTAAAATGACCATTTGGAATTGTGCATGTGAAGGTTATGATTTCAATTAACTTTTTAAATGGTGTGGAAATGGATTTTTAAATATATTCACACTGGAAATGTTAAAAAATTGTCACTTTGTATTGTCTTTGAAAATATAGTTTTTATGTGAAGTGATTTGAAGGAATAGTTGGTACCTTTTGATATTTTGGTAATTTGTTTTGGAACTCATGTGACATATGGTCCTGGTTGGAATTTTTGAATATTTTTTATAATGTATTGAAAACATGGGTTGTGTGAAGGCCCAGTTGATATTTTTAAATATTTGAAATTGGTTTTTAAAAATGAAATATTTTGATGGCCTGATTAGAACTTATGAATGGAATATGTCTATAGAACACTAGAACTTGTTATGTGTTCCCATCTAGGGACTTGTACTTTAGGATTCTGTAGGTTTTGTCTTTTGTTTGGAAACCACTAGAACTTGGGATATGTTCTCCTCTAGTGGATCATGCACGAGGAAGTTCTGTGTGATTATTTTTACAACATGTTTCTCTAAGTATTATTAGCATGGTATTCCTCGGTGTAATCTATAGGGTCGACTAATGGTTTATTATCGACTCCTATTAGATGGGTTGTACCCCCTGGATTTTCTAAAAGGCTAGGTGGGAGATGCCACAGGATTGGCTAGTGTAGAGTGTCCAGTTGGTTGTTGACTGTAGAGTTACACCATATGCTGGAAGGTGAGTCTGAACAGAGTACGTATATGGATTTCATCTAGAGATGTTTAGAAAATTACAATGATTTACTATCTATATGTTCTATTTATTTATACCTCATGTGGATATTAGACCTATTAGTTTATATATACTTGTTTGATTCATTTACTTCCTACATAGACCCTTTTTTCCATCTAGTATGGATTTTTATTTGAGTTTTGGTTTTGAACTAGGTTTTGGAGTGTGAATGAATTTTTTAAAATCAATTTTGTGGTTGCTATTTTAATAATAGAAATCATGGAAATGCCTATTTGTCTGTTTAAAATTATTCATAGCCTGTTTTTTAATGTATTTCGAACTAGATTTTGTGCACTGTTTGGGGGGAGTAAGTGCGTGGTCTCTTTGGTGATTTTCAACTGATATATTGTATGCTCACCTCCTACTTATGCCAATCAGAATTGGTAGACCCGAGCTATTTTGTTTTATTTGGTTTCCAGTTCAGTTTCCCATTAGAGAATGTTGGTTTTAAGGTTGATGGTGACCAATAGGTCATGTGGATATCAAGTTTCATGGTTAAGTTTTATTTTTTTATTCAGTTTCATTTTATTCATCTGTTTTTTATCTGGATTCAATTTTTTATTTATTGATTTTATGTTGTTGGTTATGTTTTGTGTTCTTTTTTGTAATTTTTATCTTAGTGGTTTGGGAGTAAATAATTCCCATTTTTACTATTTTGATTCCTAAAACTGCTTTCCATTCTATCGGGATCATGAAAACCCTTCAAGACTTTCTTGGGTCAGGTTAGTTTCTGGGTTGGATGGAATCTGAGCTTGGTTCATGACAAAATAGTATCAGAGTCGGGATCTTTTATTTTTGGATGTTAGGTAGATTGAAGGATTATTGATACCCAAGAGGTAATTATGGGAAGGAAGTCATAAATCCAAAATCATTCATATCCCTGAGTTGTCAGGGGTATTCTAGGACATGTGTTTTTTATTTTGGTTTTTGGTTTGAGTGGATGGGGAGTGGCAATGATAATTAGCCAGTGTCATGTCGTTATCTCATAGGAAGAGGTGATCCACATGGAATTCAATTGCACAGTTCATGGTCTTCTTAATGGGTAGTTATTTCTTTGGGCATGGTCCACTAACCATGTCATTGGGTTATGCATGAACATTGGTTCCTCATTCTTGCAGTTTTATTTAATTTGTGTGCGAGTTTAGTTCTAAATAGTGTGAGTGGGTTTCAAAGGAACAATGGTGTTTATAGTAGAAAATGGTTTTTGAGATGAAAATTATTTTTAAAAGTGGTTTATCAATGAAAATTTAAATGGTTATTAAAATAAAAATTGATTATTAATTTTGAAAATAATGTAATATTTTTGAGGAAATGTGAATTGAGAAATTGTAAAATGGATGAGTTTGATGATAAAGTGGTATGTGTGACCCGTGGTATTCTTTATGGATGTTCGCATATGACTATTTGTGTATGAAAAGGTCATGTTGTAATTTTTTCATGGATGATGTAATCAGAGGTGGGATGGAAATATATGTGATGGTTCATTGGCTACCATGGGTGAGTTTTTGAAATCAAAGGTTTGGCATGGTTTTTCCAAAATGGATTTTCAAATGGAAAATGATTTCATGATTTGTTTTTTCTTAAAAATGGGGGTTCTTGTTTTGTAAAAACTGGATTTTGGTATTTTTATAGTCGCATTGGAAGAAATTGGTTTTGAAAATTGGAGAAAAAATGTGGTTTTTTAAAATATAATTTTTTTGTTTTATTTATGATGTTTGACTTAAGGGGAAAAAATTTGGATGAGGATGGTCTTTCGCTTTCATTTTTTGTTGCTGTTGATTTTGGTGCAGTGTTTACTTCTATTCAATGTATTCCTCCCAAATATATCCCAATAATATCTAGTGGGTCTCATCCAATTTCTAGTTCTTCTTATTAGTTTTCTACCATATTTCATGGTGATCAAGGTCCATTCGAGTCTGAAAAATGTCTTGAGAATGTTGATAGCATCATCAGATCATTGGGAACTCCCGATGTAGTGAATGTGTGAGCCATTCTGGTATTCCTCGATGGTCAGAGTTTGGATTAGTGTAGGGTCAATGTTAATTCATCATTGTAAGTTGGTAAGATATGGGAAGTGTTTAGGACCACTTTATTCTAAAGTCTTATATTTTAGTATGTAAAGGCATTTAAATTGGAAAAGATGTTTGTTATTCAGTAGCGTCAATGGACAGTGAAGGCATATGTTGACGACTCTAAAAAATGGATTATTTTTCTTTAGAGATAGCATTATAGGATCACCTGAAAGATCTTATTTTTTTGGGGCCTTCATCCAGATATCAAGAAGTAAGACCTCTCATCTGGTGAGATCCTATACAAAAAATTGGTGTATGAGGACTTCCAAGATGATTTCATTCTTGAGGTGTAGTCATTAGTGGTTGATTCTCATAATGGTTCCCCATCTGGGGAGTTGTGTGTGCATGAGGAGCCTCTTTCTGAGAATACCTTCTCATAAATTATGACTTATCATTCGTTAGATGGTTCATCAATGTCTTTTAGTGCATTTGGTTTTGGCATTCAATGACATCTTATTGTAATCCTTTGAATACTTCTCAACATTTTGGTTGTTTGGGTACTTTTGAGAATATTTTCAAGAAAAATTTCCTGAGGATGAATTCTTGATAAGAGTATGTTATCTCCTCACTATGAGGCATAAAATTTTTTAAGACATTTGTGCTCTAACCATAGGACACATAGTAAATATTTTACATATATTCGGAATCCCTAGTTGTGGGGAACATTTGAGTGGGAATATTTTGGTTCCTCTTTTCTGGTTCTCTTTATTTTTATAATTTCCTCCCAATCGTGAATAGTTTGGGGGACATTTCCCTTTTAAATCTAGTGGTGGTGGGTTTTTAGATGTGAGTATTTTATTAATTTTTCTCTCTTGTGTGTGTTTAGCCCTTTTTTGGGTTGGGTTATGGTTTTCTATTGTGTTTATTTGGGATTTTATTGGATCCTGTGGAAATGATGAATTTTGGTCATTTTCCATTGTTGGTTTTGGATATTTTCTGTGATTATCCCCTTATGTATGGTAGGTCTTTAGTTCACTTAGTAGTCCCCACATTGGATGGCCCATCATGGCGTTTTTATGAATTCTGAATTCTAGTGGCTCTCTTTTTTAAATTTTGTGGGGATTTTTGCGTTAGTTTGTGCCAGGTTTCCTATGTCAGTGTCTCTATGTTAAGAGTTCCAATATTGGTTATTCTAGTTAGGTTCTTGTGTTGGGTATAACCCTCCTCCTTTTCTATGGTTCCTTTAATTATCTTCTTTTCTTAGAGATTGTTATGTGTGACTTTTAGATTAAATGGTCACCTCGGGTTTCATGGTTCTATTTTAGTTCATTCGGTTTTGGGTTTTAGTTTTTTTCTTCGTTAGGATAGCTGAATTTTTGGGGAAATAAAGTGTTTTTTGTTGAGAGAACGATCACACCCCGACCTTTTCTTTTTATTTTATTATGTTATTTTAATTATTTTGGATCTTTTTTTTGAGGTTCATGTTATGTTTTTGAAAATATATGTTGGTATTTCTAGGTTTTGGTTTTTTTTTGCCTTGTGAATGGTTTTTGTTAAAAGTATTTTGAAATAGTGGCATGGTGGGGACTTTATAAAACCCATGGTGTCACTAAATTGTCTTTAAATATTTTCTAGATTTTTGGGTGGACTTTACTAGTGTTTGGGGTATAATTTGAGAGTATTTTGAAAAATTTTAAGGTCACCTGCTTTAACATGGTTCTCCCAAACATTTCAACTTAAATCTAAAAGTTTTGAAAATGTTTCAAGTATAATTATCATATTTTCCCCATGGTTTTGAAAATCATGATCCCAATTAGACAAAAAAGAACATTTATTTTAAATACCTAATTTATGTTATACTACCTCTCATTTTACTCCCTCTCTATTGGGTATCAAATAGAGTGTTACCCCCATTATTCTCCTTTATCGTGGGACACTTCTGGGAAATTTTTCACAAAATGATGGTGATTCTTCAAGATTTAATATTAAAAAATTTCCCTTCCTCTTTTTCTCTTCTCCTTCTAATGGTTCCTTTGTTTCTCTTGGATTGGATCCCTATTTTATAAACCCTAGGTTGTGTTTTGGTAGATGTGGTTTGATTTCAATGATAAGATATTGTTTGGTTTTTTTGTTGGATTTAGTTCTTCCTCCCCATTATGTTTCATCATATTCTCATATTGTTGAGGTAGGTGTTTCCATCCATTTTCTTTCCCAAAAACTATTTTGATGCTTGAAATTTATTTTATTGCATGAAACATGTTATAATATTTGTTTTCGTGAATTATAGTAAATTTTATTGATTTTTTCATGATGGAAAATGCATTAAAAATGATTTTTAATGGTTTTCCTAAATTATGATTATATTTTAATGAATGCAAGGTGTTTCATAAAAACCCATCTGAATTTTTAAAGTAAAATTTGGTGTTTTGGGTGGTTTTTCCCATGGTTATTTTTTGATAATGTGGTTGGATTTTGAATTTGATTTTATATGTTTAGAAAAGTGAATTTATATTGCAACACTCATGTATGGAATGTTGTGTTGTTTTCAATTAATGTGATATTACCTTAAAATGTATTTTTGAGTGATTTCACGGATATAAGAAGAGTGTCATTTAATTTAATTTGAGGTTTTATTAAATGATTTTTTAAGTGGTTTTGGATTTGTAAATGATGTGTTGGATTCATTGGGTAATGGGTGGGTTCTTAATGATTGTTTATGCCCATTTGGAACCTTGATAAAAAAAATTCTTCTTAAACCATGGTTTTCTAAAGGCTTATCCTCCTATTCCTCTTTATTTACCCAAAATGGTTACTTGATTTCTAAATAGTGTGTTGGAAATTCATGTTACTTTAAATGTGGTTTCAAGTGTGTTTCAGAAATCTTGGACCATTTTAAAATTTGAGATGTGGTTTGGTGATGTATTGGTATAAAGGCACATTTGTAACATTAATACATACTTGGAAAATAAGTGAAGGATAAGGATCATGGGGAACTTTTTGTGTTGCTTAATGTTTTTCACTTTGTCTTGGTAATGGGTTTGGATTTGAAATGAAAATCCTATTTAGCATTGTTCACATGAAAGTTGTGTTTTATATTGTCTTTGGAAATGGTGCAGAAATGGCATTGTAAATTTATTTGGATGGGAAATGTTAAATTCTTGGATGGCACTTTGCATTGTATTTGAATTTTTTTTTCTTAATTTCAAAAAATGTTAAGGACTGATTAGTACCTTGTGATGTTTTGGGAATTCGTTTTTTATCTAATTTTATGTATTGGCCTGGTGGTCTTTTGGCATATTTGGGAAAATGTAATGAAAACATGGGTGGTGTGAAGGATCGATTGGTATCTTAAAATGTTGGAAAATGGTTTTTGAAAATCAAATGATACAACATACTAATTGGAACTTGTGAATGGATTATGTTTCGAGACCACTAGTTGTTAGGATGTGTTCCCCTCTAGAACCTCTTGCATGAGGATGATTTGGGTTTTAGCTATTATTTAGAAACCACTATCCCATGGTAAGTGTTAAACTATAGCGTTTTAAGCATGAGGATATTGTTCTCTCTGGTTTCTATACCAAGTTTCACCAAGTACTGTTGTAATGGGATTCTAGGGATTCATCAAGAGGCAAGAGTGATGGTTTCATGTCAAACCTAATTAGATGGGTTGTATCCCCTGGATTTTCTAAAAGGCCAGGTAGGACATGGCACTGGATTAGATAGTTTATAGTGGGATATTGGTTTTTAACTATGGAGCTACACTATATTCCAGTAGGTGAGTCTGAACTGTGTATGTCCATGGATTCACTCTAGATATTATATGGAATTTACCACGATTTGTTATATTTATGTCCATTTTTTTTGCATGTGGATATTAGCCCTGCTAGTTTGTATCTTCTTTTCTTCTACGCTTACTTCTTACATATCCCCATTTTGGTCATTAGGTTTGGATTTATATTTGGGTGTTGGTTTTGAACTGTCTTTTTGAGTGTGAACCCGTTTTTAAAATGGAATTTTGTGTTTGTTGTTTTAAAAAGAGAACTCGTAGTATTTTTTTGGTTGTTTTAAATGATTAAAAGCCTATTTTCTAAATTTATTTAAAACTAGTGTTTTTGGACTTTTTCAGGAAAGGAAATTCATAGAAACATTGGTGATTTCCTACTAAGTTGTTTTATAGTCAGAATATTAATATTCCACTCAGTGTCGGAAGACCTAAGTTGTTTTACGGGTTCGAGTTTCTAGTTCAGTTTTCTTTTAGATATGGTTAGTCTTATAGTTGGTGGTGACCAAGAAGTCATGTAGATATTTTTTTGTGTGGTTTGGTTTTAGTTGTGTATTCAGTTTCAGCTATATCATAATCCGTTGTATCTCGATTGGTTTGAAGTTTTTTTCAGTTATTAGTTATGTTTTGTTTTATTTTTGGTCATTTTGATCCTAGTTATTTTGGAATAAATCATTCCCATATTTAATATTTTTATGGCTATCAGTATTTTATATCCCTTGGGGATTAGGAACACCCTTTAGGACTTGTCTTGAACCCTATCGACTGTTAGGTTGGATGAAATCCCATCTTGGTTCGTGATATATTACCATCTAGACTATGAACAGAAAGAAATATACATACTTGATTTTATTTAAATACATAAATGAAATCCTTTGGTTTCATTTTTGGTAATTTTTCTCATTTATCTCATATATTACTCCATGTGATTTGTATTCAAGATGAATTTTTCATGCTTGAAGCGCTAAAATTAACTTCCAATGCATCACATAATTATATAAAATGATAACAAGTTATTCCTTCAATAATAAGACATTTACCAAAACCAAAATGGTTAGAACAATGTGTGATTATTCCCTAAATGAATAAACCGTCATATGAAAACAATAACATTAATTACCAAATATTCAAAAGTAACACCTAAAATTCAACATAGATCATTCGATAAATAACTCATCTTAAACTTTTTCAAAATATTCCATGAAAGTTTTGAAAACCAAAAATTAGAAGTATTTGATCATATATTCTTCAAAGATTAATTTAACATTTATCTCCAAAACAAATTAGTCACCCATGAAGAAATATACCAAAAATTCATATACCCTAATCATATAATCTCTAATATATGTTAATCATTTTCATAAATAACCTAAATCAACATAAATCCAAAATAATATCATATATACTTCCAAAATATAATTCATATTTTTTTCCAAAAACAAAGATATGATCTTATCCAAACGTATTTAAATTTTACATATTCATTTACTCTCTCCAAAATTGTAAAATTATTCAAAATTGACATTAATTAAAAAATATGGTTTTTTTCTAAAAACAATTTTTTAAATAATTTTTAGTGCTAAAGAAAAAAAATATTTACCAAAACAAAAATATTAAAAAAATATCCATAGTATAAAATAAATTAATTTTTTTTATCCAATTAGGATCTTATAATTTTCTTAAAATAGATTAAACTCTAAATAATATTGATTAAAATTTGGTTGAAACATAAACATCATACCACTTTGGTGAATCATGAATTGTAGTCTCCATGAAAGAATAACAACAAATGAAAATTCAAATATAATGAAAATAAGGATGTTTGTGAAATAAAATTTCAATGTTTCTATATATACACCTCATAAATGAAGATAGATTCATAACAAAAATGTTCTTACCAAAGAAAGAAAAAAAATAATAAAATCATGTAATTGAATTTAGAATCAACAAATAGAGATATTTTGTGTATCAAAAGTAAATCCAATTGAAATAATTAATTATGGTATAAATAAAAAACCATTTAACACATAATATTTATGTAATATTATCAAATAATAATTGATATAACACAATGGATGGAAAATGAGTTAATAAATCCCTTACAACATTGTAATGATCAGTTCAAATTCCATTAGAAGAAATAATTTTAATTGAAACATAAAATACCATGCATTATGATGGAATTAATTAAATAACATTAATAATTGGTTCCATAGACTCAATATAAATGAAATTAGGTGTACAGAAAAAAAATAATCTTCAATAAATGTAAATTGAGATGAAATCCTTTACATCAATTGAGACCATCCATGTATGTCCTTTTAATTCAATATAAAAATATAACATCAATTATTTTCAAGATTAATAACCCTTTTCATGTTTATTGCCTTATTATTATATATTTTATATCATTTATGGCCATTTTTTCTATTTACTTCATCATTCATGTTTATGTCGGATGTTTTGGGGATATTCGGTTCATAATCCCAAAATAGCTTTGGTTGGATGAACAAGGTTAAACAGGTATTTATTCTGTAATATCAAAAACGATATCAATGATATAAAAAAAATTATAAATTAATTATACTTTTAAAACCAACCATGAAATATATTTATAAAAAATTATTACATTATAATCATGTAGATGGTATGTCATATGTATGCCTGAGTAACGTTTCCATTTTCTAATAATCACGATTTAAATAAGGTAAGTGTTATTTTATCTTTAAATTATTTTTATTAAACCGAAGATATAATATACTCTCGTTAAATACACATTCTATAGAATCCATGTTATTTTGTTACAAAAAAACTATCACATCACTACTTGGAAGTGGTATTCCACACGTACGCATAAACGATGGTATCATTTTTCAATGTATTTAAAGGAAATAAAATGAATAATATTATATATATATATATATAATTTATTATGAATATAATATATATATATATATATTAAATTCATCTATATAACCATCCATTAAATGCATTGAAGGAAATCGAATTGCATCGATTTGTGAGCTTTTTGTCCTTCGTAAAAACAGACAAAGCATTTGTTTCCCATTTGATGGAAGACGATATGGATATAAGTTATAGAATAATCATAATAAAATATTATTGTATTTAATATATTTATGTTATTATTCCACCAAGGTTATATAATATTTTATGGTGTTCAGGGAAAAATTAAAATGAAAACGCTCAGTTAAGAACTATACCTTATCGTCAGACAACCTCTTTTGATTTATAACTAACTCCTTCCTTGGTTGGTTTTATGATCAAACTAGGGAATCTATGAAGTGGTTAAGTATTTTAGAGAGATATTTTGGTTTTTATTTTCTAATATATAGTGCTAAAAATATTTGAGGAAGGGAGGAGAGTAGGTGCTCTATTATAAGTGACGAGAGGGGAACTATTTGATTTTCTTAATGCTTTAAATAAATATAAATTAATTTTCCTAAAAATATATCCTAATTGGATTATATTTAATATATAGTGGTTATGAGTCTAAATAAACTTATTTAATCAAATTATTGAAATTTTATGATATTTTTCACCATATAGCATTGTTTTAATTTCTCGTTAACCCTTTTGATAGTTACCATGATATCAATGTTTTTTACTCATTAATGTTCAATAAAGTCACTATAAAATGAAAAGTAATTCATAAATTCACCATGGTTGATATTTTCAACCATAAATTCTTCACTTTTCATAATTTAATATTTTTATTATTTTTATTCATTTAATGATATATTTTTTGTTAAAAAATATCTTTTACGTCATTTTTTGGAAATATTAGAAATATTATAATATAATTTTCATATAACCCGTGTAAAAATATTCCAAAATTACATGGATAATAATATAATGATTATATGGTATTAATATAATTACCAACTAAAATTTTATTTTTTTATTATTTCATTTTAGATCTATTCTTTTGGTTTAACACCTTGGTTAACCTACTTTAACCTTACCTATAATAATGATTTTTTTAATATTTAAGGGACATAATTTAAATTATAAGTTAAAATTTAAATTATAAATAGAAATATTATGAAATATTAGAAGATATATCAACCTAATTTTCCTCGTATAATATTTTTTCAATTTTTTAAAAATTTAATAAAATATTATTTATCATAAAATATCATTAATGTAATTTTTGATAGTACTCATTTATTTTGAATTTAATGTTAAGAAAATATAAATTATTTTCTAATTTAATACTTCAACACATCTATAATATGTTATATTTTTCTATAAAATTCATTGGACACTATATCATGCCAAATTTATATTAATTTTATTGTTTTCAGAATCATTTACTTCATTTTTTCTATTGCTTGCACAGGCATTGTGTCGGTGTTCCATTGAAATTTAAACAATTATTTTATTACTAAATATTTATGAAAATTACCACAATAAATATAATTTATCATTCAAATATAAACATTAAATAAAAAATAATTTATACTTATCCATTTCTAAAAAATATTGTATATATTACTAGAAAGAAAGTGTCATTTTTTACTTTAAATTTACTTAAAATATTATAAAGGTAAAAATAGAAGATAAATGGAATGAAGTCAATTTTTTATCTTTTGCAAGATTATGTATTAAATATTCTCATAAAATTAAATTATTTCATGTTTTTAATAAATATTAAGCCACGTCATATTAGTTTTAACCCTAATTAATCCACTTTACCATTACTAAGGTATCTAAAATTTATTAGGCTTACTAATCCTAAAGACCAAAAATAATGGTGGATAATTTACCAAATTTAGGCCTATTAAATATAAATACAGAGTACATTTTTCAATTTTATATTTCTAGAGGTGGAATAAATTAATTTTAGAAAACACACAGGTACAAGGAAATTTTTTTTTGGAAAAAATCATTTTAAGCCAAAAAATTAACTTATACCAAAATTAAGTATAATGATATTATGTTAGAGTGTTCATTTGAAAAATATTGATATTATAGTTCATGAAGTATATGTACTCTTCACTATAGTTTTTCAAATATTACTAGTGTTGGGTGGAGGGGTACCATAGTGTAGACTGACCTTAGTGATTTTTTCTTGAGACTTCGAAAAACAAAAATCCTACATATTTACAGGGAAAGGCTGTATTAAAAATTACATGGGGTAAATATATGTTATTGAGGTTTTTTTTAGTTTTTCAATACATGTGATGATCAATTAGTAAATTTATAAACATATTTTCTTCAAGGACCCTCTAGGAGATGGTAAAGTGTAATGGTATTGGCCATGTGGAATTGGGGATTATCATGAGAGGCCTTCAAAGAATACTTATTTGAGTATTTCTTCCGAAATTCACTAAATCTATACGAAAATATTATTTTAAAGAGTTTCAAGTGGAGATTATGTTATCGATAGACAATAATTTCTTCTTTATTGAGTTACAATGTTTTCCTATATTTCAGTAAGGGAATACGGCCTAGGCAGCCCATAAATTTATGATAGATCTTCAACCATAGGTGAGGATCTCATCCAGGATCATCAATAAAATGTATTACATAGATTTTTTATTTATATATCTCAAATTTAAGATGATTCTGGTGGTGGATGGTTTAGTGGGATCTCTTTTTATCTTCATTGGGTCAGGTGTTGGCATCCCTGGTGGTGTAATTAGTGACTCTTCTATAAAAAGTAAGGGAGGTATGATTACATGTTCTTGGGTATTGAGAGATTTCTTGAGCAGTTCAGTGGTTATTTAACACCTTCCACGGGAGTAATTACTCTTACATTATATTAGTGTGTGTTTATTAAAAATATTCATAGTATTCATTTGATCATGATAAATTATAACCATGTATTTAGAATGAAGGATCACTTGTAGAGCTTCTATGAAAGGATTTATCAACTCGGTTTAGGTATAAGTTCAGGTAATATATAGGATTAAAGATCCTAACAAGGTAGATATAATGGTTACATATTTGAGGTCAGGTCATGGATTTGTCTAAGGCTCTCAAGGGGGTAAATAGAAGCATATACCTCAAGGGAAAATTCCAAAATCAAGCCAACAAGAAATGGATATGAATTAAGAAATATTTTTTCATTGGACCATTTTCAAATATATAAAGAATAGATTCCCTCCACAATGATAGGTATGGTCTTTTATTTATCAAATATTTCTATATCTATGTTTAATTTAGGTGGATCTCATTCTTTTATCTCTACCATGATTGTGTATTGTTTCGGGTTTGTTGTGGAGGTATCCCCTAGAATGATAGCTCCTGATTTTCCACTAAAGAAGTGGATTGATAATAATCATAGGTTCCTTGTGTGTTCCTTTTTGGTCAATGTCTCTATGAATTTTGTTATTTCCCATTTTTTTATATGAATAGTTGTGAAATTATATTTTATATATATTAGTTTACAACAATCACGGACATTCCAATTGTGATCTATAGAAGGTGTATTTTACCTCAATTTGGGGAGGGGAGTACGTACTATTGAGAAAATGGGATGTGGAGGAATGCCTATTAAAGAAATAACTCATTTAGATGTGAACCATTATAGAAGTGGTGGTGGGTCTAGTTTCTGAAATGGATCAAGTGGATATTCTTGCTTCATTTCATCTATAATTAGACTATTCTTAAGATATTATTCATAATTATTTTTCAAGGATACCCTTTTAAGGAATATTGTGTCAGACAAATTCCTCATATTGGGTATGGATTCGATATCAAAACCTATATATCTTATAGGATTGGCCAATTTGGGAGAGATGAAGGTCTTTTGTGATGATCATGAGATGGAGGACATCATTCATCTGATTAATTATCATAAGGGTTATCCCCTCTTAATTTATAAGAATATGGTTGGTAGTGTATTATTTTTTTTCATTCTTGAAAACCAAATCAGGTTTTAGTATAGAATTTGTTTACTTATCCATGTATAGAAGACTTGTTTTATCTATTTATGGGAGTCTTATTTATTTTAAAAAAATTATATTTCTGTAATATCATTTTTTTATCATTGTAATGGAAATGGTAAAGATGGTACATTAGAGTATATATGGGATGTATGAGTACCTTGTGGAGCCATTTGGTATGATTAATGCATTTGTGGTGTTCATGGATCTCATGAAAAATATATTTTAACCAAACCTAGACTCTATCATAATGGTTTTGAATAAAATCATATTTGTAAACTCATGGACCTGGGAGTTAAATATTGAGAATCTATAGGTCATATTGAGTATGTTTGAATCACATGGTCATTATTTAATGTACATAAAGTTTCACTTTTCAATTTAGGATGTATATTAAATTAGGAAATTTTTTCATAAGTTGATATAATTATTATCCTAGAGAAAGTTTAAGAAGTGATTTCCTGTACACCACCCTGGAATACTTTCAATATCAAAATATTTCTTGGACTATTGGGATATTTTAAGATATTTATTTAGGATTTATTATAAATCATAACTCCAATGACAAGGAACACAAATAAAGGAATCGAATTTTAATTAACCAATCTATATGAGGATAATTTTTAAGATTTTAATGTTAGGAATGAAAATTCATCAATTATTATTTTTCTAGACTTAGGGAGAAGTAACACTATCTATCGTGATGCCTCAAGGATTATTCATAGATTTTTTTCATGAGGAAGTACCAGGTAGTCTCTTATAGGACTCATCAACTTTGATCCAATAATAATAACTACCCATCCCATTAATTGAAGATAACTATCATAGTTAATTCCTTAAATAGTGGGATTAATTATTTCCTCATTGATAATTTTTCTATCTACATGAACCACAAGATCTTACAGTATATATTCACGGAGAGGTAATTGAACTGACGGAAAATTACTTAATCAAGTACCTCCAGAAATTTAATTTTGAAATAGTAAATGTATTATAAACGAACAAAAATTTCTATATTGTATTTTATGATATACCCTTAGAATTATCCTTTGATATTCTTGTGAATCATAATAAAAATTATTATAATCCTATAATGTATAGTTCATGTGATGCCACTATCTTAGTATACAATAGGATTATATTATCATGTGAATAGATTTTTTTATGTCTCTCATAATTTTTCTTTTGATATGAATCAATGGTTTGATTCATTTTGGCTACACATAATCATTTAAAACATTCAAATGTCCATATCTGATTATAAACATGTTATTATAATGTATATGATGTTCCCAAATGAAGATGTTTTATTTTTTATCCTTAATGCCATGCCAAGTGAATAAAAATATTTCTGAGATAATAAATATTATTCCATAATATAATGAAATGTAATTTTTTGGTTGTATCATTGAAATATTGCATTGATAGACTCATGAAAATTTTGCAATTTTAATTTTGTAATTAATTTTTTCTTATTATTGGAAAATTAAAAGACAAGTGTTTATTTTTTAAGAGGAAATATCAGCAATGATTAATATTAAGTATGGGGATTCCCTCTGAATATTGGAAAAGATTTATAAGATATTTTAGGAAGCCAAAACTCATGTCTAAAAAGTTTATAAGTATTTTCCTCCTAAGGTTGTGTTGGACTGGGTGTATGGTTTAGAAAATTATCACCATAACTATATCACACATGCACTTATACCTGCATGTTTCTGAAAACTGTCCTCATTGTTTTTATGTGTGTAGTCATAATGTTTAGAAAAATTAGTTCTAAGGTTGAGATTACTACACTCATAAGGTTGATACCAGAGTCACATGTCCTCCTATGGTTGAGACATCTTTCATTGTAAGGTTATTATTGATGTGAATAAAGTTCAAGAAAGACATTATAAAGTTTAAAATTTTCCACATATTGTTGAGATGGGTCAAAATAACATTGATGACATGTCATCATGAGGATGAGATATATTATTCTAACCGTATAAAAAATTAAGGAGAAACTAGTGATAAATTTATAATTAAATTAGTCTAAATGAAATGTAAATATCATTAGTTTATGCATAATCTATTGTTAATTTATTTTAAATAATAGCTTTAGTCAAATTATCATGATCCATAACAAGGATAGAGGAATACCAGTTGAAAGATAAGATATATTTTATGATGATTTCTATCCCACATGTCAATTCTACTATAAAATATAACTTAGATCATGCACCCATAGATAGATTTTAAAATTTATTTAAATAATGATTATTTTTTGAGTATTTAAAATAAATAAATAATCTCATGGCCTTGGAAAATTTAAATAGGAAGAATCCACTAAAATTTTGAAGTATTTTAAAAAAAATCAAACTAAAAATATCTTCGATATTTAGATAAGAATATTGTATATTAATTGATATTTTAGGGGGTTTTATTAATCATATAGAAATATTATTTGTGATATTATTTTGAGAATATATTTGTGTATAAAAGAAGAAATAACACTATTTCAGATATTGAGAGTATTCCAAATTATTGGGTGTCATATTTATAAAGTACTCTGAGATCAATATAACATTGTATTGAAGAAAGAAGAAGTATAAAGAAGGGATTTAATTAAGAAGAATGATAACTATTATTCTTGATAATTTTAATGTTATAATTATAATTATTACTTGTTAATATCTAGAAAGTTGATAAATCTAGGAATATATGATCTGAAAAATAAATAGTATTACAAACATAAATGTAAACACTTATAGACAACTTGATATATTTTTCATGTTGTAAGATCATTTTTCAAGTGGTTTATTAGAAACCCAGATAAGAAAAATACCTTTTTACATTGTATAATAAATGTTTTTGGGGAAATGTGAAGTTTCATTACTATCTTGTTTAACTGAGGATCTGGAATATAGTTTGAATCTATGTTTTTTTATACTGTGATATTCAATGGTGTAAGGACATATGCATAAGGTGGAGTTATTTTGGAAACTAACCAATCACAACAAGAAGTTTGTATTTTTTTAAACTTTTTAAATTATATGTTTGATGCACTATATTAATACTAAAAAACACATGTTGAGGTTGTGATAATATATTAATTTAATAACCACTTTAACAACTCTATGATATTGAGTTAAAAATGAAGAATTCGTAAAATAAGACCATATATCACCACTCCCCCCCCCTTCTGTGGTCAATTCAGCAAGGGTAATCATTGTGTATCAATTTTCAAATGTTTGGATTTAATGTTCGGATCTCTTAATTGAATAAAGATTGACTATATAAAGGTATATGTTCCTATTATTTTTTATACATGGTTTTATATAGCCTAATTTGAATCACACATTTCACTATTTATCTTCATTGAGAAGTTCCTACCACACCTTTGTTATTTAGTGGGTTGTCATTCTGAAAAAGGATCCAAGTACTTGCTATCATCCTTATGGATATGAGAGTAAATTGTTTATTTCTATGTTATTATGATCATGGAAAATCCACCGAGATTATTATTTAGGGATGTTGTTTCACTTCATGTGCACCTATCTTTATGTTCTCTATATTGAATGATTATTCATAATGATAAATTCTACACATTAAATTGGTTCTTCCACTTCATTGATCATTAAATTATCCTATAAATACCACCAATTGTATAAAATCCATGTTCATCAGTGAATTAACATGTTATTTTACTATTCTCGTGAAGAACATATATTTCATCAGTTTGTTTTGGAAATATATCATGGGTGGATGTCACTCTCTAGGTCAATTGGATTTATAATTTAGGATATACTAATTTTATTTTTTCTTGTGACAAGTTATTATTGTTTTATAAAGTAATGCATTACTCACCAAATACTATTGATTTTGTTCTATTTCATAAGTTATGTTATTTGATATCATAGGCTATGAATTAACCTTACGTTGTGTGAAAATATAGAGTCAATTCATAGTTACGATATAATGTATATCCTCAACGAAATCTATCGATAGATAAGAAATTATCTATACATAAGCTTTTCTTTTTTTGTGATAAAAAGTTTTACATATAGTTTACCCAATAGATATGCTTTTTCTTTTACAAGAAAAATACTCTTACATATTAAATACCACAAACAAAAGAGTTTCGCTTTTTTCTTAGAAGTAAAGAAACTCAAATAGTATTTTTTGTGGGGATTTTATGTATGGGTTACCCCATATGTAATGTTTTCCCCATTTATGTAAAAATGAAATTTTGGGTACTAGGTTATTGGATTATTGATTATGATTGATAATGTCCTTATAAATCATAATATATTATTCCATATAAAATTTAGAATTTTAATATATTTCCAAAAAATTATTATAGTTTATAAAATGTTTATAAAATATAATCATTAGGAATTGTAAATATGAAATTTTCATTTTTGAATTAAATATAATATTTTCATCTAAATATCTCATTTTTTTTAAAAAAATAAATTTTTATTTGTTTATTTATTCTTTTTTACTATTAATGTTTACAAAATGTTCATCAAATATGTAAATTTTTTATGTTTTAATATATATGAAAATTTTCTTTTTGTAAATTTTATTTCCATACATTGCATATTATTTACCATAAAAATGATTTATATTTAAACTTTTTTGAACATGGTTTGTAATTAATGTTATGATCTTTAATTTACTTGTTTAATATAGTTTATACATGTCATGTTTTAGTGTTATCAAAAATTAGAATCTCTCTTGACTAATGTAACCCTAGGTAGAAGGACATTCAATTGGACTACTCCCTATCCTGGAGTTATATTCCTTGTTCTAGAAAAATGGGGTTTGGTTATCTATGGATCCAGTCTTACACATATTAGGATAATCAATTAATTATAACTAAAATCATTTATATGAAAATATCATATGCCTTATACAAATGAATCATTTAAAATATATGTGAGTATTTTCAAATTTATTTTTGGGTGAGTAACACAATGTGTGGGTTATGTAAGGTGTTACACATTAATATGGTTTGAAAATATTTATTCAGTGGGTGGAATTTGGATTCAAAAACTAAATCATTATATGAATGAAATCATAAAGTAAAAAACACAAGATAATAAATATTACATGTAATCAAATAGTTAGGAATTTAATATTCATGTGATGTATAATGATTTTTTTGACTTGAAAAGAAACCCCCTCAAATACTAAGTTTGATATTCCTTCTAAAGTGGGACTTTTAATGACCTTAATCATTTTAAAACTGCAATACAAATGGTTAGGTGATTCAAGATTATCTTCTATAAGGAAAAAAAGTAATAAGATGACCTTAATGATTTAGGAGCACTTTTTTGGGTTGTTTTTTTAGGTTACACATAGATTGTATTCCCTAATGGTTATGTACTTGAGGAATAGAGATTATTTTACATCTATATAATGGATTTGGAAAAAATAATTATTCAATCATCTATCTAATAATAAAATATGTTTTTTTATAATTATTATCTATTGAATATATAATTTGATTATCTACATGCTCAATAAAGTGTAATTCATGATAAAATATTTATCTTGGTTCACTTAATAGATATAATGTGTGTTTTAATCATATTTAGTGGAATTAATTTCATTAAATTTCCTTTAGTAAATGATATTAAATATATTAACCACCTACAGAAATTTGCAATTCAATATTATATCATGTATCGGTTTTATCATTTTGAGATATCATATATGTATATCCTGTAAACCCTTTATAAATTAGCATCTAAGGATGAGAATTTTTATTAAGGAGAATCATTATAAGAAAATCAATATGAATGAAATAGTGGTAAATCTATGTATCTCTGTCTCAAGGAAATTATATACTAGGTGTTCATTACACGTATGTCTCGGTAAACACATACTTATAGAAATGAGGTAATTGGTGAATGGGGAAGTATATTTGTGAGTTACAAATGGTGTAAGAGTTACTAAATATGAATTTGGAACTTGTGGTCTAATTATAACTAATGTTTTTTTTTGTAATTTTTCAAAAATTATTATTTCCCTACCATAAATATAAATTTTATTTCAACATATTCATTCGAAATTAATGAATTTTGATTCATTAGTATGAAACGGAGTTGTTCAATATATATGAATCAAGTTTCTTATGTTGTAAATAATATGATAAATGGTTTATATATTATAAATATTGATAATATTATCTATAAAATTTATTATAAAAAGTTCAATATTGATTCTAACACCACATTATGTTGGTATTCTCCACTTAGATATATAAATGAGAAATGTATTCTGAGACTCTTCATAGAAGGATTGTTAGAATAATATTATTAGGAATTAGTTTATAACTATTAGTCTTTCTTAGTAATAGAAACGTTCAAATAACCTTTTATTAGAAAGATGGAAGGGCTATTAGACAATTGGATCGTAAACATAGTGACATATTTATACAAATTAATATTAAATAAACTGGTGGGTTTTTTGTAATTCAAAAAATTTAATGTTGACTTTAGTTATTATGGTAATTTGATTATAATGATACAAGAGTATGAAAATTTTTAAAACATTGAAGATTTTATTAAAAAAAATCTTTGATTTACTGGTAAGAAATATTTGGATTCTCTAGTTATATCAAGGTGGTGAATACTTGATCCAAAAATTCATTAATGATATTAGATATTTTGGAATTTTTTTTCACAAACTAGACCTCCTAGAGAACTATAGTGAAATTTTGTATTTTGAGGAACATTCATAACATGTTTTATATAGTTTAATAAAATATGAGTAAGTATGGAATTATTATTTCATTCTATGGATATGTTCTATAAGATAATTCTTTCCTACTTAATCATGTTTCATATAAATAAATAATAATGTCACAGTATGATAAATGTAATGGGAAACATACTAATAGGTATTTTATGAGGATTTGGGGATATGAATCATATGTATGAGATTTATTTTCAAATAATATTGGATCCAAATCAATGAAATTATAGTTTTATTACTATCCAAAATAGATATTGGGATTTTACTTTTATATCCCCACTAAAAACAAATTTTGTTTAGATCAATGAGGTTGTTTATGTAATATTTAATATAAAAGTACATAATTCAGTGGGAAGAAATTTTGACATTATGAAATAAAATAATAACAAAAAAGAAGTGTTTGTTGGATACAATATGTGTCGGTTACACAAAGATGTTTTAAAGATGAACTAGAACATGTGTCATTAGAACCTTGAATGTTTAGAAGGATTCATCAATATCCAAAGAGATATAGATTTATTATGAAAATAAATGATGAACTAATTCTCATATATTAGGAAACTACTACTTACTAAGAGGGTTTTGAGAGTTCTGGTTTAGGGAAATGGTTAAAATGAATGGAATAGAAAATAAAATCCATGTATACTAACCAATTTTGTAACTTGTTGGATTCACATAAATTTTTTGAGACCCATAGGGTAAAATTCAACTTTTTATAATAAACGTAACATAGATGGTAGATTTTATTCTTATAATGAAAGTATTTTAGAAAAACATTATGAAAAATCATGGAATTAACTATGAAGAGACCTTTTCATTAGTTGAAAAGTTAAATTATATTTGGATATTTCTTTCCATAGAAGTTCAGTATGATTATCATACATATCAAATAGATGTAAAAAAATATTTATTTAATGTTAATTTAGTCAAGGATTTATATATTACACATTATAAATTTTTGAACGTTCAAAATGAGGATGTTAAGAGTTTAAAGTTGTACTGAACCATTTATGGATTGAGAAATTCTTTTTATATTTGGATCATACAGTTGGATAATAAAATAGAAGAGTTTTATGACATACAAATTATGTATTATTATTGTACTTATAATTAGATTATTTTAATTTCGTTGCACTTATAATATTAAATATCAATTACACACCACATAATTGAAATTATAACTGAAATTTTTTACTCTTGAAAGATGTGGTTGGGAAAATGCATTTTGATAAAAGGAGTTGGTGAAAAATATTACATATTTGGTATGAATATATTTAGAGATAAATCTAATATGTTTCTTAGATTGATTCACAACATATATATTGGGAAATTTTTAAATAAATTTAGTTTAAAAGACATAAAAATGGGGAATTTAACATTATTTCATAGAATGAATATTAGAATCATTCAATATCACTCCAAATTATAATAGAGGATGGATTGAATTATTTATGTATATTCTATAGGATCTATCTTGTATGACATATTATGTACTAATCCCATTTTCACTTATTCTCTATGAATTACATGTAAATACTAAACCAGTCCTTGTGAGATTCACTAATTTCTATCAAGATTATCTGTAAATAATTAAGTTGAGTAAAGTATATTTTCTTGGTAATTATAGGTGTGGATGATCTCATTATAATGTGTTATACAATTTTAAGTACCAAATACAAAAAAATGACTAGAGATAAGAACCAATTTTTTCAAAATGGTTTATATATCCATTGGAATTATTCTCAATGGGCCACCATTGTGAACTCAATAATAGAGTTAGAGTACATCACTACATCAGATTCAATAAAAAAAATTATATGAATTAAGTATTTCATCCCTAAAATTAGTGTGTTTCTTATCATTGAGTGAGAAATCAATATTTAATGTGACATAAATGGATAAATATCTCAAACTAAGTAACCATGGTCTCACCAAAAGACCAAACACATTATTCACAAGTTCTATGTCATTTCAAAAATCATTTAGAGGGGTGATATAAAAATCTATTTAGCATATACATATTATAATGTAGTATATCCATTGAAAAAACAGAAATATAGAAAAATTGTGATGGTAATGTTGAATATTTTGTATAAGATACAAGATAGATTGGATGAAATGGTTATAAAATTAATCATGATTTTACAAAAAAAATATTTAATTAAAATGCATTTATGTGTGATGCAATTTATATTACATGAACTATTTAATTATAATATCCCCACATATTATTACTTTGAGTTTTCCCTGATTGATGATAATCATGGGGTATTAAGGGTTGTTATGAATAAAGTAATTGTGTTTGTAGAATCCATTAATATATACAGTGATGTTTATATGATATAAAAAGAATATACAAATGAGGTAACATGTAGTGAACTACTATCAAAAAATTCCTACAAAAGGATACAACATTTAATTGTATAAGGTTGTTGATATAAATATGGGTGTATTATTATTTTTAATCTAGTTTTCCTAAGGTTATTGAGATATATATAATGATTAAATTAAAAAATTAATATTATTATTAAGAAATCCTTAAGGCTCGACTAATGAGGGGTGTTTTGTTATGTTTAGGATAACTTCATCCATTAGAGATCAAAAAGTATAGGATTTATATAATTATAGGATGATTTCATGACATATGGCCCCTTGATTCAATTATAATTATAATTTTAATGGATATTAATAGTTTTGTACCATGTTAAGTTCTAAATTACTTGGATTAGGGACATATGACATTATCATCTTCTAGATGAATGTCATGTGATATATTCATCGACCTAATTAGTATATTTTAATGAATAATTAATATATGAGATGGACTATAATATATTAACTCATTCTGAATCTAGTTGTCACTAAATTTCATTGAGGAATGGGTTATATAGGTATAAATATGATATATATGATACATCATGTGGTGGAAATGTTCATATAGAAATTTTAGTATGTCTAGTCGAGGTCACACCACATACCTTTATATCTTGAGTAGAATAGACTTATTTTTATATTCCCCTCATTGCATACATCTATGAAATATGGATTTAATATTTTTTTCTAATGAAACAATGGATCATCGGGATACATAATTATGACTTATGAAATGTATTAAAAAATTTTAAAAGTGTTTTTTACAAAATGAAGAGAGTTTAACAAACTATATCCAAAAAAATATAGATGGATTCATAATGAGTTGTGATGTTTTTCATAAATTCATTATCAGATTTTAGACTTTGTGGTAGATTTTTTTAAATTTTACTTAAATTGGAATAACACATCATATTATATACATTGATTAATATCCTTTTATATGCATGTGATGCATATAAAAATAATGATATCTTGGTATTTTATGAAGCATATGATGCCACTATCATAGCATATGATAATATGACAATATCGACTGTATGGATTTATCCAAGTATCCTACATGGTTTCCATTAGTTATAAATAACTAGGTAGATTGATTTTTTTCTATATTTAATAATTTAATCATAAATATGATTATATCTCAACAATCATGATATTTTAATGTATATTAATTTTCATGTGTTTGTATCCAATGTTTATCACTCATTATTGAATTAATAAAGCCTATATAATGGTAAGAGATCCTCTTATTATATATAAAAGATATATTCCATCCCAATACAATTCTCTCTATTCATCTATATTCACTATTCATAATTTTGAAGAAGGTGAAAGAACACCTTCAGTGTTCAGGGATCCTTTCATTATGAAGGAGGATCCCAGTGGCTCGTGTCCATCACAGTGAAGGCTATAGTATATTGGTTGTCACTAAGTGATTATGATCAAGAAATGTACTTCAACATAGTTGGGTATAGATCATTATTTATTTCACATATGTCTTTTATTTAATGTTATTTGTATAAAATGTTGATTCATAATGATAACTCAATAATTTAAAATTTGCATATTTTAATATCATGATCATTAAATGATCCCCAAACTCTTTTTAGTGTTACCCTGGGTAGGGGAACTTCATATTAAATTATATTTTTTGGAATACATTTGAGATTGGAATATGGAAATTTTATGAATAGTGGAAGCTGGTGATCTTTCTCATTGATTAGTAGATCGATGGGTTGTCGGTCCCAATATGATGATCTTAAAGACCAAAGGGGTGAATTCTCTACATAAATATGGCAATCAATGTAAACCATTGTTTTTTAATATGTTTGATTAATAGAGTAAATAATATAACTATAAACACTTAAGTGTGGTGAATAAGAACATTATAAAAAAGAATAATAAAATGAGATTGAATAAGGTTTCTTATAGTAGTTTGGATCTAAATGATGATATTACTAATCTACACACATCTCTATCCCCAAGAGATATGAATCCCAAAAAAAAAGTTTTACATGTATTGAAAGAGTGTGAAAACTGTTAAAACCTACTTTTTGACTAAGATACACATCCCAAAAATCATTCTATATTTTTCATAGCTATAGGGAAAACCTAGATCCTTTCTCCTGAAGAGGAAGAAAATACATACTTGCTTCTATCCAAAGAAAAAGAAAAACTAAAAACCTATACCTCTTACTAGAACATAGAATAACTAGACTCCATACTTTAAATGGTCTTATAACCTATGAAGTTGACAAAAAATATTTCATTATAATATAGACATTATAGCTCAAAGATGATAAAAATACTAAACACAATAAATGCTTTCAATTGATGATGCTGTAATTTTTAATATGTACTAATTTGACCCTCATTGATAAAGGTGATTGAGTTTTTTTAAGACCATATAGGAAGAGTTAAACAATTTTTTTCTCAAAATATAGAACTTTAGTATAATTAATAGTGTAGCTCACATCATTTACCATTTTAGACACCATTAACATTTATAATATCTTTCCATATTTCATAATGAAAATTCCAAAATATATTTTTTTTTCAACCACATGACCTTTTATCATATATATTAAACATTGATCTTTATGTGGATTCAACAATAATAATTTATAATAAATCTTGAAAAATATCATATAAAATAGATTCAATGATAATGATTTATTAAATAATTAAATGTTGTATTAAATAATCCAACCAATCACCCTTTAATGACATAGATATTACTCACAATAAATGGGTGACAACACCCTTTAGTATGAAAAATAATTTTATTTTGAAAATAAAAATCCAAAACATAATGGTATTAATTGATATAATAAATAAATCAAGTAAATAATTTTTGGTGAACTTACAAAAATTAAAATGCAATAGTTTATAATGAATTAAAATATATTCATAAAAAGTTATAAATGATTTTGAAATTTCTATAATTTTCATAATATATTTAAATTTTCATAATACATTTATAATCATTAGGACCTTTGGAACTGTGAAATTTCCATCTTTGTATAAATTTTTACATCAAAAGAATATTCAATATTTTAAGAATTAAAATTTTTGTAAGACCTAAGACTTTTTCTGAAGAAATATGAATTCTAATTATTATATAATACAAATCTTTTAAGACATTAATAAATTCATGTGACTTACAAAATTATTTAAAATTCTAAAATAATTATAAATAATGTATTAAGAGTCGATAATAAGAAACAAATAATAAGTAATAAATAATTAATTAATAGTAATCAATGAATAATAAACCAATTCAATGTTACGGCCCCAACACCATTATCCCAAATTTGGTTTTTACCTTATTCCATTGGCACTAGAAATAAGGAATCACATCTCAAAGGACCGAATAGTTTGTTATTCATGGAAAACTAGATACATACATGAATATCACATTTCAATTGAAAACATAAAATGAAATATTTTCTTTTCTTTGAGTATATCATTAAAACCTCTAGAATAACCCCATATATACATATCATAAAAAACTTCCTAACACCCATGTGAATGGAAAAATAAGTAATGGGTGATCTATAGTTCTTGGTATAGTTAGGCGTACAATGGCAGAAATCATTAATAAATAAGGAATGATCATAATGACATGGTAAATTCCTGAAACTAATTCTATTAAATCATTAAATTGAGCATTAAGAATAATATGTCTGGAATAAATGAATATCAAATAATGATATATAAATATTTACATGAACATAAAGCTTATCCATGTGCATTCTAACCAATCTAATAAGCACATTGACATCAATAAATAATTTCATAATGAGGTCACGCACAATTTCACGCATCCTTAACATATCTTCAAGGCCTTGATCCATGATACCATTCATAAATAGATATGTTCATGTCCAAATACCCAATCTAGTTTGTATCATCAGACCTACTGATGCATAGAGGGTCTATAGCAAGCCCTGCCCATCATTTATTAATTCCATTGAATTCGTAATATAAATGGGGAACTATAAAAAATAAAAAAAATTATTTTTAAGTATAGTTATATGAAATTTTAAAACATTCCCTAATAAATAAACATAATCAGAATGTATTTAATTAATATTGAAAATGGTATCAAAATACTACATCCCCAGTCAAAATGATCATAATCCATCGGGAGAAGTGAAAAGGATGGTATCATTAAAAAATATTGATAATGGATCATAAGTGAAATAAGGGTTTTTAACATTTATAAATAAAAATATAGTAAAAATCTTATTTAAAACATTCTTTAGGAAAATAAATTTTCACATAAGAAAATTACTTTTAAAAACCATAAATTTAAAGAATATTGAAAATAATATTTTCTTTTAAAATAAATTGTATACTAATAGAGTAATATTAAAATAATTAATTGGTCATGATGGTGGTAAATTAAAAACAATATGTATAAAAATATTCCTTTCACACCATTGTGAAAAGGATAAAAATTTCATTTTTCTAAAAATGAAAAGAAGAGTAATTTGAGACAATTTTTTAAAAATTAAAACATGGGTAAAATTTTCTTCAATAAATTATTTATAAAAAGATAAAATATCCTTGAAAATATTTCTTTTTGAAAACATATCAATGGAATAACAAGATTTTTTTATCCAAAGAGATATATGAAGTTGGTTTTCTTTAAAAAACTATTTTAGTATCTTTTGTTATTCAATAGAGGATAATGAGATGAAAACATGTATTATATAGAAAAAATCATAGTAGAATATAATTAATTACTTTCATGAAATATATATTATAATATTTAATCATTGGAAACTTAATCATCAACAATCCCGATAAACAGTGGCACTGTAATAAAAAACTTTACCACTTTGGAAACTTCTAAATCGTAAGCCCCATAAAAGAAATAAGTTCAAATGAAATTAAAAATATCATTAATAAAAATGTATTAATGATATAAAAAATATTTAGGTAGTTTATACACCACATAAAAGAAATTATTAGCTAATATGGCATATTTATTATTTAAGTAAAACTGAAACAAGAAACCCATAACACTTTGGTAATCTTTTGATGTCTAATATACATTAATGAATAAAATCAAAATAAACTTTAAATATAATATAAATAAGTTTATTAATGATATTAATTTTCAATGTTGTATTATATTCACTATACAAGAGAAACAAGTGGCGAATTTGGACGAATTCTCCCACAAATTAAAGAGAGAAAAGAAATCTCTTTCCTAAGTTAAAATTTCCTTCATATAGTTTCATACATCATTTATAATAAATATATATTAATTATAAATAAATTATAAAACCATAATAATATAATTAATACCATATATGATTTACTTATAGTCTTTTATAACTCATTTATTAACAATTATTTGTTAAAATCACTATTTTGGGTGATAATTACTTCATTTTTAATGTATGTTTTTTTGTAATATTTGTCCTTTAATTTCATCATGGTTACATAATCTCAATAATGTTAACCATGATATTAATCTCATATATAATCCATATATAAGAATTTATAATATTCCATAAATTTTAAATATGGTAAAATGAGTTATATCATTCTTGGAGACAGTAGGTCATATATACGCATGATTTTGTTTCAATTTTTCCAATAAATGGAAAATAGGAAAGTTGAATAATATTTAAAATTTAATAAAATATTTTTATATATTTAATTTATATTCATTAAATATATATTTATTACTATACATGTCAAAATAAAATGAAAAACATTTCACATCGCTACGTAGAGGTGGTAGTCCAGAGATATGCACGCGTAATTTTATTAATTTCCAAAATATTATAATGTAAGAAGATATATGTGATATTATAATTTCAAAATATTTTTAGGATTTATAAGAATAATTAAAATGAAAATTCTTGTTTCTGAAAATTACCTATTCTTCAAACAACCTCTTTAGGTTTATACCTAATGACTTATATATTGGATTTCTGATCACCCCACAACTCAAAATATATGGGGTTGTATATAAGGAATATATTTTGTAGGTATTTTATGATACAAATGGTTTAAGAAGTGTTAAGAGGGGAGGTGATTGGGTCCCTTGTATAAGTGTGGAAGAGGACACACTTGGATATTCGAAAAAAATAAGGTGTACCCACATTTTAAACATTCCAAAAAGATTGAAAATGGTTCATTATATAAAATTATATTATAAAAGGTCAAAATATATCTTGATAATTGGATGAAGATAATTTTCTTAGTCAATTTAACCCTTATATTTTTGTTAAACCTCGGGTAAACCTGTTTTGACTTTAACTATTGTAAATAATTTTTAATTTTTTTACTATTCACTCAGACTAAAAACATAAGTTTGTCTTATTATATATTAATAATTGTTATAATTAAATATATGGAATAAGATTTTCCAAATTCCATTTATAAAAATGGTATAATTTAATTGAAAATTAATCTCATTGATGTGATTAAAAAGGGTTTGCCAAAGAGGAAATTCGGTTAGTGATAGAATGTATAACTATTAAAAAATAAAAATGAATTTGATTAAAATGAACTAAATTATATTTATTTTAATATAATTTAATAAATATTAGTTTTAAATTAAATTTAAATACAAATGAGGATTTTAAATTCTTTAAATAAAAAGGTAGTTTTCAATTAAAAACTGCATTTTCATAATTCATCGAAATATTAATCTTTTTCAAAAATTATAAAAAATTATATCTAAGATAATTTTTACATGGAGATTTCAAAAATTATTTTCGTTATTTGAAATACATTTTATAATACTGGTTAAAATAATTTTAAAATATGTGTGCAGAGAGTGAAAAAACTGACTTTTAGAAAAACTAATTCTTCCAAAAACCATTTCTTTTTTTTCAAATGATTATAATCTGGTTTCTAATAAATTGATAAAAATTTAATTTATTTTTTTAATGTTTAAAATAAATATTTTTTTAATTTGTTTTATCCTATTCACACAAACTAGTTAAACATTCAGATTTTAAAGGTATATTATCTTATGGTTCTTTTAGACTCGAGGTTGTGTATATTGTATACTTTCAAAGAGTTTAAATTTAAAGAAATATATATCACATATAATTTAATATTGGTGTATTGTGTCACATACTCTTTCAAACAAAATATTATTCTATTTTAATCTTGGGGTATTACATTCTCCCCAACTATAGTAAATTATGTCATCATAATTTTAATTTCAAAGGTTTGACATTTGAAAATAACTTTCTTGAAATCCCATATCGTAAAAAGGATTAATAATAAATCATATTAATTATATAGAAAGAGAAGTATGATGGTTATTTATAATAAACAATAAACATAATTCGATGTATGAGAACATTTTTTTGAAGTGAAAATATGGGCAATGAATAAAAGTTTAAATAATTATATAGAGTGATAGTGATCACTGATTAAAAAATGAATGATCAATTTAATGATTAAAACCACAAAACCCTAAGTGTTTGATGAATTAAAATATTATTGATTCATCAAATATTATGTTAATAGGATGAAATTTTTGTTTCAAGATTCTTTTCTATGAGTTGAGGGATTATTTTACTCTCAAGATATAGAACATCAAAAAATATACTTACTTGATATATTTTTGTTTAATAAACAAAATTTCAACATTTAGTAAAGCTTGAATAAATTACCAGTTCATTTCATAATCCACAAAACAAATATACATGATGAATTTTTTATTCCTAAAGAATTGAAATTAACTTTTAACAGATCAAAATATCCATAAAAGAGTGGAAATTCCTTCAGTATATCTCTAAACATTTACCAAAACCAAATTTCTTAGAGCGAGTTATCAAATATAATATACTAATAACAAAACCTTAATAGTAAAAACAAAATTTTAACATAATCCACTCCATAAGTATTTATCACTAACCCTATTAACTAAATGTAATTCCAAATCAAATGGAACATCACATGGTCTAGTGGTAGGCATTACACCCTTATCAACCTCTTGTTGTGTGCTCAAGCCCTATGACCTTACAAGATGCGATGGTTTTTAACACTATATTCTATTTTTAATTTTTTTCTAAAATAATATTATTATAATTCCTATAAAATTCCCAAAAAATATGATGAATATCCTTAAAAAAGACATTGGACATCATATGAAATTTTAAATATAAGGATTCACTATACAACTTATTTTTGTTCATGAAATCAAATAATCATAATTGACTATTATTACCTTAACATAAATGATCATATTGACCCTAATATTTATCAATACATTTAACGTTATATCCAGGAAATTTAAAGGAATTATTCCTTAAATAACTTTCTCACTAAAACATTTACCCAAACAATGGGTTGAATTTCATAAATGTCTCTAAAAATATCATTATTATTGAAAACCTTACATCAAATAAATTCTAAAAAAAATGTATTTAATACATTTAACCAAGGATAAACCTTATTCTCATAAACCCATGATGGTATCCAAAAATATAGAGTTAATATTATATAAATACATATATGCTTCAAAATATTAACATAATCCCTAGATGTTTCATGATTTTATATACTGAATACTGGTAGTAAATGAACATCTACAATATAGTTCTTGAATCCAAATATGACATCACATTAATCATTAAATTAATTTTTTACTAATAGAATAATTTTTACCTTGGTCCTTTATAATAGTCTGAGGTATATTCCCTTGTCTCATGGGGCATTCATTTTCATAGTTCCCCATATCCTTATATTTTAAACACTAAACATTAGAAACTTATTTTATACCCTTAAAATAATGAACTAGATGGAATTTATATGCATGTCTGAAGAAAACCCCCATTCTTTTTAATAAATTAATTTGTAGTTTATTTTCATATTTATCATATTTTAGAAAATCCCCATTTCCCTTATTCCTCTTATCTATTTTCTTCTTTACCATCTTATTCTTCCCTTTCTTCCCATAAAATCCATAACACATGGAGAATTTTTTTTCTCTATCTTGATATTACATGACAATATTTCCTCACATAATGATAAGGTTTGGGAGACTAGTTACCTTTGAAGGATTCTCTTCATCCCATCAAGGATATGGTAAATGTTACTATTTGGATTACGTACATAGTTCTTATCATGAATTACTAACCTTGAAATTTTATCTTCATACATAGAAACACTTTCCTCTTCCTTTTGTCTAATAATCAAGAATACTCTCCATATAAACATATTTCTCAAAAGGTAAATATTTTTTCATGAAAAGGACCATAAAATAATTCTAATGGAGGCTTGTTATTACCTCCTCAACATTATAGTTTTTAATCAATCACTAATATTTATTTTCAACCCTTAAGATATGACAAACTACCATTAAAACAATTTCTCATTATTACTTTTTTGAGTGAGAAATATATTCTCTACATAAATTATTTATTGCTCATATACAAATGGATTTGTAGTCTTATTGAATAATGGATGTTATTATTGCATGAAATGATCTCACATTGTTACACCATGTGGTGTATACATATTATTCTCAATAAAATAAAGGATATATCTCATATCCTTAGTAAAATACCCTAACATGGATGTAATTTGATCAGTTCCAACCATATCTCTAACTCCATGATCATTATATTTCACTGT
This sequence comes from Viscum album, assembly GCA_963277665.1. NCBI lineage: Eukaryota > Viridiplantae > Streptophyta > Magnoliopsida > Santalales > Viscaceae > Viscum > Viscum album. Next base: position 1,142,532,431 of record OY728161.1, read on the forward strand.
AGGTTAATCTCAATAGGTATTATGTATATTTATATAGTTACAGTTCCTTATTATAAGCACTATTTCTAAATAATTAAATACACAATATTAGATAATTGAATTATGAAACATAATTTATAATCCAAAAACTTGTGAAATAATTAAAATAAATTTAAAATTTTATGGATATATAATCTTATAATCATAAACATGGTTTCTTTGGGAATATTTTTAAATCATAAAAATACTTTCAAATCCATTATAATGGTTGTAAAGAAAATGTGAATTATTCAAGAATATACCCCATGAGAGTAAAAACATGTGTGCAGTAAGGCCCATTTCCATGAATCAGGTGACAATCAAGTCAAAGTGCAGTGTTCCCTTTTTAGAGTTATTATATCTATGTGTACCAATGCCAAAACCATGTCCAATTGTAGTATCAAGATATTGTTGTATTTCTAGAAAACCCCTTATAATCCCTACCTTACCAAAACTTTAGGATGATATCAAATTCTTAGTCATATCCCTAACATCACTCATAGGGATTCATTACCTAATTGATATATCCTAAAACAATTTCCCAATGATTATATTAAGCTTGATAATATAACAACTATAAAGGCCATGACCCCAATAGCCCAATGTTTTTTGATTATTTATTACATTGTAATAAGTTAAAAGGAATTGAATCTTAAACAAAATAATAGTTTAGTAGTCTTGGTAAACTAGATACCTACTTGAATCTCACATTATAATTGAAAATTAAAAATTCTCCCTGTTATTTTAATTATGTTCACCATTAGTCCCTTTAACAAACCCCAATATATCTATCATTTAAAACTTCCATACATCCTTGGAAAAGAAAACATAATAATGGAGTTATATCTAATGCTCAGTATGGTTTTGTGTATAAAAAAATAAAAAAAATATGTCATAATTATTACAGAATGGTGAAGAACTAATACACCTTCCACATAATTAATAACTTTATCCTGAAGAATATTATGGAACGAATAAATGATAATCAAATAATTAAATATAAATAATCACATGATAATAAAACTTATCCATTGATATTTTAACTAACCAAAAAATATCATGGAAATAAATAAATAATCACATAATGAGGGAATTCATAATATTGGATATCATAAACATCTCATCATGTCCATGCACCAATATATCTAACATAAATGTGTAAGGCCCTGGATAAATACCCAATCTAGTTTTTTCATGATACCTATCAATGAATTGAGGAGTCATAACGGTCCTCACCCATAATATTCTAATTCTAATGAATTCTTTACGTTGAAGGTGTCAAACCTAATTAATATAAACATTATTATTGAAAAACTAGCATATTAAATGTTAATAATTTCCCCAATTAATAAATATAATCAGAAAAAATTTATATTAATATGGAAAATGGTATTAAAATAGTGCATCCTTTGTCAAACTAATCAAAATCATCTAGGTAACTAATAAGGATCGTATCATTAAAACATATTCCCATTAGAGAATAAGTGAAATAAGGGTTGTTTTAATTGATGCATATAAATACCATAAATATTTCATTAAAAATTTCTTCAAGAAGTAAACTTTTTACTCTTGAAAATTGATTATGAAAACTAGAATTTTCAAGAATATGAACTAAATTTTCTTAGAAAATAATCTATTAATATTTAGAATTAATCTTCAAAGTAACTAGTGGTCATGATAGTGAGTAAATCTATATATTCTATATTATAAAAACAATCCTTTCACACTATTGTAAAAATTATAAAAAGTTACTTATCAAAAATTAACATCATTATTCATTTCAAAACATTTTGTAAAAAGTCAAACAATAGTAAAAATTTCTTTAATAATTCATTTATAACATTTTAAAACATAATTGAAAAAAATTTAGAAATCATTGGGATGGCAGAAAAAAGTTTCTCGACAAAAGATAGAACTAAATTTTTTTTCTTCATAAACATTATTTTGATCTCTTTTTTTCTAAAGAGAATAAAATTAGTGGAAAACCTACATTATCAAAAAATTAGAATAGTAGAAGAAAATTATTGTGTTTCTTGAAATATAGATAACAAAAATTCATTATTGGAAACATTAACATGAACTATCTCGATAGACAATTGGATTGTAACATAAACATTTACAAATTTTGGTGATTTTGAAACGTATTCCCAATAAAATAAATAACAACAAATAAAATTTTAAATACCATTAATATTGATGAATTAATAATATAAAATATAAAATGGGTAGTATATAAACCACGCAAAATAAATAATTGGTGAATAAGGCATATGAATTGCTGATGTAAAAGTTAGATGATAAACCCTTACTACTTTGGTAATATTGCGAATCATATGCCCCATTAAAAAATTAAAGAATAAGAAAATATAGAACAAAAAATATATAGGAAATATATAAATTAATGATATATAATGACAAAGGGGTAGTATATAAACCACAAAAAATAAATGAGTGATGAATTTGGAATAAGTCTCTCATAAATAAAAGAGAGACTAAAAATCTCTAACCATGATTTTGATTTCCTTTATACATGTCTAAGCCTTATGTTTAATAAATATATATTTATGCTAAATATATTACTAAACCATTTTCCAAAATTTATTTCATTATATGATTTACTTATAGAATTTTATAAATCTTTTTTTAATAATTATTTGTTTCATTGTTATCATTTTATTTAAAAAAGGAATTATCCAATGTAGAAAGTACAAATAGAGAAAAAATTATAGTGGTCTAAAATGATGTAGCCCAAGGGGATCACCCCAAACATTGTCAACACCTTTTGATGGAAAAGATCACAAACCTGAAAATCATATAATAGAAAAAATTTGAGGGTCCCTATAATCTAAAAATTCAACAACCTTATTAACTTCATACTACATTTAGAGGATGTTGATGCCATTATAGATGAGACTCATGTACTTTGATGTGATAATTGCTTCAGTTTTCATCTATTTTTTGGTTTGGTAACTTTAGTCATATAAATTTGATCATGGATATATTATATCCAAAATTTTAACCATTATATAAATATCAAAAATATTCATTATATATGTATTTAAAATAGTCCATAAAATTTAGAGATGGTAAAATGAGATACACTATTCATGGAGACGGTATGTCGTACATATGCTTGAATGTTTTTTCTATTTTTCTAACATATATAATTTAATAAAGTTAGAAAAATAACCTTTAAAAAATAATAATATCATTTATTTCATATATATTTATTAAATATATCTTTATAATAATTTATGCAAAAATTAAATAAAAAAAAATTTATCACTACGTGGAGGCATCTTTCCACATTTTGGAAGGAGAGACATTATTATTTTCGAATGGATTTCACGGTATGATGGTTTATGTGATATTATAATTCCATATTTACTCTAATTTTATAAATATAATAAATTAATATTATATCCATAAGAATATAAAACTATGATAGGTTGTGATGGAAAACAAATTACATCAGTTCATGAGGAAGTAGTCCACCGTACACACGATGGATGGTTTTTTCCAATTTTGATGAATAAGAGATGGATATAGGTTATTAAATTAACATAATAAAATCTTATTATTTTTTATATATTGGTGTTATTATTATATTATAGTTGTATTATATTTGAAATAGTTATAAGAATAATTAGAATGAAAATGCATGGTTAAGAACCTTCACTATTATTTAGACAAACTCGACTGTTTTACACCTAAAGACTTATATATTTTATTTATGAAAAAAAATACCTCAATTATATGGGTAGGGATGTAAATAATATAATCTCATATGGATGTTAGGAAAATAATTGTTATATAAGTGTGTGGTAGTGATAAGAGGGTGTGGCCATTTATAAGTTGGGTAGAGGACACACATAAAATATTTGAAAAGAAAAAGATGCACCCTTGCTTAAAAAATTAAACAAGGCTTAAATATGGTTTATTATAGAATTTTATATGATATAAGTTTTATATATATCCATAAAATGGGAGTTGGACAATATTATAGGTCATTTTAACCATTATATTTTAGTTTAACCCCAGATAAACCATTTTTAACCATAACCTCGATAATTAATTTTTACTGTTTTTAGTATTAATTTTAAAAAAAATTGTTAACCATGTTATAGAATTTTAATTATTTTAATTTCAAAAATGGAATACATTTTTATAAATTCCTTTCATATAATTGTTATAATTTAATTTAAAATTAATCTTGAAAACATAATGAAGAAATGGTTTTCCAAAAAGTTAATTCTTATAAGTATAGATTGTTTTAATATCTAAAAAGTAAAATGAATTTGATTAAACTGAACTGAATTTAAATTATTTTAATATAATTCAAAAAAAATTAATTTAAAAAAAATTAAACAAAAATTAAACTTTTAAATTCTTTAACAAAGGGAATTTTTCAATAAAAACCCAATATTTTTTAAAAAAATAAAAAAATAATCTTTTATGAAAATTATAAAAAAATAACACTAAGGTAATTTTAAAATGATAATTTCAAAAAAAATTCCTAATTTTTTTATATAAATTTTCTAAAATTGTTGAACAGTAATTTTAATATAATTATATGAAGCATGATGAAACCTCGTTTTAGAAAAATCTTGTTTTTTAGAAAACATTTATTTTTCTTAGAAATGACTCTTATTTTATTTCTAATATACATATAACCATTTAATTTTATTCATTAATGTGTAAATAACATTATTTTTATAATTTCGTAAGTCCTATTCATACCCACCTAATTAACGGCTAGGTTATAATGGTATAATATATTACGATTCTTTAAGATTTTTGGGTGCATGTATCTCAAGCTATCTAAGATATTATATTTATAGAAATATATCCTAGGAGTAATTTAAGATTAGTATTTTCTATCTTATATACTATTGAACAAGATTTTATTCTCTTAGAATATCAGGTGTTGAATTCAACATTATTATTTTCTTCTAAAAAAAGTGAAATATTTAAACATATCATTTAAATTATAAATATGGTGATGAATCTAATTATCAATATATAAGGAAAAAATTCAAGTGGATTATTTTTAATTATAAAAAATTAAACAAATTAAGTGGTTGAGACCACTCAAAAAAATTCATAGGGTCAAGAGATTGTGACATGTTCACATTAGTTCATTATCATACATTTGTAAATCATGTAAAAGATGGCCATAGTCTGTATTTTGGTTTCCGTTGGATGAATAGAAATCTCATGTGATATGTTCTCATATTGGTATAGTCTCTAAATGGGGATGTAAATCTCCACATCCATTGTAGGATGGTGCTCCCCACAGTAATGAGAGAGGGTCTTTTGAGGGATTCCCATGTATCATGTTTGGTGGTTCATCCTTGTTTGGCCAAGATGTATCATGATACTAGATTCCATTTCAAGTGAATGGGCATGGGAAATTATATCAAATATTTTTTCTCTTCTTTATATACCTTTCATACATAGGATAATTTTATAGCACCAATAATCATATGGGATTATTTTTACCCTTCTAATTATAGTATGGAAATGGGATAAGGTTAATATGGACTTGATTAAGGGACTAATTAGGACTTGGAGGGGTCATTATAAAATTAATGTAGTTGTTAAATGGATAATTAATGTTGTTCGCTTCTTTCATATCCTATATAATTTGTCTATGGATGATATAAGATTGTTATAGTGAGGTAAATACTGAGACTATATATTATTCCTATGAGTATAGAATCAAATCATGATGAAAGCTTCATGAAGTTGTTGTGGAAGGCCCTATATTAGGTCATGGGTTCTTAGCTGTAGCTGAGTATAGAGTACCACAAACATAATGACATATAGTTTGAAAGGATTATATAGATATTGGAGGATATAATAACAGAATGTGTGATTGATTTAGGAAAAGCGTGGGATGACTATCTATCCCTAATAGAGTTTGGGTATAATAATTTATTTTAGTCTTTTATCCAGATATCCACCTTCATGGATTTGTATTATAGCTCATATCTCTCACCCTTGTGCTTATTAGAGGTGGGATATTTAATAGTGATCAGGATAATCTTGCTAAAGGATACCACCAAGTAGGTTTAGTTGATTTGGAAGTGTTTTGTTATTTCTCAATAAATGTAGTGGTTGTATAAAATCTATACATGATGAAGCTTGTAATTATTCATGGGTGATTATGATTTTTTATAGGTAATACCATAGAAGAGAATTATTGTTTAAAAAGTAAGTTAAACCTTATGCCATCATTTTTGGGCCCATATGAAATTTTATAGTAGATAAGATACGTATATAACTAGTTGGATCATCTACTATAGTATCGACATATACATTAAGTGTTTCAGCTCTCATATCTCTATATTTACAAGGCATTCCTAAAGCATATGATCAGAGATGGAGATGTCAAGTTTGAAAAGGGTGTATCATTTAAAGAGTTCATGATGTGTATCATGGGTTATAGTGAGAATGGGATTCAAGGAAAAAAGTTCATGTTGCAAAATTTTAATGAAAACATGGGAATATCCAAGATGTTACATTATAGAGGTAGTTAGATGTGTGGTCCTAGAGACCATAGTTACCCAGTGATTACCCCTAAAGAGGCTTCTTAAGGATCATAATCCCTTAGTGGTTGGATTATTTACACCCCAATAATTTCAAGGTGTTTTATATTTAAATTATTTTCAATATAGTGTATCCTTGAGAGTTAGACATTTTGGGTCTTTACGGTGGAAAATTATTGAGTATTAAAGAGTTATTTATAATTTAGGGTAAAAATCCTACAATATGTTGTAACGGCCCGAAATTTTGAATAAATCTTTTTTCCTAATTTCATGTGTTATTTTATTTTATTTTTATACTCAACAAAAATGTTTTATTTGATAAACATGATTATAATTAAAATGAGACCATTGGCTTCTGACTGTTATATGACCATCGGTCAATATGACCGCTGTGAACAAAATGTTTTGATTACTGTCTCTAAATACAAGTAATCTTGGTTAATTATTATAGAAAGAAGATTCGATGGCCTCACCTAGTAGTCTTGGACCGATCGAAGCCCATCTAACAGAACTTGGGAAGGAGGTAGCACCATTGGGCTTTGCTCTGGACCAAACCCAAGCCGAACTTCATCATGTGAAGCTAGAATGGAATCGCCTTCGCGAGAAGTTCAAACTGATTGAAATTACTACTCGGGCAATGTTGGCCGAGCCTCCCTCAGACTCTCTCACCTTATCACACCTTACACTTAGGTCCTATGTTGGTGTGATAAGAGGCTATGTAAGGAGACCGTAACTACCTTGTGTAATCCTTTGTTTTAAATAAAAATTGGGATTTCTTCTTATGATGAAGTTATGAATTTTCAAATGACCGGATAAATATAGTATGCATATTTTTGATTAATTTTAGAAAAAGGTTATTTTAAAAATGTTTATGTAAACCTTAAATAATTAAAAATGTGTAATGATTTTCAAAAAATAGTCTTCTACAATTATGTTCAGTACAAAATTTGGAGTCTAATAAGATCAGCTTGATTTTTGATGAATAGTAAATTATGAATAGTGATTTTATGATTAGGATTAGTAATATGACCAAATGGATTAGTAATCTCACTTAAAGAAAGTTTTAAAATAATCTAGGCACCTTGATTAAGTAATGTGATTCAATAAAATGGTTAAATAAGGGTTTCATAAATTATTATTCAAGTATTAGTTTTTTTAGGTGAATAGTGTTTTTAATGAAAAATTAAATTAAAAATATTTAGAAAATTATTTTTATAAAATGGATTTCATTTTTGAACTCAGAGCACCGATATTATGTTATGGTAATTTTTGTGGTTTTTCTGAAAAAATGAATTTTCGGTGAATAGTGTATTTATTTAAAAAATAAATTAAAAATATTTAGAAAATTATTTTTATAAAATAGAGTTCATTTTTGAAATCAGAGCATTGATATTTGATTAAGGTGAAATTTTGGGATCTTTCTGAGAAAGTTGAATTTTCAGTGAATAGTGAAAATACAGTTTTAGGGTTTCGGTATGTTTAATGACATCATAACTGTGTCATGATGATGTCATTAGATTTTTAAAGGTTTGGAAGGCCAAGGGTGATGAATTATTGTGTGGGGGTCCCCATGTGGCCTAACTTTATGGGAAGTACCATGGGAGGGCCCATGCTTTTGAGAAAACCACTTTTGAGGTGTCCCTTGGCCATTAATGTCGTGTCCCCTCACTTTCCCTATAAATACCAAGCCCTCATCTCATCCATTCGACTCCCAACTCTTCCCCAACAAAGTTATGGTCTCATTACCTCCCAAGGAGTCCTCCCAAGGTTCCCCCAAGCCCTCAAGGTTTCATCCTTTGAGGTTTAAGAGTTACATTTTAAGGTAAGGGATCCGACCCCTCTCTTTCTTTTCAAGTGATCTCTTTTATGTCATTCCTTTTATGCTCCATGTTCTTATGTTGGAGGATGTTCTTTTATACTCCTCTTACTTCCCTTTTTATGTTCATATAATGAGAGATCCCCTCTTACTCTCATTATTTCGTTTTATGAAGTTTTAAGTGGCGCCGTTAGGCTGCCGAAATTTTTGTAACGGATTCTTTCTCCTTTCTCATTTTTCAAGATCTATTTTCATGTAAAGTATTTCATGTTACTTTTTATTATTTTGGGGTATGATCTCTAAATTTATCATACTTATCTTTTATGATCATATGATGAGAGACCCCATTTGATCTCTTCAATTCAGTATTTTGAAGTTTTAAGTGGCGCCGTTAGGCTGCCGAATTTTTAAGTGGTTCTTCACCCTTCTCGTTTTGAAGTTCTACTTTCATGTCAATTCTTTCAAGTTCCTTTTTGTTATGTTGGGGTATGATCTATATATCTATCATACTGGATTATTATGTTCATATGATGAGATACCCCATTTGATCTCTTCAATTCAGTATTTTGAAGTTTTAAGTGGCGCTGTTAGGCTGCCGAATTTTTAAGTGGTCCTTCACCATTCTCATTTTGAAGTTCTACTTTCATGTCAATTCTTTCAAGTTACTTTTTGTTATGTTGGGGTATGATCTCTATATCTATCATACTTATCTTTTATGACTATATTATGAGAGACCCCATTTGATCTCTTCAATTCAGTATTTTGAAGTTTTAAGTGGCGCCGTTAGGCTGCTGAATTTTTAAGGGATTCTTTCACCCTTATTTTTTTCAAAGTTCTACTTTCATGTCAAGTATTTCAAGTTCCTTTATATTATGTTGGGGTATGATCTCTAAATTTATCATACTGATATTTTATGATCATATGATGAGAGACCCCATTTTATCTCTTCAATTCAGTATTTTGAAGTTTTATGTGGCGTCGTTAGGCTGCCGAATTTTTAAGTGGTTCTTCACCCTTCTTGTTTTGAAGTTCTACTTTCATGTCAATTCTTTCAAGTTCCTTTTTGTTATGTTAGGGTATGATCTCTATATCTATCATACTGTATTATTATGTTCATATGATGAGAGACCCCATTTGATCTCTTCAATTCAGTATTTTGAAGTTTTAAGTGGCGTCGTTAGGCTGCCGAATTTTGTTAGGGGATTCTTTCACCCATCTCATTCTTTTCAAAGTTCTACTTTCATGTCAAGTCTTTCAAGTTCCTTTTTAATTATGTTGGGGAATTATCTCTATATCTATCATACTGAACTCTTATTTTCACATGATGAGAGACCCTATTTGATCTTTTCAAATCCTTTTTGTTGAAGTTTAAGTAACGTCGTTAGGCTGCCGAACTTTCATAAGAGAAATCTAATTTTTGTCTTCCTTCCATGTTTTTCATTTCAAATGATATGTCCTTGAAATTTCATTACCATGATCATTTATCCTTCTTATTCTGTCCATCTACTGTTTTATGGGTCATTTATGAATGTTTTACCCATTTTCCCTCTCTTTTTAATGTCTTCTAAAACCTCGTAACATAGCTGTTATGCTGCAGAATTTCCGTCTCAAAATGTCTCTCTCTTTTTCTAAAGTTTTTTTTTATTATTAAGTGAATACTCAAAGCTCTTTATTCTAAAGGGGTATTCACATATATACCAAAATGTTCTATTTTAAATTTTGGGATTCACATACATGAGACCCACCTCCCTTTTCTGTGGGATTTAAAATTACGTAAAGATCATGTCTTTAAAGCAGTTTTTCAAACGTTGTGATTATGAAATGAACCCCATCTATTTTATGCTATATGGGTTATTTATGAAATGTTTGATGATGATATATGTGTCTCACATGATAATAAAGGCAAAATTAAGGGTGCACCCTGATAGCGCTCCAATGCATTGGGTAAAGACTTAATCTCTAGAGATGACCATTTTAACGACGCCTTGGTGAATAACCTTGGTAATTTTTAACGACACCTTGGGGATGGACCTTGGTGAAACGAAACGATTGTCAATATTAAATGTTGAAGCCACATCTTCAAGTTATGAAAAAGTTTTATTTTTATTATGATATGCCTCATGATTTCATTTTCATCCCTTAAAGTTCTTTTCATGACTTTATTGATGTATCTCAAGTTCATATGTAAAATGTTTCACTTGTTTCCCTTGCTGGGCCTTCTGCTCATCCTTTCTTTTGATGTATGTCCCCAGGTTATGAGATGCATTAATGATCCTAGGGTGAACATGAGGATAATCCTTTCAAGTGTTTAAGAAGAATGTTTTTTTTTGTTTCATGTTTTATGTTCCTTGTTTCCAAGACACTAAACCTTAAAGATCCTCAGTTCCGTGTACTGGAATGAAAGTTATGTTATAAAAAGACGGGATTCTATATATGTAATGGATTATAACATAGTACACTATGATCCAGAATAGTGTGACCCTAAATATGATTAAATACATGGATCTTGGATAGATAAATAAATGGGTTAGTGGGTTTTAGAGAAAGGTGGCCTAGTATTAGGTTATGTTCCTGGTATTGGACAAGATCACACTATAACCAAGGTGGAAGTCCCAAAAGGCATCCATGGTGTGTTCCACTGTAGTATAAGCACAAGGTTTTTAAAAAATTATATGGATTCAAGGTTTCAAAACAATTTATATTTGAATGGTAAATTCATTTCAATCCGAATGAACATACTAAAATAAGTCATTAGGGATGGGTTGCATTGTAACCATCATGGTCAAACCGTACGTTTCTTACTAGGATGTTTTTTTGAGGATGATATATAATTTCATCTTAAATTATTTTTTAGAATCCTTTACACTATCACAACCCATCCCCTAGGTATCGTGTTGTGACTACCCCAAACCTACCTTCTATAGGCTAGGGGCTGGCGATTAGTACCAGAAGGCGTAATCCCTAAAACTGGGAAGGCATTGCCTTTATAGCCTATAATCACAAGAAAAAAAACACACAGCAAGATACGAACACAGGTAAACTAAATAGTAAATAGAGTGAGTACAGTATGTAAAAGGGTCCAGAATACAAGCCCAACTGGAAGTACAAAAAACTGAAAGTAAAAGTAAACTGGAGAAAAAGGGAAGACAATTGTTGGGTCGTCATCCGAGGTTCCAACCTGAAGGGTAGGTATAGATAGCCTCCTCAGCACTCCACGTCCGTCCGTCTCCTCCGCGTACCGACTCATCTTAAGGTCCTCCTCATGTCACCATCTAGTCATGGTACCCACAGTCTCGATCAACCATGCATGTCGTCTTCACCAGACACCACAAGGCGCGGGCATAGCCAATAAAGGGGTGAGTATAACAATACTCAGTAGGGACCCGAGACCCTCAAAGTCTCACAAAATACACAATGGATAAGCCTCAAATCATGAAGTCAATGGTCAACCCTACTTAAGTATATTCCCATACATATACCTAAGTTATCAAGTATACCCATCTCAATCATGAGGAAACAAGGGGTCCAACCAAAAATCCGAAAGCTCAACTGTTCCACAAAGGAAAGAAAACCACAAAGGCAAGTACCACACATGTACGCTACACAGAAGAATACCACTAAGGTTTTACAAAAAAGTAAAGTACCACACATGTACAAACTCAATTAACACCAGGTATATCTTTAGGTACAATAGTAGAGAGGATTTGATGTAAGTACAAAACCATATTACTCCGTTAAGAGGCTCTGCTGCTAACCTGCACAGAATCGCTAGGAGCTGACCCACACAGGATCGTTGGAGATGATCGACACACGATCAATAGGAGCTGACCCATATAGGATCGCTAGGAGGTAACCACACAAGATCGCTGGAGCTAACCCACACAAATCTCTAGTAGCTGACCCACACAGGATCACTGGAGTTGACCCACACAGGATCACTAGAGTTGACCCACACAGGATCGCTAGGAGCTGACCCACATAGGATCGTTGGAGCTGAACCACACAAGATCACTCAGAGCTGACCAATGCATGATCACTAGGAGATGACCCACAGAGGATCACTGGTGCTGACCCACACAGGATCACTAGGATCTAACCACACAGGATCACTAGGATATGAACCACACAGGATTGCTAGGAGCTGACCCTCATAGGATAGCTAAGAGCACTCTTCTCGTCACAGCTAGCTATTGGGTTTCTGTACTAGGCTTTTTCGTCTCTGGGAGATTCTACTTCCCATTCCACTAGTCGATAATCCAACTTCCACGATGTCCCAAGAGGAAGTATATCACATAACCTCTATATCATAGGGGTCAAAATGTAATAGACGGCGCTTCAATCGGATGCTCGGTCTATGAGTTATAATCATTTTAGTTCCGAGTTCCAGGTTGGATTCGTGCTCAGTCCAAAACGATTGTTCCCCAAATTTATCCAAATCATCTATAAGGTATACCAAATGGATAGTCACACTATAGGGTTTATAGTTTCGTTCATGGTTCATCAAACGGACGTTCAATGCCAAAGTTATGGCCAAAAGAGTGTAAATGGGTTGTAGTGGGCCCCGATCCGGTCCTACCCGGCCTGGGCCGACCCGATTCGGGATGACCCGGCCTGACCCACTGGGTCCAGCTTGGCCCACTGGGTGGCCCGGCCCGTTTTGTACGGACCGGCCCACTGAGCATCCCAGCATGCTGGGTCTGGCCTGGTAGGCCGTGAGGGGCCGCAGAGGGCCGCGGGTGGTCGCAAGGCCGTGGAGGGTGTCGCGAGGGCGTGAGGCCACGGAGCGGCTCAGAAAGGGGTTGTCGCAAGGGTGCGAGGTGGCTTGGGTGGCGGCTTGGCCTGGACGGCGGCGACGGCTCAGACGGTGGCTCTATCTGGCGGCGGCGGCTCGGGTGGGGGCTCGGCCCGGATGGCGGTAGCAGCTCGGTTCGGACAGCGGCGATTGCTCAGACGACGATGACGACTCGAACGACGACGACGATGCGGCCCAGCGTAGCAGCTCGAGTGGCGGCGCGGCCCAGGCGATGGCGGTGGCTCGGCCCGGTGGCAACGACGAAGACTCTGGTCGGTTCAGCCGCGGATGGTGCGAAGCGGTAGAGGCCGCAGGGCAGTGTTGGCCGCAGAGGGCGGGGAGTCACAGGACACAGAGGCCGCGGGGCGGCGAAGCGTCATGCCTCCATCAGCGGTTCTCGAGTTCCACCGGTGCCGACCGCCAGCACCGCTCGTTGTCACCAAAGTCACCCTCTCCCATCGCGAAGGATAAATCATTCATGAAAAATGATGGAGGGGTTGGGCCATGTTTGTTCGGCCCACACCATCCACGTTAGAGCAGTAGAAAGTATCTCAACAAGAACAAGAACGTGTATGGAATATATTTATGAACGTAAATCACCATAACCTTCTTCTATCACTAATCCCATTCCTGTAAAAGTAACATAGAAGGGAAGAACATGGTAACAAAACCCCTACCTCGAAGGTCTGTTGATAGAGGTCTTGAGATGGAAACGATGCAGGTGAAGAGGATGCCCACGATCATCGCTTCCACAATCACGCTTCCGAATTTGGTTCGAACGTCATCCTTGTTCCTCAATTATAGAGTGGGTTCTTCGTTGAAGAAGTTATTTGTTGGAGAAGCGTAATGTTTTTCTAAGTGTTGGGCATCGCGGCACATTACCAGCGCTTCGTGGCTTAGTGATGTCATCCCAAATCCTCCTCCCAATCTCCATATAAATATGACAGGGGGAGGTACTTAATGATCATGGAATTTATGAAGGTTAATTTATTAAGAACCTTATTAATTTCCAATGACAATGTAACTTAGAATTTAAAAAGGGTCAAACCAATTAATTTACATTGGAACAATTAATTCAAGGGATTCCAACGGACGTTCCCACATTTAAGTGGGGTTTGGGTGGTCCCCACCACCATGAATTCACAAAAAGGGGGTTTTAGTTCAGGTAGTCCCCACCTCTTTAACAACAAGTGGGAGGTTTTAGTTCAGGTGGTCCCCACCACTTTAACATTCAGTTGGGAGGATAAAAATAAAACTTTATTTTATTCTTATTCCCACGAAAAAGCACAAAACTAACTTTCACCCTCGACCAACTACCATCGAGGTGAAAGTCTCTTTAAGAGAATATTGGTACTTCAAGTTCAACGGTGTCCTTAGATTTCAATTCTGAGCACCGGGTCCAAAGTTACAAAATGCCTCTTGCACGTTTACTGAACGTACCTGAAAAATTTGGAAAATTTTTAACATTCACCCTCGACCTGTGCTGGTCAAGGATAGGATTTTCCCAAATTAAACACGCCCCAATGACCCAACGGTACTCCCATATTTTCAATCTGAGTTACCTTTTAAATGTTATGGATTTTACAATAAAATAATTGTCACTTAATAATTTTATTTACAGAAAAAAACTAACATTCACTGGTGGCCCGCACCGGCAAAAGTTAGTATCATCTTAAATAGACCATTCCCCCATGAGTTCAGTTGTGGTATCAGATTTTCAATCTGATCTACCATTTGAGAGATATAAGAATTTGAAAAATAAAATAAATTTTTTAATTATTTTATTTAAAGTTATGCCTTTTGGGTTTTCTCATAGGAGGCTCGTGCTGACTAAACGTAAGTCACCCTTAGGGTAAACCCACCATCCTGAATGCAATGGTGCCCTCATATTTCTGATCTGAGAAATAATTTAAGATTTATTCCGCTTTTTCATGAAAACTGCTTCCGCGCACTATTTAAAGTTAAACAAAACTTGGACGGACCATTCTAGGCACTACGAGCCACGAAATCATGTGTCGTCAGATTTAACAGTCTTGAAATAATTCCATATAATTAAAAAAATTATATAGAATTTTTGGGACATTACATTCTCCCCACCATAGGGCTTTACATCTTGAAATCCAAAATAATGGAAAAACTACCAAAAGAGGGTATTGAGCATGAATCTGAACATCATGCTCCCATGTACTCTCCTGGAGGTTCCCATGCTACTAATGTACGCACACCAGAGGTATCAACTTCCCACAAAGGACCAACTCCGGTCAATCCTCAATCTCCACTAGAACCTCTGTAAACAACACCTCATCGTCTAAGTCCAGCTCAATGTGGTCGGTGATGTGAAATGGGTTGTGCTTGTATCCACTCAACTCGGATATGGGGAAGTCGTTAAGCACCCTTTCCAACTGTGGTAGAAAAGCCAAGCGGCATGCTACCTTGCCTATCCTCTGAATGATAAGAGAAAGACTGATAAAACATCAGTGATAACTTGCCCCCTCGGCCTAAACTCTACAAACCTCGTTGAGGTGAGACCCATAGGAGGACATGGTCTCCCTCCTTATGTCGGCATAAGACCTCTGCCGGCTTTGAAAATTTTCACTTGCTAACAAGTGAGGAATCATGATGAAAAATATGCCACTACTTTCTTCATCCTTGGTCACCAGTAGTGATGTTGAAGGTCCTAGTACATCTTCACAACACCAGGATGTACCGCTAGAGGGGATTTGTGGAACTCCCTCAACACTTTCTCCCAAGTGACACTGGTACCATGGTACATCCTCTGAATAGAATGGCGTGCTCCCCACCTTTAGAAAATCTATCAGTTTCCTATCATGTGGATATCTAAGCACGTCGAGTCTCGCAGTCAGTATCCCCACACCGCGCCTCCCTGACTCGTTGATGAAGTGGGGGAGTGACTGTATGAGACTGAAGAAAAGCTACTCCATCCCAATCCACAATGGATATCTACAAAGTGGCCAGCTACTCTGTTGCCTCACCAAGCAGTTTTATACCAGATCTCATGCTGAGTGCATCTGCTACAATGTTTCCATTTCCAAGAGAATAGACTATCTCTAAGTCATAGTTTTAGTGGAACTAAATCCAATCTCATTGTCTTAGGTTCAGGTCCTTCGGGGGGAGGATATACCTAAGACTCTAGTGTTATGAGTAGACTGTAAAATGCTCTCCCATCAAGTAATGTTGCCACATATTCAAGGTGAAGAACACTACTGCTAATTCCAGTTCATGGGTAGCATAGTTCTACTCATGTTGTCTTAGATATCAAGAACCATATGCGATAACTGCTCACTCATGCATCAGGACACATATGTGCCAAGTCCCTTATCTGTCGCAGTAGACTACGTACCCTACGCCATCCTCTGGTAGCCTCATGATGGTTGCAATAGTCAGCCTCTACCTCATCTCCTGAAAACTCAGCTAGCATATATCCGACCAAACTAAGGGTTTCCCCTTCTTTGTCAATGCTGATAATGGTGTCTCTACACTGGAGAAGTCGGGTAAAAATATCTAGTAGCACCTAGACAAAGTAGACGTCCCTCTCCCTTCAGGAAGGTATTCCTGGAATCATCTTTTCAAAAGATGTCCCCATTCTATGCCACTCTTGTTTGGAAATAAAACTCAAACTCTTATGTCTGATTTTATCCTATGCTGCCCAAGATTCCTTTTCCTCAGACCAAGGAAAACCCCATTAAAATTATATACGTAAACCACAACCTTTTGCCTAATATAGTCAATCTGAGAATGAACTGTGGATGTCTAGTCCATACCCAAACTGATGTTGTAAGTCCTCGACACTGCCACCAAGAGGTTCCAACCGAAACTCCCACCTCAAGGGTGAGATCTCACCATCATCGTATGTGTGATTATTGAGTATTCTACAAAAGGTATCTCCAGACGTGATGGTCAAGTCAACAGTTTAACTGGATACTCTAGGTCTTGGAAAAGATTCTTGAAAGGAAGGAATAATTGGTACCAATGTCTATTGATACGGTAGCTAGTAGTGGAGACAGACTGTACCTAGAATCATTCCTAGAGCCCATTGGTGGCACTCCTTAACCGCATGCAGCTACTCTCTTCCTCAGTCCTCTAGCTCCCTGAGCTTGGTGGGTTCCAAAAAAATGGGGATGGTTTTGACATGTAAAAAATCACACCACCTCATGCTGCTATCCTAAATCTTCTTTCATGTCTGTTGCACTGTAGATTCATTTGTCCTAACAATTCTTCTTCCAGAGTCATTTTACATGACCAAGTCTCTGAAAGTGGCTCCAGTTTCCTACTTTCACACTACTGACATTCACGGACTATATCATCTAATCCAAATAACATTCAACCACAAGGGTACACTCTAGCACCCCAACAAAAGAAGGAATTCATAAAGGAATAGTTATGGCTCAGATGTCCTTAAACACACTAAACTCAAAAGATCGATCCCTAAAGCACTGATCGTATTGTATTCATCAAGTACCAAGAATGATCGATACACCTCGATAAATACTCAACTACCGACATGTCGTCCTACCAAAGCTATATTAGCTCTAGAGAACTCTCAGCCACCTCCTAAAGCCAGTCCCTAGCCGCTTTTGAATCAAGATGGCCTCGGAACCAGAGGGGTATTTGATGTTGAATCAGGCATAAGGCTCTAAGACTATAAGTGTCCTCTATAGGTACCGTCAGTTGTAACTGCTGACCAATGGGCAGTGATATAGCTGAGACACAACCCGAAGGTACTATCTCGGGTAATGGTACATGTACCAAAGACTCATAACTCTACAGACAATCCTCATGGTCACTCATTGAAAAATACTAGTAGCAAAGATCACCATATTCTCTACTAATTTCTCAACGAGGCAGAAAACTCTATCAACCACCTCCTACCACCCCTCTGCTACATGGGAATATTTCTCTCCATGAAACCTCAGAGGCCTCTGCTACTGAAACTCATGAAATGCGCTCATTCTGCGTGCATCGTCCGCAAGTGCGACTAGTGGTAATTTCTTCCCAACGGGTGGTGGTGTTGCGGGTACACCACCTAAAGTTTCCATAGTAAGAGGGCCCTGCAATAGAACCTCATCACTCGATGCCCGTCATCATGTACTTTCTTGGGAATCCTAGCTGGCTATCTACACAGTGGCATCATGATAAAGTAAAAGTGAACCACGGTTATAATGTTATACCTAGTTAGCTGACTCAAAGAAATTGAAAAGAAAACTTTTCTAAACACACGCGCAATTATTGTTTTCGCGCACTGAGTCAGAAATCAGAAGTCAGGGTCTGGCTGTAGGGATACGTTGGTTGTCGCACCAACACTGGATTCCATAAAATAATAACCACACTCACTACACATAACACTATTTCTTTTAAAAAGATCATAGTCTTATGTTCTACGGTAGAACCGACTCCTCTGCTATCAATTTGTTAGGACTTGTCCCCTGGGGCCCATGTAGTGACTTCCCAAAGCCCGCCTTTCATAGGCCAGGGGCTGGTGACTAGCACCGAATGGAGTAATATCTAAAACTAGGAATTCATTGCCTTTATAACCTATAACCACACACAACCAAACACACAATAAGATACTAACACAAGTAAACTGAATAGTAAACCTAGTGAGTACAGTAAGTAAAAGGTGCCAGAATACAAGCCCAACTGGAAAGTACAAGAAACAGAATATACTAGTAAGCTAGAGAAAAAAGGACAATAGTTGTTGGGTCATCCCCCAAGGTTCCTACTTGAAGGGTAGGTATATATCTCCACCTCAGCACTCCACATCTATCTGTCTCCTCCTGGTACCAACTCATCATAAGGTCCTCCTCTGGGCACCATCTAGTCCTAGTACCCTCAATCTCGATCAATGTTGTCTGTCGTCTGCACCAAACACAACATGGTGAAGGAATAGCCCATGTAGGGGTGAGTATAATGATACTTAGTAGGGACACCAAGACCCTCCAGGTCTCACAAAATCCACAAAGTATAAACCTCAATGCATGAAGTCAAATTTCAACCCTACTTAGGTATATGACCATTCATATACCTCAATTATCAAGTATACCCATCTCAATCATGAGGAAACACAGGGTCCAATGAAACAGCCCAAATCTCAACTGTTCCACAAAGGAATGAAAACCACAATGGAAAGTACCACACATGTACGCCACACTGCAGAATACCACCAAGGTATTACCAGAATGGAAAGTACCACATAGGTACGAACTCAACTCACACTAGTTATATATTTAGGTACAGTAGTAGAGATGATTAGATGTAACTACTAAATCATCTTACACTATTAAGTGTCTCTACTGCTAACCTACACAGAATCACTAGGATCCAACCCACACAGGATCACTAGAGCTGACCCACACAGGATCACTAGGAGCTGACCCACAAAGGATCACTAGGATCTAACCCACACAGGATTGCTGCAGCTGACCCACAGGAAATTGCTAGGAGCTGACCCACACAGGATGGTTAGAGCTGACCCACACAAGATCGCTGGAGATGACCCACACAAAATCACTAGGAGCTGACCCACACAGGATTACTGGATCTGACCCACACAGGATCGGTAGGAGTTGACCCACATAGGATCGCTAGGAGCTGACCCACACAGGATCGCTGGAGCTGACCCACACCGGATCGCTCGGAGCTGACCCACACAGGATCACAAGGATCTTACCCACACAAGATTGTGGAAGCAGACCCAGACATGATCTCTAGGAGCTGACCCACACAGGATCGCTAGGTGCTGACCCGCACAAGATAGCTTGGGGCTGACCCGCACAGGATAGTAAGGAGCACTCTTCTTGTCACAGCCAGCTACTGGGTTTCCGCCATAGGATTGATCATCTATGGGAGAGTCTGCTCCCCAATACATTGGTCGATACTAAAAATACCATGATGTCCCATGAACAAGTATCTCAAAGGACCACCACATTATAAGGGTCTCAACACAATATACATCGAGTCAATCGGACGCCCGGTCTATGAGTTATTAGCCTTTTAGTCCTGAGGGCCTGGTTGGATTCGTGCTCAATCCAACCCAACTGTTACCCAAAATTATCCAAATCACATGTGAGGTATACCAAAGGTACCGTCTCTCTATAGGGTTTACAGCACCGTTGAAAGTTCGTCAAATGGACGTCCGGTGCCAAAGCTATAGCCAAAAGAGTGTAAATGGGTCGCAGTGGGCATGGGTCTGGTCTGACCCAGTCGGACTAACTCAATCCGACCCTGCCTAGGCCGACCCGGTTCGGGTAAACCCTACCGGATTCATTGGGTCCGGCTTCTCCAGCTGGGCGGCCCGGCCCGTTGGGTTCGGCCCGACCATCAGGGTCTGACTTGGTAGACCGTGAGGCCACGAAGGGTGCAGCGAGGGCGTGATGCCATAGATCAGCTCAGTCGGGGGTTACAGCAAGGGCATGAGGAGGCTCGGGCGGCGGCTCAGTCCAGATGACGGCAGTAGCGGCGGCTCGGACGGCGGTGGTGACACAGACGGCGGCAGCGGCTCGGCCCAGCGGGGGCGGTGCGTTCGGTGACTTGGCACGTACGACGGCAGCGACTTGGCCCGGACGACGGCGGCAGCATGGCCCAATTGTGACGGGTTGGACGACGGCGGTGACTCGAATCGGATCGGTGGCAGATGACGTGGGGAAACAGTAGGGCACCACGGGGCGTGGAGGCCGTGGGTCGGC
The DNA here is from genome assembly GCA_963277665.1 of Viscum album. Lineage (NCBI taxonomy): Eukaryota > Viridiplantae > Streptophyta > Magnoliopsida > Santalales > Viscaceae > Viscum > Viscum album. The sequence continues at coordinate 1,142,553,311 of OY728161.1, forward strand.
TAGGCGTTGTGCCTCCATCGGCAGTTTTCGAGTTCCACTGGTGCCGACCGCTGGCCCCGATTGCCATCACCAAAGTCTGCTACTTCCATCGAGAAAGATTCACCATTCAAGAAGAACTAAGGAGGGGTCATGCCATGTTTTTTCGGCCTGCAGCCTCCTCATTAGAGTGGTAGTAAGAGGCTCAACAAGAACAAGAACGTGTATGGAAGATATTTAAGAACATAAATCGGCACAACCTTCGTCTATCACTAATCACATTCCCGAAAAATAAATTTTTAAGGGAAGAACATGGGAACAAAACCCATACCACATAGGTTTGTTGACAGAGTTCATGAGATGAAAATAGATAAAGCGAAGAGGATTCCCACGATCGTCGCTTCCGAAATCACACTTCTGAAGTTGGTTCTAACTTTGTCCTCATTCCTCAATTCCAGTGTGCGTTCTTTGTTGAAGATGTTTTGTGTTGGAGAGGCGTAATGTTTCTCCAAGTGTTGGGCATCGTGGCACATTACCAGCGCTTCGTCGCTTGGTGAATTCATCCCCAATCCTCCTCCGAATTGACATATAAATAGGATAGGGGGGAGGTATGTAACGATCATGAAATTTATGACGGTTCATTTATTAAGAACCTTCCTAAATTCCAACGGCGTTGTTACTTAATATTTGAAAAGGGTCAATCCAATTAATTTACATTGGTGCAATTAATCATGAGGATTCCAAGGGACTTTCCCACATTTATGAGGGGTTCGGGTGATCCCCACCACCTTTAATTCACAAAAAGGGGGTTTTAGTTTAGGTGGTCCCCGCCTCTTTAACAACAAGTGGGAGGTTTTAGTTTTGGTGGTCCTCGCCTCTTTAAAATTTAGTTGGGAGGATAAAAATAAAAGTTTATTTAATTTTTATTCCCTCGAGAAAGCACAAAACTAACTTTCAACCTCAACCAACTACCATCGAGGTGAAAGTCTCTTTAAGAAAATATTCGCACTGCGAGTTCAACTATGTCCGAAAAATTCAATTCTGAGCACATGGTCAAAATTTACCAAACGCCGGTTGCGTTTTTACTGAACGTACTCAAAAAAAAGTTAATAAAATTATTAAGAGTCACCCTCGACTCGTACTGGTTGTGTTTAGGATCTTCCCAAGTGAACCACACCCCAACGAACCCAACTGTACTGTCAGCTTTCCAATCTGAGTTACCGTTTAAATGTTATGGAATTTACAATAAAATAATAGTCACATAATTATTTTATTTAAGGCTAAAAACTATCATTCACTGGTGGCATGCGCCTTCCAATGTTAGTATCAGATTAAATAGAGAATTACTTCATGAATTTAGTGGTGGTCTCAGATTTTTAATCAAATCGACCATTTGTGAGTTATATGCATTTGAAAAAAAAATTATTTAATTATTTTATTTACATGTTTTCCATTTTTAGGTTTTCTCACAGGAGGCCCGCACTGGCTAAACATAAGTCGCACCAAGGTTGAACCTACCACCCTAAATTCAAGGGTGCCATTGGATTTCTGATCCATGAAACTGTTTATGGGTTATTCCACTTTTTCTATAAAACTGCTTACGTGCGCTATTTAAAGTTTAATAAAACTTCGATGGACCATTCTAGGCACTCCATGCCTCGGAATCATGCGCTGTTAGATTTCACGGTCTAGAAATAATTCCATATAATTAAAAATATTATACGGAATTTATCAGACATTACATACACATCACATGAAACTCACTTTTACACCTTTTTTATGGTGCTTTTGGGATTTTTATAAACCTCATTCCTCTCATGGTATCAATTTGAAGTTATATTAATCATAGTGATCTTCTCTTGATAATTATAACACTCTACATGCCATAAATTATTCTATCATATATTTTTTTCTAATCTCAATTTCACAATACCAAATTATAATGGTTTATGGATGAAATTAAATATTTTTTTGGAACAATATATAATTAGGATGAATTATTGGATAGGTGATATTCCTTAAGATTTGGGTATAAATACCTCATAATTTTATATCATTTTTTTTGGTTAAAATTATATAATTGTGTGTGGGTTTATAAGTTATCACAATGAAGTTCATCTTTTGGTATAAAAATTTTAAAGTGGGTCTAAATCCACATGATTGGACCATTGATGTGTTTTATGGGTAACATGTCTTAGTTGTGTTGAAACATCACCCTGATACATGGTTCATGTTATGTTTTTTCACTTGGATTAATTGGGCCTTGAGTGAGTTGTTCATTCTTGGTTGATACTGGGGTGAATTTTTAGTTTATTATATAGGTATGGTTGGGGGATCTATTTATTCGAAATGTTGTTAGGTTCATGTACATGGATGGTTTGGGTAATCTAGTTGGGATGGAAGGGGAGAAGCTGAGAAGTCATCCCTATCATGTTTTTATGCTTGAGATATATCATTGGGATACTGTTGGACTATTTAGAATACTTTATTATTTAATAATTAATATAATATAATATATTGATACTGGTGATTATTAACCTATATTGGGTGGGAGGATGGGTGGTTTGTATATGATGGAATATGGTCATAGATGTTTAGGTTGACCTGAGTGGGAGGTTTTTTTCCTAAGATGATGATGTGTGGTCGGCCCTAAGTCTGGGGGTGTGCACTAAGATTTGTTATAGAGTATTCTGTAAGACAATCCCTAGGTGAGAGGGTATGGTTAGAATCTTGGTATTAGATTTCTCATGAATCCTCTCCTACGTGAGATGGGATACTCTAGGACATTATTTGTGATATGAAATAGGAATTGGTGTCGATAAATATCTTCAGTGAGAAGTTACTAGTCATGCTCTAGGATATACTTATGGTTTGAGGTGGATCTCTCCTCTAGTATAGAGTCAATGTAGGTATGGATAAGGGTTTTGGAGTCCTGGTAATCACATGATGAACCAAAAAGTGGTCCTTCAATTTATTTATTTTTTATTGTATTTCATGAACTCTTATATATCTATTTCAATTATGTTAAAGATACATGGTAGATTTCCTACTAGGTTTATTTCTCACACCATAAACAAGAAAATCTTTTTTTGTGTAGATTTTGTTTCAAAGGATCCATTCATGGAAAGGAGTGGGTGTTTCGGGATTTAGACCCGTCGCGAACCAGGAAAGAACCCGCCGCGCAATGCTAACCCTAACACAGATCCTCAAACCTTCGCTGAAGTGGTTGTCGGGAAATCGTTCGAACACACCAATGTTCATGTTGATGCGGTCCAAAATTTTCAGATCAAACCTAAGACCTTTTGACACCGCTGTCAACTCGTAATATCCTTCCCAACCGATGAGGTAACTTTTCTATCCTCGGATCTCCGGTTTTTTCTAGTTGGGAAATTTCAGAATAGAAGGTCGTTCTTGAAATTTCTTCACTCTGATTTAGAAGCCATCGACTTTACGGGTTTTCAATTAGGTCTCCTCAACCCCATGCATATCGGGCTTCGATTTGACTCAGTTGAGAACTATTACCGACTCTGGGAAAAATGGGTATGGTCCTTTGGGGGATGTCAAATGATAATTCTTAAATGGACTCGAGACTTTGATCCACATTTTGAGTCACCAATTGTTCCATTATGGGTTGGATTTTCTGAATTGCCACTACACTTATTTAAGAAAAATGAATTGTTCTCCATTGCATCACTTATTGGATCCCTGTTGAGGCTTGATTATGCCACAAAGGCACTCTCTAGGCCCTCTATAGCTAGAGTATGTATTGAAATAGATGTCTCCCAGCAACTTCCATCGGCTATATGGATACAAAGTGGAGACTTTGGGTTTTTACAAGAGGTGGTTTATGAAAGAGTCCCAGATTATTGTCATTTGTGTTTCAGACTTGGGCACAATTCTATCAGTTGTGTAAATTCTAATAATTGCTCTAAAAATTTGACTTTAAAGTGGATTGAAAAAGGTAAAGAAAAACCCAAGGTTGTGGTTGGACCCTCGGATTGTTTTATCAAATAAATGAATGATGTGGTTAAAGGGGGATTGAATATTCAAGAGCCTTGAAATCAATTATCAGAATTTGTCAATGAGGTTCTTGTTGTCACTGATAATTCCACTCAGGTATTTACCAAACGGCAAGAACATGCCCAAGAAGAATGTTATGAGTGCACCCACCCAACCATGCTCAATGAGGAGCAGAATAAATGTCGGTATCCCACGGAGGCCAAAGGAAATGATCAAGAGAATTCAATTTCTAGTGACACTTCAATTGAAGTGGAGGATCAACATAGACAAATTGAGGAAGAATATTTGAGATCCATGTCAAGGAAAGGTAAAAAGCCTCTAGTGGATGATGATGGTTTCATCACTCCAAACCCCAGGAAAACTAGAAAACGTAGAGACTACTCACAGATAGAGAGAACCATTGTTACACATTCTCATAATCCTACTAGAAAGGAAAATGAAGAAACTAATCAAGATGAACTCCTTGCTGACATGTCACATAAAGAGATTTACATATCCCAACAGGTGAAGGCCCACCAACAGAATGAAGAGATTGTAAAACATGATGTATCTGGCTGTCAGGAACCTGAATCTTTGGAGAAGCTTCGGGATACTATCTTCTATCAAACTTTTAGAAAATGTGAAACTTCAAAAGACACTTACCTTTCCATTAAGCAAGACATCTACACAAAAAAATAAATAAGGGGTTTAAAATATCTCTTTAATCTCTCTTTATCTGATTTTACCCCCTTGATTTACAAACTGTCTTTGAATGCTCCAACATCTTGATGGATTTTTTCTATGATTCTGATTGTGTGCTGCTCTTTGTTTGGATTCTAATATGATGCATCTTGCTATAACCTGGATTCTGGATTTCTCATTTTATGTTTGTCTTTTATTTTGAGTTGCATTCCGATATGTTTGATGGAAGGTTTGGAAAACCTTTTTGGTTCTGCATTGATGGCCAGAACAGGCTTCTATCCCTTATAGATGAGGCAGATCAGGGCTGGGTTCTCATTTGGAATTGCAAAAGTATTTGGCTTTCAAAATCTTCAATAGGCTTTGGTTTCCTGTCAACATTTTTATGGCCTTTTTGTTTTTAATCAATGTGGATATCTTGGATCTTGATGCAACCTGCACTGCTTGGGTGGCCAAGGGATCAATTGGATTATTTTATCATGCAGGTATACTGTTTATTTTTTACTTCCCTTTGAGACTGAATCCATTTCGGACTGTGGATTTCTGGTTGGATCTTTGAGGTATTTCTCTTTCTAGCTTCTTGTTTGGTTGGCGTCATTCTTACCTGCTACTCTTTTCTCAGTTTGGGCCTAATTTAGATCTAATGTTCTTGCACTGCTATTGGTTCTGATGCTTAATTGTACATGGAATTTCTTCTTTAATGGCTTTATTGTTTTGAAGAAAATCCTGATGCAGCACTCATCTATTGAAGATAGATCAAGTTTACAATGGTTGATGCTTTGAAATCTGCATGTGAAGGAAGGGTGATCGCACGCTGTTTGGTTTCATGTATAGGTATGGTGTTGTTTGAGTATTCTCTTGTACCCTACATTAATTCCCTACAGGTGTAAGATCATTACACCTCGTGTTTCTATAGAAACTTTTTTATTTTAATAAATTTTTGGGGCATGAATTGGGAAACCTGTTCATGTCACCACCTTTTAAAAAAATGGAAAGGAAATTATGTCAAACTACTAAGAGGGTTGAGATGATCGAGAATTTGATGTGATGTGAGGACATAATCTATGATCTTCTATTGATGTTCCTCTTATATTATTTTGTTTTATTTTTTGTCACATATATTAATCTACAACCTTATGGGATCCATTAAATTGATATATATAATTAGTTGTGATATATTTTTATATCTCATGTGAAATATTACATTTTGACAAGACTTTTTTATTTTAAGTGTTTACTATTGTTATAATTTATATTGTATTGGTTTTTAGTGTTTACCTAAAATCGATTGCATAGTTTCCCCACTGCATGACATATACCCTCACTAATACTTGGAACCCACTTAATTATGGGGAGGTGTGTAAAAATACATGATACATTATGACTAAAACCCGATGATCCAATATAGTCCATTACATAGGAATATTGAAATATACATTACTTAAAATACATATAACATGTTGTAAATTCCAACATTATTTCCTCTTATGTATTTAAATTATATGACATTGCATTCACTAAAATACCTTATTATTATATTATAGTTAGGAAATGGATTTTTTTAAGTAAGGGTTATATATAGTATTAATTTATAAGTTTTAATATCTTCAATATATATGTAATCATATATCCTTCAAGCTATACTCCAACAAATGGTATATTGAAAATGGGTTTTGTTTGTTACACTAAAACATGTTTCTATCTCTTATAGAATCCTAAGTAATATTTTTCATTAAATTTAAAGGTACTATGTAATAATAATATAACATGTGTAAATGGAATACATGAAGTTATAGTCAAATGTTCAAGAAAAAGTTGGTTCAAGGATCCATCTCTAATGATGCTCACCCCCGTCATGTCCATACCATCACATATGTAGACTAATTCTTTAAGTCTCATGTATAGAAATATATATATAAATATTTGTTGACATAATGATACAACCTTATATTCCATGTTCACAAATATTTATTTTTTATGGTAATAAATCCATTGTCATTAGTCAATTTGGACATTCAATATATTTTTTCCCAAAAATCATTGACACAAGTTTTACATATAATATATTAATTATTACTATATTGATTGAGTGATATTAAGGTTTAATTTATTTTTATCATGTAATGTGTGTAATAATTTATGTTGTTCAAGTATAATGTGCTAGTATATTTAAAATTTTAAATATATTATAGGATGTATAGTATATGGACCTAGGTCTTTAAATGAAAAATGGTACCCATTCATTATATAAATATTCACCACTTATTGTATCCTAAATATGATCCTGGGAAATGTGTAGGAGGTCCATTAAGACCTAAAACTATTTTTTTCATCTCATATATTTTGCAAAAAATTTATTGAATGAGGATTATATCATTTTTTGATTTTTGAAAACATTAGTAACTAAAAATGGTAAATTGGTAATTTCATCACAGTAAAAAACAACATAAAAATTATTATTTCATTACTCACAAAACATAGTGTTTACCCTCAGGATCAATTTTAGTAACTTTTATTTCCATTTGATTTTTATATAATAATAAATTATATTAATAAATAATTTTTTCCCAAGATCATGAATTTTTAATTCTATTAAAAAGAATATTGGATGAAAATTTTATCAGTATGGTTGTGCCCAAAATAGGGTGTTTTCTATAGTAAGGTATAAACTATGAGATCTGGGGCCAAACCAAGGATGGAACATTTTCAGGTCATCATTTTTTTTAATTTCATGTATATTCATATAAAAAATGATACTTTTTTAGGATACTGATGTGGAGATGGAATTATTAAATGAATATGATGTGGTGTGGAAGATTTTATTATCTCGTATTTTTGGAAGTTCATAACAATTATGAGAGGATTTTTATTATTATCATTATAAAAGTGATGAAGTGGTTAATATTTTATAAGGGAATTACCATGAGAAATAATGGGGTATTAGTGGTGCAGGTATTCTATATAATTAACACTATCTAACTTCAATTTATTTTGTGTATAAATTCTAGAAAAAATTATCTCACTTACCTCTCTTTCCATCCATTTACACCACACTTTTCAAAAAACATTATTTTCACACAGAATAATGAATGGGGGATTCAAATTATGATGATGTTAATGCAATGTGAAAATGATGAACATGTATCTAAGATGGAATTATTGAGACAACTAAAAACAAACAATAAGGTAGTAACGTTTTCCTATTCATTTGTATCTTTCTTCTTTTTTGGGATCTTAACCTCTTTCCCTCGTGATTGGATCACCTTTATTTCAATGGTAAAATAATATTTAAAAATAAAAATATTTTAATTATGATAATTTATCAAAACATATATAGAAATTTGATAGATAATTATCTCATGATTATTTCAAAAAAATTAGAACGTTTGGATTTTGACTAAATATATAATCCTTGATTGCATTTTCTGTCATGAATAAAGAAAAATAATCTCATTTTAAAAATAAATTTTCTCCTTAAAATATTTTTTCAAATTATGAAGGTGAGATAATTATAAAATTTCACAACCTAACCCCACTAGTAAACTATCTTGGGCCTACAGTGAAGATGAGAGTTACTAGCGAGGCTTGCCACCAATAGTCCCAAAGTTGGTCACTTGCACTAAGGGTATATAATATAAAAATGGGAGGCATTGCCCTCATGAATACCAGGAATATATATGAAAAAATGAGACCACTAGTAAAATTCAAATCATATAAAATTTTACAAATCCTAGAATAAATGAACGTTATATAGAAAACATTATCTCAAAAATGGAATATTGAAAAGAAACTCCAATGACTACAACAATAAGATCCAGCTATTATTTTCCATATTGGTCATAAAATCACCCATTAGACAAAGAAAAATATAATTTTATATATATTGGTGACAATTCATGTATACTCGGTAATATCCCCCCAAAGATAAATCATGAAAATGTGGATGAAACATACTAATGCCTCAGTGAATAAATTAGTAAACCAATAAGCACCTACTAGGTCAACTAACACCAAACCATTCTAAGGCATGATCCAGAAATATCGTATACTTGTATAATAATATAATAATAGAATAATATATAAATACGGTACCTAAACACCACTTCACCATTTTTTTCTCTCATTCCCCATTAAAAAATGTGATGGTGTACCCCAACCCTTTTGCAGTTATTCCATAACACACCATATCTCATATTATAGTTATATCACATATCACATACACAACATAATCACGACGTATCTACTACAACATTCCACATATCCATGTCTCAACCAAATATAACATTTATTTTATAGTAGGGTATCATGAAAAACAAGGTCTCCAAAATAATGACATCCTCCTACAATGCACAGCTACTGCCAAATATCATCCTTTAAATGTATAACCAAGTCAGCCAGAGTATATCTCATACCCTCACTTTAAGTAATTATTGAAATTATTATTATATCTATATAAGCTATTACACCCCATAATATAACTATAAGGGTGAGTAAGGAAGATATGTTAGTCCACCATTTGATCCCATTCCAACCTGGATGCTTAGAGGAGACGTCCAGAATCAAATACATTTTGGCATAAGTAAGGTTATATGACTAGGATGGTGTGAATGTAGAAATAAAAAGTATAATAAAACATATAATAGACTCACTCAAAATAAAGTCACAAGTTTCTATTCTAAAAAACACTATTATCTCCTATAACCACCAAAAAATATACACTAACATCAATCAACGACTAATGTTTCCTCTACAATACAAACCAAGTCACTTCTAAAAAAATATTTCATAAAAAAGTTCAAAACTATCCATTAAATTATCTGATTTAATCATTTATTGATTTACTATTTAACAAGACTATTACATCTGTTATTCCATTCAATTCCATATTTAAAGAGACACTATTCTTTATTTATCGATCGCATCTAGTTCAGTTGTTGTTAATTAATTTCGAGTATTATCAATTCATTTATATCCGAAAATTCAGTCAATTACAACCCTCGCCCATTTTAACACTTCAAATTACCTCATATATTCTATTAAAATCAGGAAACTATAATACAATCCCAAAAATACACCACCAATCACAAAAACATGCACAAATACATCACTACTTTATCCATGAACATTGATTGCACAGAATAACTCTCCCAAATTTCTATAAAACATGAACAAAAATATCCACCCAATGCCTATTAGGAAAACTAAACACAACACTCACAAACATCTACATCCTAGAAACATGAAACTAACCATTAATACATTCCAACTGTAACACCCCAGGTAAATAAAAAATATGACATTTTTATATTTATCCCTATTTGTGGAAAAAAAATGTCAATATTAATTTAAATGGAATTCTATGCTCGATGACTTACCCAATACGCAACAACGAGTTCCTTTGAAATCTTACGTTGCACTCTAATAATAAAATAATATAATTGTAAATGGTAGTTAACGCCTAGCCGTTGTATTGACAGGAATGAATAGAAATAACTAAAATATGATTATATATGTTTGTTAAATGTTTTTACTTTTATCTAATAAATTTTAGAGGCTTAAAATCAAAATGAATCCAATCTTAAGCATTGAATACACTAGTATTTTTAAAAGATTGTTTTACTACCTTTTGATGGAAAACCATTTTTTAAATCAAACTTTTGAAAATTTTATAATCTCTATTTTTCAAAATAAACATATTATTTATGATTGGGACATTGAAATTTACCTTGGGTTAATTTTTGGTATTTTTCTGACAATGTTCATTTTTCAATGAATAGTGAAAAATACTGCATTTTACATCAAAACTACTTTTTCATATAATTTAATTATATGGTTATATTATCTTTTTAATTTGTTTTAAAGTGTAATTAGAATATATTTTTACCATGTAATTCAATGACGGTAATTGTGATTAATTTCACTCTGGAATTAGGCATAAACAAGTGCCAAACGTTTCATAAATATTGTTTCTAAAAAAAACCCGCTATTTGTTTTGACAACGGGAAGTTTTTTAAAATTAATTATTGCAATTTATGTGTTTGGAATTTGGTAAAATGGATTACATATTTGGAATTCGAAGGTCGAAATTATGTAATTAAGACTCTTTTGTTTTCGGACATTATGAATAGTAACGACGGTAATTATCTTTAATTATCTTGATTAATGAGTAATCATGCAGTTAAAGATAATAAAATAATATCATAATAATAAAAAATGACCACAAAATCTGTCCTAGGGCTACTATTTGTCTTATGGCCGACCATGGGATGCCTTGTGCCAAACTTCGGGGCCCCATGGAATCACTTTTGTAAGAAAGTGACTTTTTATCTTTTTATTTTTAAAGAATGTTAAATGTAACAAAGAATGTATCACCTAAGTAAAATATTTTTAATTTTGTCTAAATAAATGATATTTTGGACTATAAATATTCATTAGAAAGATAAAAATATTTCCTACATCATGATATTTTTTTATAATTTTTAGACATTAAATTTATTAAATTATTTATGATATCATGATGATGCAGCGATTAGCTCATTAATAAAGTATTTAAATAAAATGGAAAGATAATGTAAAATCTAAGACCTACACATGTCCAAAACCTATTGTATGGGTGGATTTAGAACCTTTATCACCTTATCCTCGAAACACATCAATCTGGGACCATTAAAATCCGAAACTCATTTGAAAATAAAGTTACATTTTATACCTTTCCAAGAGTGCCCCTCCTCTCCTCTTATAAAAGGCCCCCACCTCTACCTCCTTACCCACACTTAAAAAGCCTTTGGATCGGCCAACCCCTGCCCATTTTTTCTTTCCACATCCCTCTATAACTCCTTGAAGCCTCATTTTGGGTAGAAGTCTTCCCAAGGAAGCCTTTGAGCTCAAACCAAAGGGAGTTACCCGATTTTAAGGTAATGTCTTCACTTGTGTCCTTTTGTTTTATTTTGCTTCTCCAACCCCCTAAACTCTTTTAATTCATTTATTTTGTAAAAAATCCAGTATATTAAATATAATATGATGTTGTTATAATAAGTATTATAGATAAACTTACACACACCTACATCTAATGGTTAAATAACATATTATTTCTGTGGATGGTGAATTTCTGCCTCACGAAACGATGATTGTTCAACATTATTCTAACACCTTCAAAGGTGGCCATTAAGATGAAACTATATTTATATATGATATATAATATTTTTATGTTTTACTTAAGCTTCTGTATTTTTCATTTATGGCATACCTTTATGGTTTCCATTATGGGTAAATGTGATATCTTCATTTAAGGAAGTGCGGACTACCGCCCCCTCAAAGTGATTTGATTCTTTAATACCATATGTGGTACGTAAAAAGGATATATTTAATTATATTATATATGATACCATACTGGAATTAAAATAATATTATGTATCATTATGTTTTAATTCCATTAAATATAAAATAGAAATGGAAGTAGCATTCATGCGTACGTACGGCTTACCATCTCCATGAACGGTACATTTCATTTCTTATCTCAAAATGTTATGTAATATTATAAGTACATATATATAATGGATATATATGTAATATATTACATCCAAATTATAGATATCATTCTGGAATTATAACATATATATATATATATCTCATTTTGTTTTAATCCCATTAATATGACAAAAAATGAAAGTAGCGTTCATGCGTACGTACGGCCTACCGTCTCCATGAACGGTGCTTTTAGTTTTTATCTCAAAATGATATGGAAAAGTATAAAATGAATATTTACTGGATATATATGATATTTTAATCATTAATACTATTCATTAAATTATTTACTTATAACTACATAGGAAATATTTTTTCAAACAAGTTCATTTTTGACTCATGTACCAAACATCGGCAAAAACGTCTGATATGAACTAACATTATTAAACAATTATTATAACATTTTAATAATTGATATGAACTGAATAATAATATCTAAAGGAGGTACTTAGGCAATTATTAATTGACCAATTTTTATTATTCAGAAATATAAAGAAATGAACAAGAGAAGTTGGACTTGAGGTAAGGGATCCTACTCCACTCTTTCTTTTTAAGTACACTCTTTTATGTAATTCCTTTTAAAGCTCATATTTATTGTTATTGGGATGTTATTTTATATTAATATTTCTGTAATTTTTATTTTCATGTGATGAGAGACCCTATTCTCTCTCATCAATCCATTTTGGAAGTTTTGAGTGGCACCGTTAGGCAGCCGAATTTTCATAAGAGATCTAACCTCTCTCTTTCTTTTTATGTACTCTCCTTTATGTCAATTATTTTAAGCTCCTATTTGTTATGTTGATGGATTTTCTTTTATATTCCTATTTCTATAAAATTTATGTTAATATGATTAGATACACTATTTGATCTCATCAATCAATTTTTGTAAGTTTTATGTGGCGTCGTTAGGCTGCCGAGTTTTCGTAAGGGATTTTTCATCTCACTTTTATTCCCGTGAGATTTATGATACATTTGCCACAATTTCCTTTTAGTGGTGTATGTACTGACCATTATTTTACTCATTGTGTAATATAATTTCTTTTATGAGTATTTACATCAATGTTGTGTTGTTCTTCTTTTATGAGGTGTATGTTTCGAAAGATACCCATGTTAGTAAGGGAACCTTTCACCCTCCACTTTTTAAAAGACTTCTTTTGTTGGGTCTTTTAATTTACATATTGTTATGTTGGGATATGTTATCATATATCCTTATTGATGTAAATTTTATTTCCAAGTGATTAGATACCCTTTTTTTATCTCTCATCAACTCATTTTCTGAATTTTTAAGTGACGCCGTTAGGCTGTTGAATTTTACCAAGGGAACTTTTTAACCCAATTTTGATTTCTTTGGGTTCAACATGTAGTTATTGAATATGTCATCCTTTGAATGTGTGTGAATGACCTTTTATTGTTTTACACTTAATATCTACTTATATTGGGTGTATTTATATTTTTCACACATAATTTTGAGATTGATTTATCCTTAATTTAAGGATACCTTCTTTATAAGGGATTTCATCACATTTTACATTTATATTGAGACTTCATTGTTGTTATTCACCAATTAACTCTTATATGGTGTATATACTGTCCTTTGGAATATTATATCATGAATCCATTTATTCTCATGATATTATAAAGTTCTGACTAAATGTAATTCCTCAATTATTGTTTTCAAGTGTCTCTAATTTTGGTAAAAACCCTTTTAACCAAAATATTGCTTTAGATGATTTAATGATTTGTTCTTATTAATATCCATGTTTTCAAAATGGTTTTAAGGATTTATTTATATGGATATTAATGGTTTAAAATGTTAAAAGCATCAAGGTGTTATGGGACACTTTGATTCAAAAATCACTTTATTAAATGTTTTAAATGGTTTTGAAAATGGGTTTTTTTTAACGGATTAATTATTCCAATATCCTAAAATGTTATATTGTGATGTGGAAATGTTATGTTTCCTTTATGCATGTTTTATGTGATACGTTTATGTTATGGTTCTTGGGCATTTTTATGAAAACGGGTGGTTCTGTGATAAACTAAGGGCGGGTGAGTCTGATATAGCTCTCCAATGCATTGGGTAACATGAAGGAGTGAAACGTTAAGGTTTCTCCAAAGAGATTTAGGGAATATACTGTGGTGGGTATTCCAAATGTAACCAAGAGGGTTACTCCCTACGTAAGAATGTTATGAATGCCTCAAGTTACCTTTTATGTCTTATGATTTCTATGATTTATTCATGATTTGATGAGGTATGTTAAAGTGCCTATGTTTTATGGGTAAAGTATGATTTAATTCTTATGTATATATGAACTCATGTTTCCTTTCCATATTTTTATAACCCTTACTGAGATTTTTATGATCATCCCTAGTTTTTGAAATGTTTTTCACAGGTCAAGGGAATGGTACATGATGTGATGATAGTGTCAAGAATGTATCAAGAAAGAATCCATGTTTTATTTTAAATATGTTTTCGTTGATGGGAAGAATGAATACTGTCTTTTATGTAACCACATTGTTTAAATGTGGAATGTAATGAAAGTTTCATGATCTAATTCTCTAAAACTCTAAACCTGAAAAGATACTCAATGTGTAATCTTGTAATAACTCAAGATAAAGTAAGGTTTAAGGCTGGGGCCTTATAGTTGGTATCAGAGGTCGGTTTAGATAACTTTAGAGGTTAGTGTATTCTTTAAGCATAAGTGACATTACCATAATGGTTAGTAATTCAGAAAGAGTCCTAGTTTTAGATAAAGTGGATGAGTAAGTATATATTAGTGTTTATCTTCCTCATTAGTACATGATTGTTTTGTTGATATACTCACATTAACCTTTTTGGTTTTAGTAAATGGCTGGATCTAGCAGGCACCAAATTAACAGTGGATGTGAAGGAAACTGTGACAGTTTTTTGAGCAAGAAACTGAATGATATTGGAGCTACAATGAGAACTCTTGTGATTATCCTCAACCAACTATCTGGAGTCGTGATTGACCACCTAAACCTTGGTGATTTCTCTAAGGCATCATATATGCGAGAAACAAATAACTACGAAAGTACAGGTAATAATCATAAAGTTAAGTGTGTTCAAAAACCTATGTGTCAAAGATGTGGAAAGAAACACCTAGGAAAATGTTTCAAAGGGATAGAAAAATGCTATAGATGTGGAAATTAAGGTTATAAAGCAAGAACCTGCCATGGAAAAAGGAAGCATCCAGTTGACTCGAGGAAAGGGAAAGAATTTCTTTCTGAGGGATCAATTAAATTTTTTAAATGTGGTGTGCATGGTCATTATGCAAACACATGTCCTATGAATAAGTTTCATGAATGGGATCACCAAGATCATACAAATGTTCATTTACCAATACTGAATTCCATTCCGATTGAGGATGAAGAAACTGATAATGACCAATCAAAGGTATGGATTATTTCATAACTATTTTTTTCCTATTTTGGAATCATAGGATATGATTCAGGATTTTGATTGTAGGAAAGAAGTATTTCAGAATAAGTTGGAAAGTAATGGTTAATGGATCGTGAAGAATGTTGAATGAGTAAGAAGTCAACATATAAGGGCTTCAAGAGTTATAGTGAAATTCTTAAGAGTATTAAGTCTCTTTTGATGATGGGGTTACGTTAGAATACTTTTTATAGTATGTGTAACCCTGATGTTTAATATATGAAAATTTTATTCAAGGAATAGTTATCTGTTCTTTTGTGGACATAGTTATAAATAACCATTTGGGATTATATGATCCTTACTTTTGAGGTAATTATGGGTTACTATATGTTATGATGGAAGTGAAAGTCATGAGATAAACATGAGGTTAAAATATGTTATGTTTATTTTTGAAGATTTTATCTCGTTTTGGGAAATGTTTTGAGAATTATATAGTTTTGGAAAAAGGAAAACACGCAGATCGTGTGACAACCCGTCACATCGGACAAATCTGCGGGAATCGAACCCACAACCAAAGTGCGACTGGTATTTATCGCCTACCACTGGACTACGTGAAGTCCCTGGTTAGTTTGACTAATTATTTTTTTAGTTAGATGATTTTATTAATTAAGAGTATGTTGATTTTGGGTTATCTATGGAAATTTATTAACCTATCATGGAGGATATGTGATTAGGTTAATTACTTTTCAATACGAGACATTAAGAGAAACTGATGTTTTTTGGAGATAAATGATAAGATTTAACTTGGAAGAATATGTGACTAAATCCTTCAAATATTCGGGTTTCAATCTTAGTTTGGTTTACTTTGAATAATTTTATGGACAAATTGTTTATCGAATGGTCCTTGTTGAACATTGGGTTTTGTTGGACAAATTTTGAAGATTAAGCATAGATTTTCTTTTTTATAAAGGGGTTATCCTTTTCTGGATTATCTGATCTTGTACTAACCTTTTTGGTTTGGTTTTGGTTAATGTCTAAATACATGGGAAGTATATAGTTCTCTTTGTTGGATTAGGTGATTCTCTAGAAGTTGATTATAGTACTCTTAATGTGAACAAGTCTTCTTAAATACTCGTCTTTTGGAGAAAATATGAGTTTGTGTAAGGAATATAATAAAAGTTGAAAGTCAACATGATAAGTGATTATGTTTCCTTATGAATAAATTCCTAAATAAAAAGTAACTTAAAACAAAAATGTTGTCTATTAACTTTTCCTACTGGGGAATCGAATACCGTTTAACCCATCACAAGTTTGTGATTTTATTGTGGTTAACTTTCTGCTAAACATGTTTTCTATCACTCTCCATCAGAACATGACCCTATGTTTTCTCCTCCATGTCCATGTTTTTCTACATGGAATCCTAGAATGGGTTAACTCGGGTGATATCTGTACTTATCTTCCTTTATTTTAAAGTGATTGTTTTACCGACTCTTGTTCCGAGGTGGGACTTTCAAGGATGTTTCCAAGCTCAATTTTAAATTTGCGAGGACGCAATTCCCAAAAGGGGGGAAGGATGTAACACCCCAGGTAAATAAATAATATGACATTTTTATATTTATCAATATTTGTGGAAAAAATGTCAATATTAATTTAAATGGAATGCTATGCTCGATGGCTTACCCAATACGCAACAACGAGTTCCTTTGAAATCTTACGTTGCACTCTAATAATAAAATAATATTATTGTAAATGGTAGTTAATGCCCAGCCATTGTATTGACAGGAATGAATAGAAATATCTAAAATATGATTATATATGTTTGTTAAATGTTTTTACTTTTATCCGAAAAAATTTAGAGGCTTAAAATAAAAATGAATCCAATCTTAAGCATTGAATACAATAGTATTTTTAAAAGATTGTTTTACTATCTTTTGATGGAAAAACATTTTTTAAATCAAACTTTTGAAAATTTTATAAGATTTATTTTTCAAAATAAACATATTATTTATTATTGGGACATTGAAATTTACCTTGGGTTAATTTTTTGTATTTTTCTGACAATGTTCATTTTTCAATGAATAGTGAAAAATACTGCATTTTACATCAAAACTGCTTTTTCATATAATTTAATTATATGGTTATATTATCTTTTTAATTTTTTTTAAAGTTTAATTAGAATATATTTTTACCATTTAATTAAATTATGGTCATTGGGATTAATTTCACTTTGGAATTAGGCATAAACAAGTGCCAAACTTTTCATAAATATTGTTTCTAAAAAACCCGCTATTTGTTTTGACAACGGGAAGTTTTTTAAAATTAATTATTTCAATTTATGTGTTTGGAATTTGGTAAAATGGATAAAATATTTGGAATCATAAGGTCCAAATTATGTAATTAAGACTCTTTTTTTTTGGACATTATGAATAGTAACGACGGTAATTATCTTTAATTATCTTGATTAATGAGTAATCAGGTAGTTAAAGATAATAAAATAATATCATAATAATAAAAAATGACCAAAACATGTGTCCTAGGGAAACTGGTTGTCTCATGGACGACCATGGGATGCCTTGTGCCAAACTTGGGGGCCCCATGGAATCACTTTTGTGAGAAAGTGACTTTTTATCTTTTTATTTTTAAAGAATGTTAAATGTAACAAAGAATGTATCACCTAAGTAAAATATTATTAATTTTGTTTAAATAAATGATATTTTGGACTATAAATATTAATTAGAAAGATAAAAAGATTTCCTACATCATGATATTTTTCTATAATTTTTAGACATTAAATTTATTAAATTATTTATGACATCATGATGATGCAGTGATTACCTCATTAATAAAGGATTTAAATAAAATGGAAAGATAATGTAAAATCTAAGACCTAAACATGTCCAAAGCCTATTGTATGGGTGTATTTCTAACCCTTATCACCTTACCCTCGAAACACATCAATGTGGGACCATTAAAATCCGAAACTCATTTGAAACTAAAGTTACATTTTATACCTTTCCAAGAGTGACCCTGCTCTCCTCTTATAAAAGGCCCCCACCTCTACCTCC
This sequence comes from Viscum album, assembly GCA_963277665.1. Lineage (NCBI taxonomy): Eukaryota > Viridiplantae > Streptophyta > Magnoliopsida > Santalales > Viscaceae > Viscum > Viscum album. The sequence goes on from OY728161.1 coordinate 1,142,571,971, forward strand.
TTACCCACACTTCCAAAGCCTTTGTCTCGGCCAACCCCTGCCCATTTTGTCTCTCCACATACCTCTCTAACTCCTTGAAGCCTAAATTTGGGTAGAAGTCTTCACAAGTAAGCCTTTGATCTCAAACCAAAGGGAGTTACCCGATTTTAAGGTAATGTCTTCACTTGTGTCCTTTTGTTTTATTTTGCTTCTCCAACCCTCTAAACTCTTTTTATTAATTTATTTTGTAACAAATACAATATCTTAAATATACTATTATGTTTTTATAAGAACGATTCTAGCAACACTTACACACACCTACATCTAATGGTTAAAAACATATTGTTTCTGTGGATGGCGAATTTCTGCCTCACGAAATGATGATTGTTCAACATTATTCTAACACCTTCAAAGGTGGACATTAAGATGACACTATATTTATATATGATATATAATAATTTTATGTTTTACTTAAGCTTCTGTATTTTTCATTTATGGAATACCTTTATGGTTTCCATTATGGATAAACGCGATATCTTCATTTAAGGAAGTGCGGACTACCGCCCCCTCAAAGTGATTTGATTCGTTAATACCATATGTGGTACGTATAAAGGATATATTTAATGATATTATATATGATACCATACTGGAATTAAAATAATATTATGTATCATTATGTTTTAATTCCATTAAATATGAAATAGAAATGGAAGTAGTGTTCATGCGTACGTACGGCTTACCGTCTCCATGAACGGTACATTTCATTTCTTATCTCAAAATGTTATGTAATATTATAAGTACATATATATAATGGATATATATTTAATATATTACATCTAAATTATGGATATAATTCTGGAATTATAACATATATATACATATATATCTCATTTTGTTTTAATTCCATTAATATGACAAAAAATGAAAGTAGCGTTCATGCGTACGTACGGCCTACCGTCTCCATGAATGGTGCTTTTCGTTTTTATCTCCAAATGATATGGAACAGTATAAAATGAATATTTACTGGATATATATGATATTTTAATCATTAATACTATTCTGGAAATTATTTACTTATAACTACATGGGAAATCTTTTTTCAAACAAGTTCATTTTTGACTCATGTACCAAACATCGGCAAAAACGTCTGATATGAACTAACATTATTAAACAATTATTATAACATTATAATATGTGATATGAACTGAATAATAATCTATAAATTAGTTACTTAGGAAATTATTACTTTACCAAAGTTTATTATTCAGGAATATAGAGAAACGAACAAGACAAGTTGGACTTGAGGTAAGGGATCCTACTCCACTCTTTCTTTTTAAGTACACTCTTTTATGTCATTCCTTTTAAAGCTCATATTTCTTGTTATTGGGATGTTCTTTTATATTAATCTTACTGTAATTTTTATGTTAATGTGATGAGAGAACCTATTCTCTCTCATCAATCCATTTTGGAAGTTTTGAGTGGCGCCGTTAGGATGCCGAATTTTCGTAAGAGATCTAACCTCTCTCTTTCTTTTTAAGTACTCTCCTTTATGTCACTTATTTTAAGCTCCTCTTTGTTATGTTGGGGGATGTTCTTTTATATTCCACTTTCTATAAACTTTATGTTAATATGATGAGATACCCTATTTGATCTCATCAATCCATTTTTTTAAGTTTTATGTGGCGTCGTTAGGCTGCCGAGTTTTCGTAAGGGATTTTTCATCTCACTTTTATTCCCATGAGATTTATGCTTCATTTTCCACAATTTACTTTGAGTGGTGTATGTACTGCCCATTATTTTACTCATTGTGTAATATAATTTCTTTTATGAGTATTTACATCAATGTTGTATTGTTCTTATTTCATGAGGTGTATGTTTTGAAAGATACCCATGTCGGTAAGGGAACCTTTCACCCTCCTCTTTTTAAAAGACTTATTTTGTTGGGTGTTTTAATTTACATATTGTTATGTTGGGATATGTTCTCATATATCCTTATTGATGTAAATTTTATGTCCAAGTGATGAGATACCCTTTTTTTATCTCTCATCAACTCATTTTCTGAATTTTGAAGTGACGCCGTTAGGCTGTCGAATTTTACCAAGGGAACTTTTTAACCCAATTTTGATTTCTTTGGGTTCAACATGTAGTTATTAAATTTGTAATCCCTTGAATGTGTGTGAATGACCTTTTATTGTTTTACACTTAATATCCACTTATATTTGGTGTATTTATATTTGTCACACATAATTTTGAGATTGATTTATCCTTAATTTAAGGATACCTTCTTTATAAGGGATTTCATCACATTTTACATTTCTATTGAGACTTCATTGTTGTTATGAACCAATTAACTCTTATATGGTGTATATACTATCCTTTGGAATATTATATCATGAATCCATTTATTCTCATGATATTATAAAGTTCTGACTAAATTCTATTCCCCAATTATTGTTTTCAAGTGTCTCTAATTTTGGTAAAAACCCTTTAACCAAAATATCGCTTTAAATGATTTAATGATTTGTTCCTATTAATATCCATGTTTTCAAAATGGTTTTAATGATTTATTTATATGGATATTAATGGTTTAAAATGTTAAAAGCTTCAAGGTGGTATGAGACACTTTGATTCAAAAATCACTTTATTAAATGTTTTAAATGGTTTTGAAATGGGTTTTTTTCGAATGGATTCATTATTTCAATATCATAAAATGTTATATTGTGATGTGGAAATTTTATGTTTCCTTTATGCATGTTTTATGTGATACATTTATGTTATGGTTCTTGGGAATTGTTATGAAAACGGGTGGTTTCGTGATAAACTAAGGGCGGGTGAGCCCGATATAGCTCTCCAATGCATTGGGTAACGCGAAGGAGTGAAACGTTAAGGTTTCTCCGAAGATATTTAGGGAATGTACTGTGGTGGGTATTCCAAACGTAACCAAGAGGGTTACTCCCTACGTAAGAATGTTATGAATGCCTCAAGTTACCTTTTATGTCTTATGATTTCTATGATTTATTCATGATTTGATGAGGTATGTTAAAGTGCCTATGTTTTATGGGTAAAGTATGATTTCATTCTTATGTATATATGAACTCATGTTTCCTTTCCATATTTTTATAACCCTTACTGAGCTTTTTATGCTCATCCCAAGTTTTTGAAATGTTTTTCACAGGTCAAGGGAAAGTTACATGATGTGATGATAATGTCAAGGATGTGTCAAGAAAGAATCCATGTTTTATTTTAAATATGTTTCCGTTGATGGGAAGAATGAATACTGTCTTTTATGTAACCACTTTGTTTAAATGTGGAATTTAATGCAAGTTTCATGATCTAATTCTATAAAACTCTTAACCTGAAAAGATCCTCAATGTGTAATCTTGTAATAACTCATGATTAAGTAAGGTTTAAAGCTGGGGCCTTATACCAACGTGACCAAAAAAATTGTAAAATCAATTAAATGTACACTATGATCATGTTGTATTCAATTTTTGTAACCAAAATACCCCCATAATACCACTTTTTAAACATGAATTATCATTAATTCACCACCTATGTTAGGATCATAATCACCATAATTATAAACTTCACACAACCAAATTAGTTAATGTATTTAAGTGGTTATCCTTTATTTTATGGTTATTGAGCCACCTATTCAACAAAACAACATGTTCATTATGAAAACAATAATATCATTGGAATAATATTAAACAGACCACAAACCCATATGATAACTTAAAAACTAGGTATGCCAATTGTGATTCAACCCCTTACCATATTATTTCTGTTAGTTTAGGTAATTATCATTATTTTATGATTAGTACTATCTGTTCAATAAAAGAAAATTTTATTTACACAAATACTCAAATATATAAAGATAGAACACTCGAATTCCCTACCCTAATATGAAGCTTCAATGGAGAAACACATACGATGAAAATAATAACGGATTAACCACATCCAAAATCAAAAAGACTATTTCAAAACCTGACCATAATGAACCAAAATTTGGCCATACTAAAATACTGACCAAAATAAGAGAAAAATAATTGTCATTATCTCATGTTAAGAATAGGTGAAGAGGAAATAGATAATGATAAGAAAAGGAGAACCTTTAATCGAGTAAGGGTTCTTTACAAAATTCTAGTGGTTACGATCCTCCAAGATTAGACTATGAATTACCAATTTATTATGGGATTAGATTAGGGTGAAAAAGAAATGAATAGAAACTAAAACACAACCCCATAAATATATATATACTCAATGGTCCTTTTTTACCACATGAAGACTCTGACCACAATTGTAGAGTCTCTAGTAAAGTCCAAATCCAACACCACTGCATTTATAAATGGTTTAAGTCCCCTCTCCTAGATGATCATTTCACCCATTTAAGATATGGTTGACCAACATCAAGGTGTGTTGGTGCCTAGAAAATCATGGATCCCTCAAACATGAATCTATTTAAAACACAAATATGGATTGGAGGAATTTCCATCAGTATTTCCATCTAACCATGGATAAAACCATGTAGTGATAAATCCATACTTATTATTTCGATTCTTTATTCACAACTCAACCTAACCTCAAAATAGCATCAACAGACCACTAACTCGGTTGTTCCATACTTCACTATTTCCAAAGGGGAAATTATCCAAGCATTGTACCCATTAAAGTACTACCTCCATGATTTTGGTGACCTTCACACAACTAAACTAGAGAATGAAAAATGGAATGCTCCAAAAATAAATTATAAGATTAAAGAATAAAGGAAAATGTATTATAAAGTATCAAAAACATGAGTATGAGTAACCCATAAATTCCCCATTATACCACACCCTTCAACATAATATTTTTTTCCTTCCCAATGTTACAAGGGGAAATCCTCTAGACACCACACCCCATAAAATGGGTGATTCATAAACTAAATTCGCCAATAAATATAATGAAAAAACACACTTAGAAATATCCCCAAAACATTCTCCGCCATGGAATGAACTATAGGATTTTTAGACCCCATAGAGCCAAAACTCAACTCTATACAACTATAATACCCCCAAATACTGGAAAACATAAAGGGATAAATTAATGTAAAATCATTACCTTAAATCAGATACCTCTCAAATCAATCATATATTAGATACTCACTACCATCCTTGAGATGAAAATGATATCTACTAAACCCATGAAATTACCTTGATTGATGCCTCTAAAATGGAACAATGTCATCAATGAGGAACAATTCTATTAAAGAATTGAAAATATCAAACATTCATTCATAAAATATCATCTTAATAAAATCAACATAAAAAAGTAAAATATACCTTTGGATACTATGTACAAATATTCCATCCAATGTTACGAATTCTTAATTGAAATGATAGGGGTACAATACCCAAAAAAACTTATAGGAGTATAAACTAATTAATATCTGAGGAATAACCCTAAAAAGATTCATGCACTAAGGTTGAAGGGATCAGATACAATTAAATATAATACATCGATTATCAGGAGTATCCTAGGAAGCTGGGAATTCTTCAATCATGCTTCCTACTCTCCAAGTGTGATTGATATTAGTGCTACTGGTTATAAATTCCATGAATTTATGAATAATATATGAGGTATCCAAAGGGGTATATACCACACCATGGATGGAGTTGAATATGATAAATGATTAATATTCCACTGGATTGAATGTAATACCATGAGGAAGGAAGAATTATAACCCTTTGAGTATGGTAGATTACTCCTCCATGATAGAGTCACTGTGACTGCGCTAAACATTGAACGAAAAAATAATTAATCACCATTGATAATGTATCAACACACGACCCGCATATAGCAATATATTCTTAGTCTATCAACATTAAATTTCATTCCACTCTATATAGGAATCTATTTAACCCATTTACCTTGGTTAGGGGCTCAGATATGCATAAAAACGGGACTACTTCCTTCCATGAGCCAATGTATGGATTGGGAGAGTTCATTGTAGTTGATAAAGGGAGCTAACTCTATGTAAAATGATATAATTTTATCCTTCACAGCCATCCAAGAAAAAATTAATACATTATACCTATATTTTTTTGTGAGAAATCCCTATGATCCAACACCCTGAGGTAGAAAAAATATTCAGAGCCCTGTGTTCATACATGTTTTCATTGTATCCATGAAACTATGATAGGGTAAAGGGATATCCATATATTTCTAAATTTCATGCCCATCTATACCAATGAGGGCCTACCAAATCGTAGAAGCCTAATCACCTTGAATTAAATATGGGATGTTGTCCCCTCCTTGAGGAAAGAAAACATGATCACCTGGACACCATGTAGATACCCTTCTGCTGAACTCCCTCATCTATTGGGTGCATATGATTATGTATGTTTTAGATAGGGAAGTTAAACTTGGAAGGTATATTTTTACACAATAGTAATCCACTCCATGCATCCCAACCAGCATATTCATGCAAATAAAAATGTTAAAAATTAGGGAATAAGAATCCTGATGGTGGACTGGTGAAGATGGGTTTTTCTAGTTCATTTGAAGTATAAATACCACTTAAAAAATAATTTTCCTTATTATTCAGGAAAAATTCCAATAATATGGGGAATTTTCATTCTTGATAGGAGGTGATATCAAGCACCATACACCTAGGAAATCCCCATTACTTCCCTACAAAATTTCATTTCCAGAAGCTCAATGATCAAACCCCCACAATCCAAAACTAGTGTTGTTGTAGCTTGTGGATGTTTCCCCAGATGATTTTCCAAAGCATGGAGCAAATGTGGCCAGTATCATTGAATAATGACCCATACATCTATGTGGGGAAATTTTCCCAAAGGGATTTCCCAAATATCACATCCCATGCATGCATCACCTGAAGGATATTTTTAGTGTCTGTAATAGTTTTGAGATTGATGACATCATCCTTAGCTTCATGGGAAACATTTTCCATGAGGCCCATTGGTATTTATATTATACCTACACATCCCATATGAAGGTAACTTGAATATTATGGATGTTATGAATGACTCTCTTGGGAATAATAGTGGTCGAAAAAACATCTATAGAAATTGAGGTTAAGATAGTGTTAACTATAGAGATATGTCCTATAAAATAAAGAAAAAAATCACATTTTAGAATGTGAGATGATGTTTTATACAAAATTCCATCAATGTTTTGAAATTTAATATCACATATTGATATCGGGTCCCTTACGAATTCCATAAGAAATTTCCTTCTGGGCACCCAAACTTATCATTTTTTTAATTTCCCCTTCCATCTGAGCATAACATTGAGGTATAGACCCTACTATACATGTGGTTAATGATCGGGATACACCATTTTTAATAATTATATATGATCCAATTAAGATATTTAATTGATCTATTATTACCATTGGTGTAAGGAATGAGGTAATCCTCAAAGAATATGTTAAAAATACCACTAAGGTTGGCTCTTATCTAGAAAGAACAAACTTGGTCATCATTGATACACCCGTTCAGATATTTTCTAAAAAAGTCTCGTATCAATATGAAATCACTAAGAAAAAGTTTATCCAGCTGTCTTATTCCTCTAGAAAATTTATAGAAGTCATATTTTTACCCCATGTGGGTCACAGAAAACCATGGAGATCCAATTCACATAAATAACAAGTCAATCACCCACTCTAAGAAACCCATGCATCTCATTGCTCTAATGATGAATCTTTATTCAATCCTATCATAGGACTTTTCATTTCAATATTTATGGATATATTAGACCTTGTGAAATTCCTTTTATTGCCACCCACCAAATTTTGAGGCATGGCTATTGAATTTTGTGTAGGTCTACCACGATTTAAGTTGTGTTCTTCTAAAACCCACCTACGTAAATGAACTGATAACCTTATATTGATTACAGGAACAATTATTTAGTATGGGATGTTTCACATGATGATAGTTCTGAATCACTTCATGAGAAATGGTCTTTTAAATTTTAAATAAGAATCAATGTGGCGGAATAGGCCACCCAAGAAAAATTAACACTCCAAAAATAGTCCCGGATGATTCCCAGTAGATCCTTCTTGATGAAATTCAAATATTCAATGTAAAAGGATAATTAGAAACCTTCTGATATCTTGGTATTAGATGATTTGAGGGTATACACTGCTACCCAAATATCCTTCTAATCTAGAATAATCTAGAAAATACCATTCATTTTAGGTGAGATAACATGACTAATAGTAATAGAAATGACATCATGTCCACTTGATAATACCTCCTACACTCGAGGGTTATTATCCATAAGTAAGGTGCGAAAATTTGTTGCATATATACCCCTAACCATGTAGGGCTCATTGGTGAATGATCCATCATAAAGAAGTGTATTTAGATCATGATATCTCTTCATATATTTGATACATTATTGAATGAAATTTTTTTTATCCCACTCTTTGGTCTAATTCACCCTTGATTTATCTCTAAAAACTCTATCCTTTTCAAGAATCAGGTCACCCGACCATCTCTTCAGGCCAAAAAAAAATCTTAAACCATCATCTAAATGAGCTTCAAGGCCTAACTCATAGTTTTCAATGTCATCTTTAAGATGTTCTTATACCCAAGAACTGGGAGGTCTTGTTCTTATCCTAATTTTTTATGTCCTATTTCAGTATTCTAAGCTTGTTATGGAATCCCACCCAATATCCATCATCCATGTCCATATTCATGGAATACTACACCACAAAATGATAATCATGATAATATCCACAGTGTCTTAATAAGAAATTTTTTCACCATGAGTAATTCTAATGGTATTGTTAATCCAAAGGGGGAGTGGGAATAGAGTGCTCGAACCGGGAGTTCCACTTTTTTATTCAAGGAGTATATTAGTGGGATATTTTCCATGCAATGATCAATATGACTCCATATTCACTGATTAACTTTATGGTTTATGACCCCATGTAAAATTGTATCCTATGAACCCCAGGTCTAAGATTCTATTTCAAGATGAAAACTTGCAAAGTACTATTTGTCTCTCACCAGGTATACCCCTCTACCTTTACTTTCCAATAGTTCCATGTTGAAGTTAAAATCACCACCCATGATCCATGCATCCACACTCGGATCAATGGAGATACATTTTTTCTAAAACATCCATATATGTGGGTTTATTGGGTCTCCATGCATGATGTTATGGAGTAAATGTTTATAGGTTAAGTCCCCAATATTCATTGGGTTTTGGTTGTTCTCAAGGATTGAAACCAATTGCACCTTGTTACAATGAGTCTTAGATTCCATAAAGTCTATTTTCACCATCGCTTCTTGTCCCCCGATGTTCCAAATGAGAAACAAATAATCGAAGAGGAGGGGGCATGGATTTATACCCCATTGAAAACAAGTAAAAATAACCATCAGAAAATGATGTATGCTACCATTTGGACTGATCTCTACTACAGGAAACACGGGAAGGAGGAGAAACCCCACTAAGATCCATGCCTCAATCTATTGGATATAGTACACTGTAAGTATTATACAGAGATATTGGGCAATCCATTAAAGAGATAGATCCATTGTGGGAGGTTCCTAAGTAAGTAAGGTGTCATTTCCCCTTAATATGAATATATATATATATATATATATATATATATGTGAAACATATGTTCTATTATACTCTCATCTGAGCCAACATGCCTCTATAGAATAAGAATTGAAGTACTAACTCACCTATGCACCACGTTTCCATAATAATCATAAATCTTAATAAGCTACTCAATTAATACAATATCATCCTCAATGTATAGATCTCCAAATTTAATTTTATATAAGTAATTTTTAATTTTTTAGTAATGTTCTAAAGTATAGAAAACATCATGGATCCAATCCAACTATGTGGGAAGCACCAGCTGATAAGCTACCTAATAAATTCATTACATCACCTCAAAAGGACTTATTAATTGGGTAGAAATTTTAATACCCTATATAAATATCTAAAAACAATGACTGGAGTAAAATATCATAAACACGAATCCTATGATCTTTAACTCTATATGTCTTCTCCTCTAATCTGCACATGACTTTTGATAGTAATTCACATCCATGATCCACTCATAAATCATTTGAACGCTATATTTTTTACTCTACACCACATCAGTTCAAAGGACTACTGACTTCTAACCAGTATCATGGATGATATAGATCTTTAGAAACACTCATAAAGGTCCTCATATAGAGAAATTCTAATATAATAGTGGTTACTATTATTATAATAAAAATAAAATAATGGTGGGTACTTCACCCACGATCCACCACAATCTAAAATGTTTGCACAAATAATATCATATAATATTTGAATACTCTACTCTATCTTAAAATTTTTCTAATGATGGAAAGTATTAATAAGAAAATTATGAGAGAGAAAAATAATGCTAATGAACTCCCATGTTTTCAATATAAATAAGGGTATTGATTAGAGATGATGGTCCTAGATACCCCATGAAGCTGTACTAAATCATCAATATGAATCCTCGTCAAAACATTAAAAACATATAACACTTGAATTTTTATTAAATGTTCTGACTTCATCAATTGTAAAAACATCACCCAAATATCATTACATCCCCCTTGTGAAATATGTAAATTAGATATGAAATCCATTGTTATTTCCTCCAACTTCCCCTTAGTAACATCTAATAGATTCAAAAAACCACCTGGAACATGATTTATTCCCTTCATCAAATGAAAAATAAAATAATGTGATGAAAAATACGATATAGAACACTTCATCCATGGCCACCATATCTCACTCGATAAGGCATAGTACAACTTATATATAACATAATGTAGAGTTAATGGTGATATTTAGAACTCACAAATAACCAACTCAAGCATCAACAGAGGATCAAGCATCCTTTTATGAATCAATAACTGGTACCTTAATCATTTTACCATCCCTCAAGCGTTTATATGATTCCATGGAAATATACTCCTAGATCTTGTTCCATAAAAACATACATTATATACTTAATTTTATACTTACTATAAAATCTTATATATAACAATCTATAATTACACAGTAAATAATAATTTACTCAATCTCTTAAATCGTATGAATCATTTTAGGTTTAGAGATTTAGATAATTAGAACACGTTATTAAATAATAAATCCCATGTTATTTGTATTAAGTGATCATTTGTTTCACTAAAAACGAAACTACTTAATCCCTAACTTGTCTTCAACATCTTGAATAAATTATCCCATGCATGTTATCCTTATAAACATGTCATGTGTACCAGTCTTCATCATAACCTTGAAAAATAGAAATATAAGAAGTGGTGAGATCAAATTATTAATAATGGAAAATAGAAAACTAAAATAATCATGTCATAAACATAGAATAAATATTATATAAGGAATAGGTAAACAATAGGAATCCATAAACAACACAAAAAAAGAGAGCATGATATATCCCAACAAATAACTGAAAACATGGATGTGAATAATACAGATCTCATACTAATAGAATTTATAATTCTAGAAATAAAAATCACATTTTCAAGGCCTTTTTATAAGACACTATCCTGCAATTGGAAAAGGAATACACAAAAACCCAACCAATTTTTCCCATGAGACATGTCGATGTATTGAGGTGAAATATATTTTTGGGTCCCACACATTACCTAATTAATTCCAATAAATTCACCATTGGATTAAACAAGATCTTTCATACCATTCTATTAAGAACCTCCTAATAAATAAAAACATTACATCTATATAATGATAGATACAAAATGTTAATACTTAATCAACCTGTGTTGGAAATCATTAATAATCAAGAATGTTAATACTTTTCCACATGTTAATAAAAGGGATAACATGAGAATAACACATACATATAATTTATGTGCATGGTCAAATAATACATATTCAAATTTCCAATAATCATTTATATTGGAGTAACAAGATATGGAACGTCAATATTTTTCCCTGTGTCAATAGAATAACATACATTCAATGTGCACATAATCCAGTTTGAATTATGTAAAATGTAATGTTCATACTATATTGATCAATGTGTAGAAGGATTATTAAATGCTAGAATAAAATGATCATAATCCATATAGAGAAATTAGGTGGATGATTTCAAGAGAATGTAACCCTAGTGCAACAAGGAAACATAGAAGGGTGTTGAAAAAAACACCCTAGTAATAGAATAGTCTAAACAGTATCTGTTAGGGATAGTTTTTAATTTCTAAAATAAAGTGTAAATATATGTCTAGTGAGTTTAAAATGAAGTTATGATTATTTGATAATGGTTATGGATTCATTTAATGGTATTGGATGTCATTCTTGAAAAATTCCTCTGATAATAATGATGATTTTTGGAATGGTCTTAAGTTCAAAACAAACTATCAATAATGAGGACACATTTCTCAAAAAAATTTAAAGAAGAATATGGCAATGAAATATCTCCATATATAATGATGAATTAAATAAAATAACTAAAAAATTATATATATTTTATCTAAAAAAATCATGTAAGGTTTGATGATATATTATATACTTAGAATAAAATCTATATATTTTTATAATGCACCTTACTCAAAAAAAAATATTGTAAAACAAGAGATATCTAAGGATTTCCTCAACCATATATGAAACTATAGAGGTAAAACATGAGGGAGTAAATTGAACTAGAAATCTCATAGAAGTATGGATGTGATATTGGTAAAGTATAGTTCCCATAGAGTTCACATGAGTGTGTGCAAAGTGGGTGTAGAGAACGAATAGAGGTTTCAGTGGTCCAGTTAAAGTAAGCATGCATTATGATGTATGGGTGTGTATTTTGGGTATGGGAGAGGACACCAGCTACTCATTAAGAGCACCATGGAGTTCATATTTATTAAAGGAATTTCTCAAACATATGGGAGTCGAATATGGGATTTAGGTACGTGGCTACTGTTTACCCACCCTTAAAACATATAGATATAACATCCTTTGTTTGATGGGGACGATCAATTTCATACAATGAACATGGGATTGTCTTATACATAAACCTTTGCCTGAGGTTTTTTCCACATGATATCACTATGTCATATTGACTACGAATTATCCATGGACCATCACAAACATCCTAAGCTATCATGACTGAATTTTCAAGAGAATGAAGAACTGATGAAATTTATCCAATATTAATTTTTAATGCATACATATATTTTAGATTTTTGATCATTAGATTAATTATAATGAAATTAAATAATGGAATTTTGACACATGGATGTGTTCAAAGTTCAAAACATAGAGAATCATGTGATATTTATCATATAAATGTGAGAAGTCCTTGTGTAAGAGAACACACCATGTTTTTCGGAGTATCATTATTTTGGGAACACTGATATCTTTAAGGATTTATAAATAGAATTGAAAAAACATAAATCTCAGAGCCTTTAACCAGTATAAAAACCATAATATAGTTGTTGAAATTTATATAAGTTTTACTTATAAATACATATATATTTGTCTAGGAAAAGATACTGATATATTGAGAGGCATTAATTTTCAAAAATAAAAAATTATCACTATGAAGTTATCCTCTTGTACAAAGAATAATTTCCTCAAATGATGAACTTATGTGAATTAGAAGGTGAGATCGAAAAATTGTTTGACTTTATTTTATCACACTCGAAGAGGTTAGCAAATAAATGGTTCCATGAAACCCTCCAGGATTTCATGAATGAATAGGTACACTATGATATAATTCATATCATCATTGGGTTTCACAAACGAGAAAGAAAGAAGCTTCATCCATAATAATAACTTGCATTATGGTTATTTATGATGCAATTTCATGCATATACCTAATGTGAACAGAAATATTGTAGTAGATGTTTTATGCTTGTGTGAATAATAACAGTGTACTCACACCCATTCGGGTTTGTTTCTTCTGGAAATGGGGATGACCTTGTTTGTTTAAGGATCAAACTTTCCAATTGGTTTTTAATGGGTTTATTCTTAGAACCATAAACATCCAATGATTCTATATCCATTTGGACCTACTTTCCAAAGGTAGGTTCTCATTAGTTGTGGACCGATGAGGCTTAAGAATTTTCATTGGTCGAGAGTATGGGAGGTCATTCTCATCACACATTTTTAGCAGAATTATTACCTACTTCGGGACTCTCTTATAGATTTATGTTATGTTCATGAATCCTTATTAATTCACCAAGTATGAACATGAGTTTTCCTTTAAATTTTGTAATCAATGATTGATATGTATGGGATTTAGAGAATCTTTTATATGTATGTGAGGTTCATCATCGATAGAGAATCATACTTATGTATTGGAAATTCTTAGTCAATGGTATCCTTCAATACATTATATAGAAATATCTTGGTCATTATGATGACCATACTGGGTTTAAAGCCACTTAGTGGGGCACTTGAAGTTTAATATCATTCAGAAAGGCAAGGATTATTTCAGAGTTGGGATCGTACCCGCAAATGGGATACCTACGTATCATTGTTAAAAATAAAGGAATCAAAACCCAGGTAGTTCGATAGGATGGATACAGTTTATCATCATATGGGATAGAAAGGAATTAACGAAATATGGGCTTGAACCTTATAAAGGGTTCCGATGTACTCTACTTTTTAAGGCATAGATCAAAGTCCATGTAGTTTGGGTAATGAAAAAATGGGGTTTATGCATGGTTAATGGCCCAAAAAAGAGATTTCATTTTTACTTTTACACTCTAAGCCCACTTGAGTCAATCTTGGTGTGAGAAACAAGAGGTATTAGTAAACTTGACAGTGGTACCATGAACGATGCATTCATGAGAAATGATGTAGGGCTTATGTATGTATGATGGCCCAAGTAAATGAAGATCTGGACTTAGTTCAGAAAAAAAAAGCCTAAGAGCAGTGTCCCTAAAGGTATTTGTACTTTATGGAGATTTGGAATTTTAACTCGGGACATACTCCTAAAATGGAAGCCCAAATTAAGAGGGGCTTATGATTGGTTTTTATTCCTAAGGATGAAGACCAAATCAAAATAAAATAAGGTTGGGGATTACTCCTGAGGAGGAGGCCCAAAGAAAGGGAACTTATAATCTGGGGCTTAATCCCAAGGGAAAGGCCCAAAGTTAAAGGAAATTATGATTGGGACCTACTCTCCTCTCAAATAAGGAATCCAACAAAGGAACCATGCCATAAATGGCTTTGAAGAAGGTTTTGAAGGCCATGTCTTGAAGAGGAGAGGTGGATTTGAAGAAAGGAGGTGACTAGGAAGGAAGCGCACAAGTATTGTTTTGACGTGCAAGTCCTGGTCATGTAAGAATACTTGCACGACATGAATTACCTTGGGTGAAGAAGAATACATAGGGTAATACTTGGGAGACTTTGAACTCAATCCCTTAGTATCATCTCTAGAGTCCTCCAAAAGGTTGGCGCGCAAGATCCCTTGAGAGGGAAAGGTAGTGCGCAAGTGTTTATATTTCTTTTAAGGGCTGGACACTTAGGCGTGCAAGTATTGATGAGTTCTAACACTAAGGCATTATTCTTCCTCTTCAGAGATTCCATTATTGGTAAATAATTACCTTAGAATTGTTTGGAAGACGTCCGACAAAGACTTGGGCGACCATAGCTTGAATCTGAGTTTTGGAAAATTCAACCTTGAAATGGGGGGCCCACAGGGGCTATTTATAGGCTACTGGGAACCTTGGGTGAAAAAAGGAATAGGGTGTGCAAGTGACTTGCGCGACCCATATGTGGCGCGCAAGTGACTTGCAAGACGAGTAGGATACTTGGGATATGCCCTCTAAATTTGATCATGGTTCATCCCTTTGTCAATTTTTGATGTTATTCAAAGGGTGAGACCCATTGTGCTTAAGTTATTCCCCTTTTATATTTGTTGGAATCTGTGATGGAAAGCAGCGTCAACAAAATTACCCCCTCCGAGTTGGATCCGAAAAAGTAAAGAGGATTTGACTCTGAGGAAAACGAGCAAGAAGGGTTCCGCAGCGCGCAGGTGTTGGCACGTAGGTTCTGGCACGTAGGTTCCGGCGCATAGGGTTGTGGGATCGCATATATATATGGGTGTCACTTCGTGCAAACCATCCTGCCTTTAATTCTTTGGTGCTCTTGTCGTGAAAGTGTGTTCATTTCCTTGGTCGATCACTATTCTTTGTGTCATGCTTCTCCAGTAAGGATTTTGACTTGCGCGGCAATACTTGTGTGGAAATACTTGCGCGGCATGACTTGCACGACATGACTCGTGTGCCTTAATGCCTTGGCATTTTTTTTCTTCACATTTATTTCATAAAAACATACTTACATAAAAGTTAAATATTTGATCCTTGTGAAGATTCAATGGCTCCCAGAAGAATTGGATCAGCTGATGAGTTGGCCAGCAAGAGAATAAATGATATGATGAACATCATTGGCCATGATTATTATAATATCTATGATAGAACTCTCCCGGATGTGGATACGTACTTGAATAAATATCATTCCAATTTCCCACAGAGCATCTACTTGCCTTTATATGGTCATGGTCATCTACAAGGGGTCAACATTCCAGAATCGAAGAATTATATTCTTAATTCCTGGTTTCAGACTTACACCAATTTCTCTTCAGAAAATTTCAGAGTTGTAGGATCATTTTTCAATTCTGAAACAGTGAAGAAGGCATACATAATGCATCATAGCCCATGTGCTCCAGATCTGAAGCCTCACATGCCTGAGCTACAACCAAATTGTTATCACTCTATTTTCTGAAATTATCAGATAGATAAATCCAAGGGATGGAAAAATAGTTGAGATTTTCATCCCGTAGAAGGTGTGAAGCCGACTTGGATGTGGGAATATTTGGTACGACAAACCTGAGCAAGGTTTGTTGAGATCTGAAGGGAGCTACAATATATGAAGTCGTCTAGGCTAGGCAGACATATGTCTACAGGAATGATAATTTTGTTTTAGATCTAATCAGCCACTGGATCCCAGAAACCAATTCATTCCATTTGACTCATGGAGAAGTAGGAATCAGCTTGTGGGATGTCTACAAGATCTCGGGGGCTCCAATTCTGGGAGATAGGTATGATGAATTCATTCCCCACAAGGTGACCAGGAATGATTCAAAGAAGACTTCATTTTTGGCTCGAGAGTTATTGAATGTTTTCAACAAGCTCATGAATTCAAAGACCACAAAATATCATTCTAGAAAGGATATTCATCTAGAGGAGTGGATGGATATGTTTCTCATCGAGAAGTAGGATAAGGGGCCCACCTGTACTCGTCCTACCAGCTTCCCTAGAATAGAGAAGAGGGGTTCTCTTGGCACATTCTGGCCAACTCTAAAAGCAGGAGAGTTTGAAAAGTGGGGGTATGAAGTGGATCAAAAATCCTAGAAAAGACTTGTCTGAAAGGCTTTTTATCTTTTTGGATTAGTATTAATATTCTTCCAGTTATGTATTCGAAAGGAGGCATCAGGCCTGGGACCTTCTATTGTTGCAGCCAAGTTGGCTGAGAGAAAAATGGATGGGTTGGCCACCCCGATTTTGGAAAAGATTCACAGGAGCTTACTTCATGTCTATAAGGGTAAGTCTCCTTTGAGAATAGTGGGACCATTCCATGTTTTGTGGGGATGGACCGCCCCTCAATTCAGGATATATGCTGTAAGGAGCGGAGTATAGATTCCTGGAAGTTCAGTTAGGCCATCGGTGTAGGAATTTTCTGGAATTTCTCCGTTGTCCCTCAATTCCTATGATCAGAAGGTGATGTTGAGCATGTTCAAGCAATTTCATTTTTTTCCTTATGGAAACCCACCAACCGGGTGGTTTGTTGAGATGGAACAGAGAGCCTGAAATTGAGGTCTTATATGATGGCCTGTAGAGATGGTGTATTGGACACCCAAATTGACGGAGAGATTATATGCGAGGCCTATTCTCCATATTGATTTTCACACCAATTCATGTGTCTATATTAGATTGGGGTATCCCCTCCCATGCACGTCAGGTCAAAGAAGAATCCAATGGTTGCATGACAACTATGGTTGCTGATACCTATGGAGAAAACCGAGGCATTGTTTTCTCTACCAGTTTTTGGAGCGGTGAGTCAATTGACTACGTGGTATGATAAGAACTGGGTAGCATCATACCCTGAAGGGGTACTGAATCATCTGGTCCCTTGGGTGGGGACAAAAAAGATAATTGTCAGGAATGAAACCCTTCATCTGGAAGGTGATTCATCCTCACCCGGAGCTGATTCACCGGGTTCCTCACCCGGGGCTGACTCACCGGATTCCCAGGATGGGGATGATGAGGCACGACACATGTCAAAGTAGCCTCATGCCAGATATAATCCTCATTCTAGAGTCAGGAGACCTACTCCATCGACTCCAAGTGAGTTATATCATTGAGGCAATTTAGTGTCCATTATTTTATAGAGAAACAAGTTTCATTTTCTTATCCTTTATCTGTGATTGCAAGACCTTGGAAAAAGTTGAAGTCCCAGATTGTAAGACCCTTCTCGTGGCCTTCTGGAGAACATGATGAATATTTACGACCAAAGGATGTCTAGACATAGAGAAGTTTATATTGTGATGCTGAAACCACTTGGATGGACTTATGCGAAGGGCTACATATCCCTGGAGTGGGGAATCTCCAGGATTTTGCTGATATCCTCTTCGAGGATAACCCCGATGAAGTGCGGGCTTGCATCAGAGATCTGGAAATTCTCATATATTCTACTGATGATTTCATTCCTATTACCAAGCGGGTGAAGGAAATGATGAATCATGGCACCACTGAGAGGATTGGTGCTTCAGTAGATGAGGAGTGGCATGATTACTTTTCTCTTGAAGATGTAAATTTGTTTCCTTATTTTCTATGAAACTTAATCTTGGTCATAGATTTGTCACTCAATGAAATTACTTTCTTCATCCTGCATCTTGTGAATAAAGGAGCTACTGAGGTCCCTTCACCGCAGTATAGCCATGGTGGCATAGCTCTTAGAGCTGCTGAATCTCCTCGCGAGCTGAGTGAGGTATCTCCGGGCTGGAAAGCCATGGACATGGAGGTAGAAAGGGCTTTTCACTCTCCAATACCTATATTTTGAGGTGATGATGTCAACACACCCTGAAAATCAAACAAGCAAAGGTATCAAAGGAAGAATTCCACAACTACATGCTTCATCAATAGTGGTAAGTCCTTCGTATAGTCATGAAACCTAACTCTTTAAAAGATTACTCATACATCCTAGGAGTGCATGGGCTTCTTTTATTTCCCCTTTGAGGGAGAGTATGGACCCTCCTATGAGGATGACGGATGGTGCTGGAGAACAGTCGCAAATTCACACTGACCTGGATGCTCCTAAAGAAACAAGGAGAGAAGAAGATCTAGCTCTTGTTCCCAGTACTGCTCATGTTTCTACTGCAAGGAGAGAAGAGCTTTCTTTTGGTAAATTTACAATACTTCATAGAATTTTGAATGAAGACACCAACTGAATTCCATTATATGATGCTTTATGTTCAACACCTGCACCATAACATTTGGCGACCACTGAAACTGACTCCGCAATTTTCTCTGAGGAAGCTGTTCGGGGTCGGAGGTCACAGGAGGAGGGTCACCCAGAAGACATGTCAAATGCTCCCACTACAGAGACTAACCAGGAATATGAGATATCACTGGATGAAATGATGAAACATGGCATGTCTTTTGAAGAAATTTTAGATCATGTTAAATTACGAGGTGATTTAGAAGATTTTGGATGTGAGTGTTATCCTTTGTCATGTTAAAAAAAATTATTACATCTCTGACCATGACTAGTTTAAATGTGCAGTTCTGTATGAGCAAGATGCTGATCTGCCGATGTCTAAAGGGGGTAGAGACAACCCTATCATTTTAGAGATGCTAGCTCAAGTGGAGCATAACCCGGTCGATCTTCCTGAAATCCATCCTAAAAATCCTGTAGAATCTAGGAAAGACGGGGAGGATACTTCTCATGTTGTTGGTCTACCGTTGGTAAAATATGATAATATTTTTGGTTGTATTTAACTTGTAAGAAATCTCATCCACTTTTTTTACCCATTGAAACTAACCAAAGATTTCAATTGACTATGTAGGGACATCTATTTCAGTGTCTAGATCCAGAGGTGAAGCCTCAGCCTCATCCCCAATGGGAGTAGAAAGTGAAGTACCAAGGGACAGGGGGGAAGGTGTAGAATAGGGAACTTCCTTAGGTGAATTAATCATGGACTATATTCCCCCCTGTGACAGTGATGCAGAATCATACCCAGAGGTGAAAAAGGCGCTCCAATTCTCACGTCGCAAGGCATGGCAGAATATATGGAAGATCATATTTGAAGTGCCCCTGGAAGAGCTGTCTTTGAAGATCCTACGACTGTCATCCTTGTTCATCATGCTAGGACTTGGTGGTTTTATATATCCATAGATCCATACCGTGGTGAAAAAAGTCATCTTAAGGAGGGAGCAGAAGCAAAAGTGTCATCATGATCTGACCAGAGCGAGGTTGTTGACCAATATCGGTGAATTTGAGGTTTCGTTGTCCCGAGATGAGGTTGATCATGCTGCAAAGCTGAAGGAGATGAATCATAAGATCAAGGAGAAAGTTGTCCAACATATTCATCTTCAGCAATAGTTAGATGCAATTACTGGGGAACTTGACCAGCTTAATAATTCATTGGAAAGAGTCCAAACAAATGTTATGAAATCCATTTCAGATGCCAAGAAAGCACTCCATCAAGATGAAAAGAGTGAAGCTGGTTGAGTGAATGAACATCAAGTGGCTACTAATGAATCTCAAGATGTCGTAAATAAAATGAAAAAAATATGTTGAAATCCTCTTGTAATTCTTTGAAAAAGAGAAGATTTCCAATCTGTGGATGTTCTTCTAATATTGGGAATCAATGGAAAAATACATTTTATCTTCAATAATTTGTACCTACATTCTCTTTCTAATTACATATATATTTATATACTGCCTAAGCCAATGGGCCTAGTAAGCATAGTTTAATTTTTTCTAGGATTATACAAACATCCCCACAAACTTTGTATCTTTTGTTTCTCAATATTTCCTAAGTCATACAATATGTATGTTTAGCAAGCTAGGACTCGACATTTGTTCAGAGTTCCTTTTACAAGTTCCCAATTTAATGAGTACCCTGTCTTTTGTTTGCAGTTTAAATTCATGCATATCGTACATAAAAAGGCAAATGTTTATGGTTGAATAGCTTTGACCAAATGGATTAAAATTGACTAAATTCCTTTATAATTTGTTTGAAAACATATTACCACATTCATGTATGATGGAAAACATGTAAACTATGACTTAAGAAATTTTGAATCTGAGGGATGATATGAAAAAAAGGGTAAAAGGCATTAGAGGAATTATTTCCTAAGAGTGAAGTTACCACTATTTGAAAAACCTGTTAGGGGGTTGAATTATGCAGGGATACTTAAGGGTATTGGATGAATATTCAAATAATATAATCTTTTGGCTAACATGTCCTTTATGTAGACTACTTATGCAAGGCCACCTAGGGGCACGTGCTTCATAGTCAGGAAAAATAACTCTCAGAAATTTTACTTTTCTATTGCTAAATGTAAGTGGAAGTTTATGGAGATTCAAATTTTCCAAAGAAGAGAGTCTGCTATATGAAGAGAGGTACTTGAATATGTAGAGGATATTCCCCATCAAGATTGTCAAAAAATTGGTTAAATGTTACTCCTACAAAGGTCTGACCCAAACTTATGGAAGGGAAATATAAATCATAGACTTGAATACTTCCAGATCATGAAAAAGAGCATGGGACAAATATGTTAAGGATGGTTGTGTTTGTGGATCCCTACATATCATTGTTAAGATCAATAAAGAAAAATGATGTTTTCCATCCATGAATGAAGTTACCACTATTTGAAAAACCCATTAGGGGTTTGAATTATGCAGGTCCACTTAAGGGCATTGGCTTCATAGTCAAATAATAGAATCTTTTGGCTGACAGGTCCGTTATGTAGACTACTTATGCAAGGCCTCCTAGGCGCACATGTTGCATAGTCAGGAAAAAGAATTCCCAGGTATCAGACATTTTGTGACCAGAAGTCAAGAAAAGGGTTATGGAGATCTGTTAGTATTCAAGGTTAGGAGTATGATACATAAAAATGGGTATTGTCCAATACATAAAGGAGATACATAGATCAGTGCTGACCAAAATCATGTTTTGGTTGAGTCCTAAATTGAGATATTGGAATTCACTACATATCTCATTAGGATGAGAATCAAGCCATATGTAGGTCTTGAAATACTATTTAACATCATGTGGGATGAGAGCGTAAGAGATCATAGTTTTGGGTCGTAGAGCTCAGGCCATACGAGGAAGACACATTTAGTGTTTGTTATAAATTTGATGTGAATAAAGACCAGGGCTTTCATACCACATTCATGTGCTCGCTGGGGGACTTTTCAGCCAAGCGACTGAAAGAGGATTTTGGGGTTAGGCCCAAAGACTTGGGGCCGGGTTCTAGGTATGCTCGAACATTCCTACGTATCCCATAAAAATGGGAATCAATCCATATGTAGTTCTTGAAATACCCTATGTACAGATTTGGTTTGTACATGTGAAGGGTGAAAGGGGACTTTAGTGCAATGATGGTTGGATCCAAGATTAAAGGTTCGGGCATTGCCAGGTATGCACGTAGTCCTTAGAATATAACATGATTGGAGATCAATGTCAATAATGATTCTCTCTCAGGTGAGGGTTTCAGAGACTATTGTAGTTTATTGTCGTACAAGACAAAAGTGTGAATAGTTTAAGGTCATATGCATGGACCGGTGATGCATAGTTTATCATCATGTGGCTAGGATGTATTGCTATGTAGTTTAATGTCTTGTTGAAAGGACAAAGGATAACTATATAGTTTAACTTCATATATCAAGGATGATGATTAACCAATGTGAATATATTGGTTTTTTTGGGGGGGGCTTCATGGATCAAGATTGTATAATATGGAGGTGAACCGATGTGAAGATATTGGTTTTGTGCTTTAACCTTGAGAGGTTGCCTATTTACCCATCCTAGAAGGCAAGGATCAAAGTCTTCGTAGTTCAATTGAGAATGAATTGGTGATCGAGTTGTACTTGAGGAAAACCCAAAGATGGTGTTGGGACTTACACGTGGTTAGCGCCCCAGAGAGGGTGTTATGGTTGAAGCATACTCTAATATCACGTGAGTCATGATCAGTGTGAGAAACAAGATGTAACAACAAACCTAACGATGCACAGTTTAACGTCATGTGGGACAAAAGGGTGTTGTACAGTTTAGAATCATGTAGCTAGGACATATTCCAGTTTAACATCTTGCAAGACATGTTCATTTTTTAACATCATGTAGGATGTATGAGGGACCATTTCATAGTTTAAATGTCATGTGTCACAGACATGGGGTGCTTGGAAGTTTAACGTCTTGCTGCTCGGACAAAGAGTTTAACATCATGTAGGACAAAAAAAGGGGACACATTTTAACAACATGTTGGATGACAATGGGGACACAGTTTATTGTAATATTGGATGATAGAGGGGCGATTTAGTTTAATGTCCTGTAGTAAGGACAAAAGGGACCATGCCATTTAAAGTATTGCAGTGAGGACTAAAGGGAGTATTTGTGTTACACAAAATACTACTTCAAGAATCTTGCATTGGTTGGAGTTGTAGTGAGTTCTTCAACCATTGAGATTAAAGAATAAGCTCCATTAAAGTGGACCGTATATATTGAATAATGTCCTTCTCAATTTGTCTCAAACTTTAGAGGTTTATTTCCTGGTATCATTGGAGTTCTGAGGACCAATACCAATTCTCCTTGAATGAATGAATGAACATGAACTTTTTTATTGAAATCTCACGCTATTCGATTCTGATAGACTTCCATGTGGTGAAAGGTGCACAATCTTTTTTTATATAATCATTCCAATTCATCAAATTGATTCTGTGCTTGTTCATCTATAGATAACTTATCACAAATGGATACTCTGAGTGTATGTAATTGAACCTCAATGGGCATGACTGCTTATGTTTCATATACCAATGAATATGGAATTGACCGCATAGTAGTGCGGGTGGTGGTCCTATAAGCCCATAAAGGATGTAAAAGTTTATCAGGACATGATTCCTTATCTCTATCCACCATCTTTTGCAGTATGTTTGAAAGAGTCTTGTTGAAGTCTTCTATTCGTCCATTGTCCACTGCATGATACCGAGATGAATGGTTGTACTTGATGTTGTATTCTTGATACAACTTTCTCACCTTGGATGAACAAAAGTTGGTGCCTTTGTCCATCAAGATAGTGTGAGGGAAAACAAATCTGGTAATGATGTTAGATTTGAAGAAGCTAACAATTCCTTTAGAACTAACTTCTTTGAGATGTATTTCCTCTTCCCATATGGAATAGAAGTCTGTATCAGTAAGAATGTACTAAAACTGATTGGATATAGCTAGATGATTAGGTCCTACTACATCCATTACCTATGTGTAAAATGGCCATGAGTATTTGGTTGTATGAATAAAATCTATAGGTTGATTAATGAAGTTGGAACATACTTGGCCAGAATGACACTTCTTAGTTAAATCAACACAATCTTGCATCATTGATGTCCAGAAGTATCCAAGCCTTCAGATTTGACCAAAAAGTCTATGTCCAGACTGGTGGGCACCACAAACTCTTGCATGTAATTTATTCATGACAGCCATTTTCTCTTCACCATCAATACATATGAAGATAATTCCATCAAAACCTCACTTGTAGATATTTTTTTGGTGATCTGGGCTATCATACAGTGTAAAATTGACCACACGTTGCGGGACTTGTTCTTTCTTGGCTCTATCAGGTGGGAGTGTTCCATTTTGAAGGTATTATTTGATATGTGTCATCCATCCTTTAGTATGACAATATGGTTCAGATATGGGACTGATTTCATTTATTTCCACTATTCTAATTTGAACAAAAGGTGAAACTACACGACGGTGGGAAATACTGATGATTGTTTCATCTTGATTTGGATCTGCCAGGGTTGTGGCTAAATTAGCCAGTGCATCATCTTGGGCATTTTTTGATCATGGTACATAAGAAAATGTTGGTTCCGAGATAAATTTTTCCATTAACACTCTGACGTAATCACACAATGGGATTAACTCTTCATTTCTGATGAAATAATCCCCATTGATTTTTTTGATTGCCAAATCTGAATCACCTTTTACCTTCAAGTGATTGACCTGTTCCTGAAGCACCAATTACAATCATGCGATGAGATCTTGATATTATGCTTCATTGTTTGTAACACCTTCCAATAATAAAAAGGAATAAGGCAATTCTACCTTTTCTGGGGAAATACAGAATATTCCTAATCCAACATTGTTGAGTTTAGGATCTTTCATTCTCTTCCCCGTTGGACTTCTGGAGGCACCATCAAAGTACATTTCCAATGTTTTAGGATTATCTTGAATAGAGAAGACATTTTCATTATGAATATCAGTATTAAATGATGTATCTTCCGCAGATGGAAGCTTAGCAAGTAAATCATCCACGGATTAGCACTTTATTGCCTTTTGAGGCACAAACTAGATATCAAACTATGGAAAATAACTACCCACCTTGCTAGACATCTTGTAAGAATTGAACAACTAAGGATAAATTTGAGAGGGTTATTGTGAGATACCAATTGGACCTCATGATATTTCAAGTATTGTCTCAATTTTTAAACTGCAAAGATTAATGCTAGGCAACACTTTTCAATACTTGAATATCGAGTTTCTACCTCATGCATAGTCCGACTGAGATAGTAAAGGATGTTTTCATTCCCAACATCATTTTCTGGGGCAAGTAAGGCACCCAAGGATCGTTATAAAGCTGTCACATAAAGGATAAGTGGTCTTACTTCAACAGGTGGCATTAATACCGGTGGACTCGAGATATATTTCTTGAGGATATCAAATTCCTCTTGGTAATGTTTGGTCGATTTTTAGGTGACTCCCTTCATCATTAATTTGGTGAAGGGTATACAATTTCCTACCAAATTAGAAATTAAATGCCAAATATAAGCCAAGGATCCTTGAAGTCCTCTTAATTCCTTCAAATTTATAGGAGGTGTCATACCATGTATTGATTTTGTTTTCTCAGGATCAACTTCGATACCACGATAGAGTACAAAAAATCCGAGAAATTTTTCTGAGGTTACCCAGAAAGCACATTTCAAGGGGTTCATATTCAAATTGTGTTGTCGAAGTTTGCTAAATATGATTTATAGATTGGCCAAGTGATTATCAAGTTGTCTAGAATTAAGCACCAAATCGTCCACATAACATTCAACAAATTTCCCTAAAAAGTGTTTGAAGATATGGTGCATGACACGTTCATACATTGCACCTGCATTCTTCTGTCCAAAGGGAATTACCTGATAGAAAAACACACCTTGAGGGGCTCTAAAGGCTATAAATTTTTCATCTTATGGAGCCATTCAGATTTTATTATACCCAGAATATCCATATATGAAGTAAAGTGCTTCATAGCCAGTTGTTGCATCAATTAAGTGTTCTATGATCAGAACTGGAAAATCATCCTTGGGACAATGTCGATTAAGATCTCTGAAGTAAATGAAAACTCTTATTTGTCCATTATTTTTCACAGGGACAATATTAGCTAGCCATTTGGGATATTGATCTTCTCTAAGAAATTTATCCTTTCTAAGCTTATCAACATTAGCTTCAATTATAGTGGCATAAGTTGGGTGTGTTCTTCTTGATGCTTGTCTGAATCCTCGATGTTCTTCTAGAAAACCCAAATGTTGAGTGGAAACATTAGGATCAAGAACTAGAATTTCCATATAATTCCAAGAAAATATATCTCGATTTTGATTTATAAATAAAGTATATATTTATTTCTCTTCAAGGTTCATGGCTGCACTAATTAATGTTGGGTGTAGACCTTATTTTGTACCCAGATTTATTTCTCTGAATTCATCCACAGTGGTAGATATACCCTCTTCAAATGCTGAATGAGCATCCCTGAGATATTCCTTTTCTTCTTCAATATATGTTATTTCATCTTCTTCTACTTGCAATGTATATGACGAAGCAGAATTTCCATGATCAGGGGAGAAGTTAAAATTTGAACATTTTGAAGAAGAGGCTTCCATTTCTGACCCTATTGATGATGAAGGGTATTCCTGGGGTGATAGATAGGAGATGATGGATTGATAATCGACATCATTATTTTCCTCTGGTATTTCTATAACTTCTTCTAGCTTAGTTGATGAAGTATAGAATTGCTGGATTTCAGTGGGCAAAATGAAGACATCTCCATTTAAGATTTCATCATTGCTTGTCCAATCAATAATTTCTCCCATGCTGTGAGGCTCGATTGTCGTAATTGACATTGTGGAAGTTTCCCTAAGAGTGTTTGGACTTGGGTCTATCTCTTCAATTTGACTGATAGGCAACACATAATCTGTACTCACATGTATGAATGGGTTTACTAGAATATTTTCCAAATCATATGAAGCATTACTTTTCTTGACCTTCTTCACTAGGGATTTTTCCTTTCCCTCCATGTGATAAAATTATACCTCAATGTATTGAGATTCACATGTTTTGAATGGGGATTTGTCACCATACAATGTCCCTATTTGACCATTGAGACAATATTTGATACATTGATGGTATGACGAAGGTACGACCGCATGTTTATGTAGCCATGGTCTTCCAAGAAAAATGTTGAAGGTTGTGTCCTAATGAACAACCATGAAATCTGAATTAGATACAAGGTCTCCAAACTGAATTCTGAGTGTAATTTTTACCAGAGGTTCTTGTTCATTCTTATCATATCCTTGCAGCATTAAAGTAGAAGGAGATAAATCAGATTTGGTGAGGCCCAATTAATGAAGAGTACGAATAGGAATGAGATTGACTCCTGAGACATTATCAAGGAAATATCGACGGATGTCAATATCATTGACATTTCCAGATTGATACAAAGAACTGATATGTCCACGTACAATATCATCTACATCTTTATCTATAAAAGATATCACAGCATGGCATTCTGCAGGATCATTCTCAATATGGTAGACTTCAGCCACCGTAATTTCATTTTTGAACTCTTGAGGACTTGAAAAAGCCTCAAAAAGTGCCTCTTGAAGATCTTTTGATAGATTCAAGGCATCCATAATTGATAACTTGTCCTGTACTTGGGCCAAATGTTTCAAGACATCATACTTTTAGTCCAAAGTTCTGAGTTTCCCATTAGGAAAATGTTGTTTTTTAGGTGCCTTGTAAGTTGATGCTTTAGTAGTAGATGCATCTGTATTGGGGTGGAAGTTGGAAACACTCCTGGATTCGGTAGATTAGACTGACTGGGTCTATCTATTTGCTAAGAGGAAGAAGGTGGGGCATCTAACCGGTCTTCCAAAATAACTGTGTTGGGACCGAATCTGCCATGTGTGGAAGCTCTTTTTTCTTCTTGTTGAGCCCGCTGAAGGGCTTTTCCATGAGTTTCTTCCGCATATACAGTTCTAGAAGGTGTAAGATTAAAGTAGTGGCTTCTGGAATATCTACATATCCCCCTATATTCTAGACCTCTGTCACTTCCTCTAATTTCTCTATTAGATACAGCGAACATAGGCTCATCATAATCAAAACTATAATTGGCATAAGTATTTGTTAAATGAATCATGTTAACATAACCAAAGATCAATTCTTCATCTGATGAAGATTCTATCTAATGAACCAATTCAGGATTTTCTATTTGGTGGGGTGGTGCCCGTTATTTTGAGGCAGATGGCATAAAATCTACTAGAGTCAACGAAAACTCAGGCTTTGACATGAGCTCGTCTTCTTCTGACTGCTCTTTTTTCTTTAAATTACGTTGCTTCTTTGAAGATTTCCCTTCTGATGATGGGGGTTTTGCTGTGGAATTCATAGTATAAGACACAATTGGTTGATTGAATTGTGTTTGTAAAATGGTATGAGTTTGGTTGATCATTTTCCAAACCATGAAATCATCATATTTCTGCACATTTTTTACTTTTGACTTCGTGCCACTCACCCTCTTCCTTCGGATCAGTAGTAGTAACACATGCTACCTGGGCTGAAAAACCATTCAGTTTTACCTATCCAAAAACCACCATTTTTTGCGGGAGTTATTTGAAGAAAAAACTCTCCTGAATGGGATTCCCCAACATCTGATGAAATTGGCAATAATTGGGTAGGTCTTCATCTCCTTCCTTGTTCAGCCTTTGGGGCCTTGGAAACTGAACCAGGTTGTTTTCCAGAACCGTGATGAAGTAACCTGGAACTTTTTCATTCTGGAAAGAATAAACCTTGTTCTTCAATCCTTCAAACTATTTCCGCCTTTTATCTTTTTGACCATCTTGACGAGGCGGCCGTTGTTGTTGATGTTCAGGAGGTGGAGCCCTTTGATATGATGAAGGTCTTGAAGTGGAAGTACATACAGGTGCTTGTTTATGTGTAACTGTATCAGTCTCTGAATTCCCTATTCTCCTTCCTGGAACTGATGGAATTACATGAGTTTTAGCCTTAGTCTTCATAAGATAGTCTTATATCTACTAAGTGATTGAAGTATAGTCTCAAAACCCTCATGTGTATTTCACAGGGATCAAAGGTGTGTGTAATTCATCATGCAAATGTGTCACACATGTTGGCAACAATTCTTCTTGAGGGAGTGCTAAGCTTAAGGAATATATTAATCCCCTCTAGCGAGTAATGAAATCATAAAATCTTTCATTCTATCCTTTCTTACAATTGGTGAGATCGAAAATTGTCATCTTCGGCAATGTTGAGTTGAATTGAAGAAGGAACCTTTGATGGAGATCTTCCCAACCAGTAATTGACCAGGATTGCAAACTTGTATACCAGACAAAAGTAGGCCCTTGTAATGACTGTACAAAACACCTGACCTTAACTTCTTCTTGTTGTTGAGGATTTACCATCATTGGATCACAATGACAAACAAAATGTGTTATTTTTTGTTCTAGATCTCCCGAACCATTAAAAATTGGGAAGGTGGTACTCGCAAAATTTGATCGGGGAGGAATTGTATCCACCCATTCTGGGTAATATATCTTTTCTGGTTGAATTTGTGCACACTTTCCTTCCATATATTGCAACCGAGCTGTTAATGACTCAATGGTAGTCATTAATTTTTGAGAAACATCTGGTTGAGCTTGGACCTGAGCAGGTGCAATAACTGTAGTTTGGATGGGTGTGGCGACTGGGACCACCACCGATGGTAGTATTTCCGGTTTTTGTTATGTATGACCCATAGGATTGTACATGTGAGGGTGTACTTGTAAAGTGGGATATTCTTGATCCATCCCAGTAGCTGCAACAAATTCCCTTGATTGATTAACTCCAGTATTGTTAGGAGGAAGACTACCTTGAAGTAGTTTTGCATTTAACCTCCTTAAATCTTTCATTTCTCCTTCTTGTCATGAAAACCTTTCCTATAATGAGAGTGATTGGAATTATCCAGAGGTAGGGTGGCGTGTAACCTGACTTTTACCATTTTCCTTGGAATGTGCCTTTTTGGAGTATGGAAGGGCACTACATGAAGGAATATCTTTCCCTTGGGAACCCCTATGTCTTCTGGTACAGACACCTCAATCATTCATATATATGTGCAAAACCTTTTGAACATGAACATCTTCATTTGATCCCTCTAATTGAGCCTCATGTTCTGGGGGATCCGTGACAATATCATTGATGACATTTATCGATGCCTAACACATTGCATCCCTTCTGTCAGCACTTCTGTGATATTGTCTGCCTTCATGTCCTTTATGAGAAATTGACTTTTGTTTGGTTGGTCCCTTAGGAACTTCTTGATGAACCTTAATTTGGAGGTAATCTCCTGATAATTCAGCTCTGCGTTCCTCATGTGGCATCTTCCCTAATCGAGATAAGACAGACATTTGTTGAGGAATAGATTGAGAATTTGAAAAAGTCCCTAGTCTGGTGGACTGGGGATGTTCCTATATTTCCTGCTCAACTCTTCGAACCCTATCTTTTAACCTTGGGGGATGAGTTAAAATAGTCCCCAATCTAGCAAGTTGAGGTGGTTCTTGAGCTGCTACATCTGAAACTTTCTTAAAATCTCTCCTGATTTTGCAAACTTTAGTCTGGAAATTGGCTGGAAGCATCATCCAACATCCACTCAAATCACCCGGCTCAGATGACCGTTGGTTTATTTCTGAAACTTTTTTCAATTGATTATGTGCCTACTCTAAATGAGAATCATGTTCAATATTCTCAGTTGCTTGATGCAAGAGTAATTCAACAACTTGTTCCTTAATTCCTGACTTTGGGAAGATCGTATTGAGGACTGTTCTCGAGAAAGCCTTTGATTACACACAAAACCAGGTAGATGTGGAAAGACATGGGCAATAGCATTGCATGATACCACTTTTGGTGGGATTTGTTGACTGGAGATCATGGTGAAATGCAATTATCCCTGGACACCCCATCCCCGGATATGAATACAAGATGGGGCATTGGTAATTAACTGACACGACCTTTTTAACTCACCAAGGCATGAATGCTGAAGGGCTCTCTACTACTTTTCAACCTTTGGATGTCAGGAAACTGAGAGAGATGCCAAGTCAATTTGTCATTTCAACCCTTCTATCATCTTGACATGATTTTGATACTAATCATAAGATAATATTTTCTCTTTTAAGTGACAAAGAGTTTTCCATATGTTGACACAAATATCATGAATACAATATTCTATCAAAATTTCTAGAATATCCTCCTGAAATTCAGCCAAAGGACAAAACATGACTGGTATTTCACCTTTTTCTAGTTGTCTTCTCATATTCAGCACTTATTATTTTTCATTTGATAAAGATTCTTCTACCTGATTGGACCAAAGATGGTGATTTTGTGTTGCTTCATCAAATTCAACAAGATTGGTAGAGAATTAATTTGTCAAATTAGAAGATAAATGACACAAGGGTGGTTTGGAGAATAACCTACACCTCAGGTTATCTTCTGATTGAGAAAGTATTTCACATTCTAGCGGTAAGGCATCAGACATGACTGTCTTTGCATTTGCAAGTGCCTCAAGATAAGAGGGCTTTCTCGTTACTGCATTGTCCATTGAAAAATTTTCCAGTCAATGTAAATTACTACCCTAGAGAGGAATTTTGCAGCTAAATTCATCATCATTGGTAGGACCACCATGGTAGGTTAAAAAAATATGAACCATCTTGATCCTTGGTCTTCTGGCCACGTAGAGGGTTATTGTGGCTCTCATCTGAAGATGATACTTCGAGATTGACCAAATTGTCATGAAGAAATATTTCATGAGGAAGTGTCTGATGAAGACCTTTGGAATTATTTTTATTACTTCCAGAATCTGGAAATGAGAGATTAGAATCTTGCATTGTAACAGAAAATTGTATGAGCACTTCAAGAACTCCAGCATTGAGCAAGGCCTTATTGGAGATTGGATCTTGATTTTTCAACTGTGTTGGATGGGTATTTTTCTTAGATGCCTTGTTACTCACTTTGGAAACCAATTTTTGACAAAAGTGGTTATTATGGGCAGGTGTATGTTCCTTCTCAAAAGAAATGGTCAAGTTAGGATGGTTATATCCATTTAAATCGGGTGAATGTGCCCGACTTGATTGTCCGTATGAAAAGGGGAATATTCCCCATGACCCTCATGGATTGGAACAAAGTTGTGTGTTTTCTCCGAAGTGACATATTGATGAGTCACTCCACCGATAGGGATAGATTTATGTTTCTTTCCCTGTGATGTCGCTGAAGTTGTTATAATATTCTGATAGGTATCCAGAATATGGGCATGAATTTGCTTATGCTCTTTCACCATTGTCAGAATGTTCTTGGGGAATTCAGCAGCCAGAATGAGAATCTATATCCATTCCATGTCTGGAGTAGGTTTATGTGCCTTCCCCTTTCCTCCTTTTCTTGTCAACAGATATTGACAGTACTTATGCATAGGGGCATAGAGTTCAGTCTGCTCCAAATTTGTCGTCGGAGCTTTCCAACTGACTTCTCTAGGTGCTACAAAACGAGATTGTTGGAAGGCTTGATGAACATTTCTAGGTGTATGTGCCTGCTATGTATTCTATTTCAAGTATGGTTGACAGGTTTCCTTCAATATTGGCGGATGAGACTGCTGACAGAATTGGTGATTGTAAACAGGTGTATGTTCCTGCTTACCAGTTGCCACTATATTATATTGGTGAGATTCTTTGGATGCAGTCAGACGAGCTTGCTGACTGGTTGATGAATTATAAACAGGTGTATGTGCCTACCTATAGTACTCTGCCAGAATTGCCTGGCGGGATTGGTGTACTACTGCCATGCGAGTTTGCTGGGCAGTGAAATCAGAACGGACGGGTGTATATTCCCACTCGTTGTTTGCCATCATGTTAGATTGATGGACTTATTTGGAGGGGGCAAAGGTAAGAACCTACTCCCTGTTGACTGAATTTTACCTCTGGCGGTTTGTCTTGTGTGCTCGGGTCTGAGGAACCTGAGCTAACACCTATAGGTGATACCCTCATCATGTTGAGGGAGAACCAACGCATGAGTCTATCGGCGATTATTGGTGGGAGTACTCCAGAAGGACTCCTAAATTCTTGAACTGAGGCTTTTATTGACCTCTACATTCACCTACCTGTAATATGGGAGGGACTGGTTGTTGCGTTCTAGGAATAATGACCCGAAAAGGTTGGAAACAGGGGTTGGCACCACCTACTTCGTGACCCCTGGTCGTCACTGTCTGGACAACCAGGGTGGGTTGTTAACTTGGGGGGCTTGCCAAGTGGCCTCTAGAGTCGAGATGGTACCATGTTGACGGTATTCCCTCACCAATTCATTTGAGACCCAGCATTGCAGATACTGAGTAGGTGATGTCATCCTCAGAGTGGACAAAGATGTAGCAGTAGTAGCGGTCGGGGCATTCACATGTGTGAATTTTAAAGAAGCCATTTTGTATTTCAAAGTGATCTTGAAAAAAGAGTGCATGTTTGATATAGCAGACATAATCAAGATATGTTTGGCCAGACAATATCTTTTTGATGAGAATATACATTATTTATTGCTTTTTTGTCCATCATATTGAGTTTAATATGGGCCTAACAAATAAGTAAAACATCATTAAACTTGGTTAAGGATTTACATTGGGTTCACCATTTTTTTGTTTCTTCTGGAAATGGGGATGGCTTTGTTTGTTTAAGGTTCAAACATTCTAATCGGTTTCTAATGGGTTTATTCGTAGAATAGGAAACATCCAATGATTCTTTATCCATTTGGACCTACTTTCCCAAGGTAGGTGCTCATTAGTTGTGAACTGATGAGGCTTAGGAATTTTCATTGGTCGAGTGGATGGGAGGTCAAGCTCATCACACCTTTTTAAGGTGAATTATTACCTACTTCGGGACTCTCTTATAGATTTAAGTTATGTTCATGAATCCTTATAAATTCACCAAGTATGAAAATGAGTTTTCCTTTAGATTTGGCAATCAATGATTGATATTTATGGGATTTAGAGAATCTTTTATATGTATTTGAGGTTCTTCATCGATATAGAATCATCCATATGTATTTGAAATTCTTATTCAATTAGTATCCATCAATACATTATATAGAAATCTCTTGGTCATTATGATGACCATACTGGTTTTGAAGCCACTCAGTGGGGCACATGAAGTTTATTATCATTCATAAAGACAAGGATTATTGCATAGTTGGGATAGTACCTATAGATGGGCTACCAAAGTATCCTTGTTAAAAAGAAGGGAATCAGAACCCACATAGTTCGATAGGAAGGATATAGTTTAACATCATATGGGATAGAAAGGAATTAATGAAATATGGGCTTGAACCATATAAAGGCTTCCTACGTACTCTACTTTTAAGAAATATATCAAAGTACACGTAGTTCAGGTAAAGAAAAAATAGGGTTTATGAATGGTTAATGGACCAGAAAAAGAGATGTCATTATTAATTTTACACTCTAAGCCCACGTGAGTCATGCTCGGTGTGAGAAACAAGAGGTATCAGTAAACTTGACAATGGTACCACGAAAGATGTAGTCATGATAAATGATGTTGGGCTTACGTATGTATGACAGCCCAAGTAAATGAAGACCATGACATAGTTGAGAAATGAAGCCCGAGAGAAGGGTCCATAAAGGTATTTGTACTTTATTAAGATTTATGATTTTAACTCGGGACTTACTCCTGAAAAGGAAGCCCAAATTAAGAGGGACTTATGATTGGGTTTTATTCCTGAGAAGGAAGGCCAAATCAAAAGAAAATATGGTTGGGGCTTACTCCTGAGGAGGAGGCCCAAAGAAACGGAACTTATAACCTGGGGATTAATCCTAAGGAAAAGGCCCAATGTTAAAAGAAATTATGATTGGTACTTACTCCTGAGAAGGATTCCCAATGAATTCCTCTTAGATAAGTAATACAACAAAGGAACCATTCCATAAATGGAATTGAAGAATGTTTTGAAGTCCATGTGTGGAAGAGGATTGGTGGATTTGAGGAAAGGAGGTGACTAGGAAAGAGGCGCTCAAGTATTGTTCTGGTGTGCAAGTCCTGGTCGCGCAAGTATACTTGTGTGACATGAATCACCTTGGGAGATGAATAATCCATAGGTTAATACTTGGGTGACATTGAACTCAATCCCTTAGTATCATCCCTAGAGGCTTCCAAAAGGTTGTCATGCAAGTTCCCTTGAGAGGGAAAGGCGGCGCGCAAGTGTTTCCATTTACCTTAAGGGCTGGACACTTAGGCGTGCAAGTATTCATGAGTTCTAACACTTAGGCCTTATTATTCCTATTTAGAGCTTCCATTCTAGGTAATGAATTACCTTAGAAGTGTTCGGAAGACGTCAAAAAAAGACTTGGGAGACCAGAGCTTGAATCTAAGTTTTGTAAAATTCACCCTTGAAATGTGGGCCCACAGGGGCTATTTATTGGCCACTGGGAACCTTGGTCAAAAAAGGAATAGGGTGCGTGCAAGTGACTTGAACGGCCCATATGTGGCGTGCAAGTGACTTCTGCGACAAGTAGGATACTTGCGTGATGCCCTCGAAATTAGTTCCTAGATCATCCCTTTGTCAATTTTTGATGTGCTTCAAAGGGTTACCCTCATTGTGCTTAAGTTATTACCCTTTTCCATTCGTTGGACTCTATGATGGAATGGGGCATCAATAGGGTTTTTTTAAGTCAGCCATAGGGCAGCATTGTGACGACAATGCATGCATGTTTTCCCTCGTGAATGGATAATCACTAGAGAAAAACTAAATGAGAATAAATAAAATTTGAATAGAACATAAAATAATATCTATGAATATATATATATATTTATATATATATTCTATGGTTTCCAAAAAATCATGAAATAATTTCATGATGTATAATTGAGATACTTGAATTCTAAATTCAATAAGGAAATCCATTGAGGTTTTGCATGTTCTATCTTGTATAGAATAATTAAAATTTGTTTTCACAACATGCACATATCTATGTCAGGTTGGGACTTATTTTGAAGAATAATGAACATCCCAATCATATTTTCATTTAGGAAACTAATCATACACATGTGGTTTGAATTATTGATCAAAAACAATAGACATGATCAGTAACAGATGAAGGTACTTGATGTGTGCATGAAAAATTCAGTTCATTCCATATCATATAGAAGGATAAAATAATCATGCAATACTGGATCAACCCTAAATAATGGAATAATTAATTCAATTTAATCAAGGATTAGGATAAGTATTGTTATTGGTTCTAAGAGTATAATAAGTCTCTCGATTGGTGATAGAGTAGAATAAGTCTTTCAGTATGGTTTAAACGTTTGAGAAGTTTCTAGTTGGATTCTGGAGTAGGTAATTATGGATTATACTAACGTTGGGTGATGTATTATAAATAACCTCCTTTTTGGACTCAATATTTAATATATAGAATGATTTAGTATCGATCATTGTAATTGATAAAAAATATATAGTGGAAAATTTGTGTTAGGGTACATGATTGACATTTTATGGAGTGAGTCTTTGTACTGATCTTTTTAAATACTTATGTTATGTGCCTTTGATTTACATTATCATTTGAATTGAGGTTGATAGACACAAAAAGATTTTATTGAGGCTCTAACAAGCCATAATGGATGAATTTAAAGGGAATAACCTATAAAAATAAAGGGATCACTAATTCACCCCTCCCCCTCTCAATGATCTCAGACTAATCTAGGATCTACAAATGGTGTTAGAGAAAAGGTCACCTCTGAATGGTCTAATATAATAATAAGGATGGATAACATGAATTTATTAAATAGCACGTGTGTTCTCACTTTCAATGGTGAAAACTATAATCAGTGGAGAAATTGAATGATATGGCATCTCCAATCACTTGGGTGGTAGTGAGAGATGTAACAACAATGGGTTCCCCACCCTATATTGATAATTCTACTATGACATTTATATATAAGATAACATTGGAAATATATGAAAAAATTCATAATTTCATCTTAATATAACACATTTAGTGTTTAGGGACTTCCAACTACAAAGGATATTTGGGAAAAATTATGGATTAGTTATGGGGGGAATATAAAAGATAATGATGATAAACTATAACTATGGATAAATTGATTAAAATATATTAACAAATATGAAAAAGAATGTGTTGGAGACTAATTAAAAATAGTAATTAAGATTTTTTTATGAATTTAGGGTTTTTTGAGACGTTGGATCTCTCGTCCATTTTGAATATGTTGATGAGAATCATTTAAAATATATTTTTTTCAAAGGTTATTTCACAAGAATACAGACAACATATATCAGTATATGAAATTAAAAATATTATCATAGTTTATGAAATGAGAAAAATTACATCCTTCAAGACGAAAGAAAAAGTCACATGGATTTTGAATCCTTGATAAAGATTAATGTAAAAGATATAAAAGAACTACTGTCAATTGATTTTGAAGATGAAGAAGCTGAAAAGTACAAGAGAAATATAATTTCATTATTTAAAATTATGTATAAAATAAGTATAATAGAAAAATGAATGAATCCACTAAAGTGTTTCAAATGTAATGGAGTTGGAAATCTAGCATACGACAGTCAAGAGAAAAAATCTACTATCACTAAGATAAATTTGGAAAAATAATACTTCAAGATAAAATTTTGAAACAAAGAAAAGTTGACTACGATAGGAAAAATAATTTTCCAAGTATAAGTATAAGAAATATTATGAGAATTTAAATGGATGAATCTTCATCAATAATTAGTTCGTGAGAAGATAGAAGGTGTTCAAAGAATTAATTGTGTCTTGTGTTAAAAGATAATAAAACAAAAGACTCATTTAATGGATATTATGTAAATGAGATAAATTAACTAGAATTGATGTTAAAATAAAATTTGGATGTTATTCTTGCTAAAAATAGGAAAATCATGTGTAAATTCTGGGGTTTTTTAGCGGGTTGAAATTCCATAACTAGTTTCAATTTTTTTAGTGAGTTGGGAAAAGTTTTTCTTAATCTTCATAAATCAATTATGGGTGTTTTTCTTACCCGGGTATGTGTTTTTAGATGGTTTTTAGGATTTCTATGTACCTCAGTATTTTGGATGGGTTTTAGGAACATTGGTCCCTAAAAACCTTATTTTTTGCATAGCGCAAACTGATTTGCATAGTTTGTACAAACAGTGTGACCTCTTAGGAGTAATTATGTAGCCCTCTAAATGCATAGATCACAGTTGGTTAAATTTGTAACACCCTAAGGATTTATAAATAAATTTAACATTGAATGCATGAAACACTAAGTCTCCACTAAATACTACTTTTTAATAACTTATCCAATAAACATAATTTTTCCTCCTCTATGATATTAGTTTCAAAAAACTGAAATTCATGGCTTCATTAATTAAGATATTTAGAGTATGATAATATCAACTAACATTTTTGGTGAATAGTAAATTGGACCTTATTGGTAGTAACATACCCTTTAAAATAGTAATATGACCCTTATGAATAGTAACCACACCCATAAAAGTATAAATAAATTTTAGGCTCCTTATAAATTAAATAGAATATTTTATATAGAAATAATTAAGTGTTGATATTTTTTTGAGTAATAAATATTTAATTACAATTTTAAATTAATAAAATAATAAAAATAATTCTCATGAAATGTACTGAAAAATAAAAATTTTTTTTCCTATAATTTTAGGATTGTTTTATGAGACCACAATTAATTTTTAAATGTATTATAAAATCAATTTTAAATTTAAAATCTGTATTATTCAATTAAATAATGATTTTATTTAAAAAATGAATATATATTTTTTATAAAATTAATTTGATAAAACAATGAGCATTTTTAAATTATAATAATTTAAAAATGGTTAGATTTATTTTTTGTAATTTTGCTAAAATTCATGAATTTTTTGTGAATAGAAAAATACAGAAATTTATGATAAATGATAAATAAATTATTTATTGAGCCATAGGTGAGGTTAGGATGATGTAATCACACTTGGTCAGAACTCACATTCCCTATTTACTATTTGAGTCACGAGAATCAATACTATTCATAGTATTTATCCAAAATAATAAAACAGTGATTAAAATAATGGCAAATAAATCCTCTGCTCCACTCTAAAATCCACCCATCACTCCCTCTTCTCCTCACTCTTCTAAAGAATTGTTCCTTGTATAAGTTCTTCCAAATACTCTTCAAAATCCCCTTCCCCACGTCCATGAACTTCTTTTCTCACCAGAAGGACAAAACCAATGGAATTAAGGAGGTTCTCTAGGAGGGGTTCTCAAAAGGTAAACCTCTCTTACTTTTTCTTTCAATTTCTTTTACAAGTTCCATTATTTTGTTTCTCTCTCCTCACCTCCCATCATCCAAATTATATGATAATTAAAATAACTTAAATGTAAAGAATTATTATTATTCTATAGAATATTTCACCATCATCTCTTTTTTCCCCTACTCTTATATTTAAAATGGAAACATCATCGAAGATGTGTTAATTTATCACATTCCTGGACGACGGGTTTTCAATTTCTATTACCATATTCAATTATGTTCATGAAACCATTTTTATTGTTTAACTAGAACATAATATTTGTAATATATCCTACTTAATATTCTTGAAACATTTTTTACACATGGTATTAAATTATAAAACAAAATATGTTCGTGGTGATTGAAAAACCATCAAATTAATCAAAGCATTTATCATTAGAATATTATATATTGATTCATCCTCTCCCAAAAAAACCAAAAGATTTATTTTATAATTTAATCTTCTGGATGATCAGTAATAACTCATAAATTCAATTCTGGAATTCAATTCTCAATTTATATTAACTTCCATACAAATGAACTGATCAAGATAACTAATGAATTGAGCACTCACAAACGATGATATTGAATATATTAACCCATAAAAACAATCATAAATGACCTTAATAAAATTATAATAAATTTAATATATGTATAATAGGTTATTAATTAAGTTATTAATATTTCATCTTTCATATTACAATACCTTATGTTTAATAGTGCATCATATTCAGACATAAGGAAAAGGTTTTCAACCCAAAACACCATTTTCATTCGGGTTACTCTTTGTCTCTCTTAATACCAATTAATTTATTTTTTATTATTATTTACTCATAATAAATTCTATTTGAATGATCTATATATTTGTTCCAATCATAATACTTCTTAATTTTATGGGAATTTACATGTTTTAAAAAGATCTTTCAAAATTCCTTCTCAACAAACAAGCCCGTTTCAAGGGAATTTCTCAAATTCTTACCAATTTTAAAGGGAACTATATAATATATTTAGGAAAATTCATTTTTATAAAATAATTAATTTTATTATTTAAAACTAATTTAATTCAATTCTTGTTTTATTCGTGGATTTTTCAAAATTACTTTTCTTTTCAATGTAAAAGACTATTTATCTCAAGAATTACTCGATGTTTTGTAAGAGTGTTTTCACCTATTTCAACACTCTTGTTGATTCTTATGATAAAATGGGTTTAATTATTTATTATATCATACACCATATTTTAGTAAATGGTTTATGAATAGGTTTACAGTGCAGGTACTATCCTGATACCATTCACCATACTACTCTTAATAGTTATTGTTTAGGTTTAATGATTGGGGAAAGTTATTTACATTTCATATAATAGTTTCAATATGAATGTAAATTCCATTTATGTTTATTCCCATTGGTATGAGTAATTGGATAGAATTATAAATTGGTGGGTGGGAACCGTAACATCCCCTTGATTCATCGGTAGGTTTCCTAAGACAAAACCGAATTGGGTTTTGGTCGATGCCTTACCCAATTATTTTTAGACGCCTTGGACGAGGCCTCGATGATATGTTTCAATTGTCAGGAATTATTCATTCACACATTATAAATCTATAGATTGATAATATATTTTATTAATACACTAGTATAATATCCATGGTTATAGTTTATGGAATTATTTAATCGGCTAGTATCCCTACCATATTATGCTCAAGTATAGTTTTAAAGGAATGAAATTTTAGTTATTTATCATGCCTAGTGTTTATGTTTGTATTTTCCTTCTACTGTATTATTTACCCTTAATGAGAATCTGATCTCACCTCATGCACATGTTTTATTTTCCCCTGTTTTTTAAGAAGTATATTATGAATGAATTTCAAAGATAATCTATGAGATTATGTGTGATTAAAAGAATTTTAATGTTGTATTTCCTTTGATATGGTAATGTTGAAATAAAGTATGTATATTATTTTCCAAATCTACTAAACTATTTTTCCTATTTGGATATGAATTTCTTGTTTATATTCAAATTTAATTAAATAAGGCACTGGCACTGGGAAATGGGGTCAGGCCCTTAAAATTGGTATCAATGAAAGTTTAGTAGAAAACATGGAAACTAGATTTAGAAAACATAGATTAGAGAACAGACCCCTAATATAGTCTTTGAGGATAAACATACAAGAAAATCATGGAATTCTGGTAAGGAATAGATTATGTGGATCTTTCTAGAAAATACATCCATGTAAATATACTACAAGTGGACGTGGTTCTGGAACAGGTGTACCTAGGAGTAATAACTCCGAAAAGTATTTTTGGTCATGACCTGTGGTTTCATGGTACACGACAATGGGCCTTACTACGCACCTAGTATGACACTCCCCAGGGATATTCTTAGGATAGTTTTCATTTTTTTACAAACCATTAAGAAATAATTAAATATAAAGTTTTCCTAAAAAAATGTTTAT
The DNA here is from genome assembly GCA_963277665.1 of Viscum album. NCBI lineage: Eukaryota > Viridiplantae > Streptophyta > Magnoliopsida > Santalales > Viscaceae > Viscum > Viscum album. Next base: position 1,142,614,303 of record OY728161.1, read on the forward strand.
GATTAAGATATTAGCTATGGATTGGATTTCACTTTTAGCTAAGTATTTTTATAAGTTTAGATTATAAATTATGATTCATAACTTAATCTTTTGTATGTAAATATTTAGAAATGGAGCCTAGTGGAAGGAATGGAAAGTGTATGAATGCACGTATCCCATGTAGGGATTTCCCTCCAATGCAAGATAATGATGTTGGATCTGGTGATGTGATTGGTGCTTAGAAACATATAACTATACTAGAATAGTTGAATCAAGTTATGATGAATAACTAAACTCATGTGGAGCATCCATATCCCCAATGTGGAGGAGCTATGTTAGACCCCTTTATGAGGCAATGTCCTCTATCATTCAACTGGACAAAAAAACCATTCGTAGTAGAGTACTGGATAAGTTAATTGGAAAAGATATCACTCGCTTTGGGACGTAACTAATGAGTGAATGTTGTAATGGAACTTTATCGTTTATCGAGAGTTTACAATTATTGGGGGTCATTAATTTAAAAAACAAAAGAGGAAGAAGAAATAGAAGAAATGGAATAGAGGGAATTTAAGTAAATTTTCCCATAAAAATATTTTCATCGAGAACAACGAGTAGATATTGGGAGAAAATTCTTGGGTTTGAAACAACAATGAGATTGAAAATGTGTCTAAGTATGAATCCAATTTTACAAGGCTAGAATGGCTTGTCACATACTGCATACATAATCTGTGGAGCATGATTGATCAATTATTTGATGGTTTAAAACCATTCCTCCAAAGGGAACTGGTTTCCCAAACAATCTCATCATACAGAGATATAGTCTCATGTGAAACCAAGATAGACAAATAATTCTCTATGTCTTATAACTTTAAAATAAATAAAGAGATAAAGAGGGTGGCATAGGAAATAATGGACAAAGGGAAAAATAAAATGGAGAATTATCATTGCAACAAAGATGTGTTAGGATGTACCCATTATGGCATATAAATGTGCTTTATTTACTGATTTTATCATCATACCCATGATTGACATTGATATAATCCTTATTATGGATTGGATTTCAAATAATGATGCAAAAATATATTACAAGAAAATGAAGTTACAATTTTTACGGAAGATGTGGAATCTGTTATCTTTATGAAAAAATAATCACCATCTGATTTTCATTTAGATCCACCCTCAGTAGCTCTACTGAATTCAATTATTGGAGAGGAGGAGAATGCAATATCTATGGTTGAGGAAAGAAATGTTCAAATAGGGGATGTATCAATTGTGAAAGAATATGTTGATGTGTTTATAGATTATTTACCTAGGCATCCTATAGAGTGAGAAGTTAAGTTCTCAATAGATTTAATTCCCAGTTCAAGACCTATATCAAAGACTCCTTATAGAAAGGCCACTATGGAATTAGTAGAACTGAATAAACATCTAGAGTAACTGAGTGATAAAGGATTTATTTTCCTGAGTTTTTATCGATGGGGAGCCCCTTTTCTTTTCGTTAAAAAGAAAGGTGGATCTATGAGGTTGTACATAGAAAATAGGGAGATAAATGTTATGACAATAAAGAAACTGTATCACATACCTTTCATTGATGATTTATTTGTTCAAATTCATGGAACCAGATATTTTTCTAAGATTGATATACGATCTGGATACGACTAGTTGCGTGTGATAAAGAATGATATTCCAAAGATGGAATTAAGAGTTTAAATTAATTCCTTTTGGACTAAATAATGCACCCTCTATATTCATGGATTTAATGAATAGGTTTTTCAAGAAATATCTTGATGATTTGTTTTGTGGAATTTATTGATGATGTCGTGGTATACTCCAAAAGCTACAAATATCATGAAAACTACCACTACAATATCCTAAAGACACTCAAAAGAAATGAATTATATGGGATGTTTAGAAAATATGAATTTTGGCTTCAATTAGTTTCTTGTATGGTCCATATTGTCTCTAAGGAGGAAATATCAATTGATCCTATGAAGGAAAAGGATGTTCAATAATTTCCAACACTAACAAACATAACTGAGGTATGTACTTATACTGGTTTAGAATGTTATTATCAGTGTTTAGTGCAGAAATTCTTCTAATTAGCCATAACTTTAACCAATCTTAGTCATAAATGGGTTATGTTTTTATAGAAAAAATAATGTGAGGAATTTTTCAAATAATTAAAGAGGATATTAGTGAATGCTCAGATAAAAAATCTACCACTAGGGAATGATGGGTTTTTTGATCTATGGTGACGCATCAATTAAAGGACTTAGTGGTGTTATTATGAAGAATGATAGAGTTATTTCTTATGCATCAAGGAAGTTAAAAATTCATGAATAGAACTATCCTACTTGTGATCTTGAGTTATCTATTGTGACCTTTTCACTAAAAATATAGAGACATTATCTCTATGGTGAAATATGTGAGATATATATAGATCAAAAGAGTTTGAAATATTTCTTCTCATAGAAAGAACTCAACATGAGGCAAATTTTATGGCTCAAACTACTCAAGTATTAATATTTTTCCATACACTGCCACCTAGAATTGGAAAATAAGGTAGTCAATTCATTAAGTAGGAAGTATCATGGAGTTTTAAACAAAATGAGGATTGAAAGGGATCTTGTATTCATGGATATAGTAATGATGGACTTGGAAATTATCAAAGAAGGTGAAACATCATTACTATTTCAATTGGTTGCACAACCATGTTCATTAGAAATAATTAAAATTTCTTGTCCTGATGATGAGAATATTTAAAAGAAATTAATGTTGTGAATGATGGGAATTATCAAGACTTCATATATAAAGATGAAATTCAGAAATTTGGGAAGAGGCTTTGTGTTCTATCTATACCATAAATAAAAATGGATTGATCGAATGATGGTCATAGTTGAAATTTCACTATACATCCTGGTAGCATTAAGATGTATACAGATTTAAAGGATCATTTCTGGAGGGATAACATGAATAGGGTAATTATAGATTATGTATCAATATGTTTAATCTGTCAACAAGTGAAGGTCAAAAGACAACATCCTAGAGGATTCATACGACCTCTACGAATTCCTAAATAGAAATAGGATGACATCACCATGGATTTTTTCACTGGATTAGCCAAAACTCCAAGAATGAATGATTCTATATGGGTAATTGTTGATTGAATTACAAAATCTGCATGTTTCCTCACAATAAGGGAGGATTTTCCACTAGGGATCCTTTCCTGACTCTATATAAATGAAGTTGTGATACCACATGGAGAACATATATCAATTGTTTAGGATTATGATCCTTGATTTTCCTCAAAATTCTATAATAGTTGTCAGAAATATTTGGATACTAATCTTTGTTTAAGTACTGCTTATAACCCACAAACTTATGGGAAATTAAATAGGACGATCCAAACAGCAGAGGACATGTTGACATCATTATCACTTGATATTTAAGGAATGTGGGAAGAGTATTTACCGTTTTTGGACTTTTCCTACAATAATTGTTTCCAAATCTAGCATTCAAATGGTGTTATATAAATACTTGTATATAAATATTTGTTATACACCAACATGTTGGGATGCAATTGGTGAAAGGAAGCTTCTGGGTCTAGTGCTATGTTGGAAACAATAGAGAAGGTAAAGACTATTCAAACCCATATAAAAGAATCAAAATGTTGGAAAAGAGCTATGCTGATTATCAAAGCAAGGACTTGGAATTTCAAGTGGTAGATAATGTTTTCATAAAAAAAATTCCATGGAAGGGTGTTATAAGATTTGAGAATAAAGGGAAAATGACACTCATATATATTGGGCCTTCTGTAAATTATTGGGATAATTGGAGCTATGTCTTATCAATTTTCAACACCACCTAGCCTGTCAATAGTATAAAATGTGTTCCATGTCTCATTGTTGAGAATGTACATGCCATACCCAGCACATATCCTCACTTCTAAAGGTATAGAAATGGAACCTGGATTATCATACTGTGAAGATCCTATCTGAATTTTGGACCCTAAGGAATTGATTTTGAGGAATCAGATGACAAAACTAGAAAAGGTACTTTGGAAAAATCATAAAATCGAAGAAGAAACATGGGAGTTTGAAGGGTTTACGATGATGAACTACCCAAATCTTTTTATGAGGTAACATTATGGGATTGTGATGTTGATATTTTTGTAAGGGGGGAGAATATAACACCCCATGTTTTTTTAACTAAGTTTAATAATGAATTCATGAACTACTAAGTCTCTACAAAAAACCACTTTTTTATAACCTTTCCAATAAAAATAATTTTTCCACCTTTGTGATTCAAATATCAAAAAACAGACATACACATTTTCATTTAGATAGATATTATGAGTATGATAGGATCCACTTACATTTTTTTAATAGTTACTTGATGATTATAATAAAATAACCTTATAAATAGTAAAATGACCCTTACAAATAGTAACCATACCCATGAATGTATAAATAAAATTTAGGCACCTTATAAATGAAATAAAATATTTTATAAAAAACAAATTAAGTGCTGGTATTTTTGTGATTAATAAATATTTAATTAAAATTTTAAATTATTAAATTCAATAAATTTATTTTCATGAAATTTAATTTTAAATAAATATTTTTTGTTCTGTGATTTTAGGATAATTTTATGAGTCCTCAAATCATTTTTCAATGTATTATAAAATCTGTTTAAAATTTAAAATGTGTTTTCTTCCAGTAAACAATTATTTTATTAAAAATTTAAATTTTTTTTATTTAGAAAATTATTTTGATAAAACGGAGTTCATTTTTTAATTTTAGATATTGAAAACTAGTTATAGTGAATTTTTGGAATTTTTCTAAAATACAAGAATTTTTTGTCAATAGTAAAATACGGTAATTTACGATTGATGCTAAATACAGTATTTATTACGTTATAGGTGAGTTAAGGTTAATTTAATCACACTTGGTTCGAACTCACATGAACTTATTACTGTTTGAGTCACAAAAACCAATATTATTCATATTATTGAGCCAAAATAATAAAATAATGATTAAAATAATGGGAAATGTCTCCCTCCTCCACTATAAAAGCAACCCATAACTCCCTCTTCTCCTCACACCTCTCAAGACTTGTGGCTTGTCTAATTTATTCCAAATACTTATCCCAATACCCTCCTCACGTCTAGAATCACTTGGTATCTTCAAAAGACCAAATACTCTCCCCTAAAGTGGCTCTCAAGGAATATAAATTCAAGAGGTAAATTCCTCTTTTTATTTCTTTTATTTTCTTTCAAGGACCCGACCCTGGTTGCCCAGAGTCAGTGCCTTATTTAATTAAATTGGAATATAAACAATAAAATATTATCCATAACGAAATAATAGTTTTGTAGCATTGTAAAATAAGATACATATATAATTTCACCATTGCAACTTGAAAGAAAATACAACATAACAACATCTTTTGAATCACACTTAATCTCTTCGATTATCCTTGAAAGTCATTCATAATATACTTCTTCACAAATTGGGAAAAATAAAACATCTGAAAGGTGTGATATTAGATGATCAGTAAGGGTAAGTAATTCAGTGAAAGAAAAATATAGACATAAATACTAGGAATGATGAATAACTAAATTTTTTTCCCCTTAAAAATATACCTGACCATAATATGGCAGGAAGAAATACAGATTAAATAATTCCATAAAATATAACCATTGAAATTTTACTTGTCAAATAATCCTATGGAATATCAATATCTAGTCTCACAATGAGGTAATTCATAATTACATACATTCTAAAATATATCGTCAAGGCCTTAGCCAAGGATTCCGAAAAATATTAAGGCCTCATCCAAAACCATATCTGAAAATGGGCAAGGCCTCGTCCAAGTCCATATCTGTTTTTCCTCATGATACCTACTGATTCATAGAGGTTCTATTTTAGTCCACACATGTCACTTACTATGTCCAATTTATTCCTAATATGAACGAGGATAAACATAAATGACATATAAATTCATATTGAAACTAACATATAAAATGTAAATAAATTTCCCCAAACATTAAACAATAACACTAACCATTCTGAGTAATATAGTGAATGGTATAAAAATAGTACATATAATATAAATATAATTATAAACAATTTAATAAAATATTGTGGATGATATCATTAAAAAATAAGTCCATTTAAATAAATGAATCAACAAGTGTGATGAAATTAGTGAAAATGATCTTATAAAATCATCGAGTAATTCTTATTATAATTACTCTTTTACTTCGAAAAGAATATTTATTTTGGAAAAATCATTGTATAAAACCAGAAGTTAATTAAGTTAGTTGATTGATAATAAAATCAGTGATTTTAAAAAAATAATGGTTTCTTAAAACAGATTATAGAGTGCATTTGAAAATAGGTAAGAATTCAAGAATTCCCATTGAAATGGTCTTTTTTATCGGGAAGAATTTTGGAAATATCCTTTTAAAACATGTATCACTATATAAAATAAAGAATAATTATGGTTTTGAAACATACATAAAACATTCAAACGAAATTTAAGAGGATTATATAAGAATAAATAACAATTTTATTTAGGTGAGTAGAGAATAAGATTAACCCGGAAGAAATTAGAGGTTCTGGTAGAAAATCCATACCTTATGTCTAAATATGTTCTTCTCTTGAACTTAATGTTCTAGAAAATGATATTATACTAATTAATAAATTGATTAAGAACCATTTATAAACGAATTTTATTTATTATAATTTTATTAAGTTCATTAATGATTTATTTTATGGGTTGAGATATACAATTTTATCGTTTGTGAGTGCTTGTTTCATTAGTTTTCATGATCTGTTCATTTGTATGGAAGTTAAGATAAAATGAGATTTCAATTACATAATTGAATTTACTAGTTATTAATAATAATATAGAAGGTTTAATTGAAATATAAATCTTTTTGTTATTTTGTGAGAGGATGAATAAATGGATAAAATTTTAATGACAAACACTTGGAATAATTTGGCGGTTTTTCGATCTCCATGAACTCATTATGTTTTTTAATTTAATACCATTTGTAAAAAATGATTCCAAAATATTAAGTAGGATATATTACATATATTATTATCTGTTTAAATCATAAAAATGGTTTTATGACCATAATTGAACATGGTATTAGAAATTCAAAACAAGTCGTCCTTGAATGTGATAAATTAACACATCTAATACGGTGTTTCCATTTTTAATATTTAAGGATGGGGAAAGAGATATGATGATGAAATATTACATTGAAATAATAAAACTAAAATATATTTAATGGAATGGGATTATCATATCATTTAGATAATGGGAGGTGAATAGAGAGAACCAAAATAATGGAACTTAAAAAATAAATTGAAAGAAAAATGAAGAGAGGTTTACCTCTGGAGTACCCCTCCATGAGAACCTCCTTAAGGCCTTTGGTTTTGGAATTTTAATGAGAAAATATGTTCTTCGGTGAAGGTAAAGGGATTTGGAAGATTATTTTGAAAAACGTTAATAAGGAATAAATATTCATAGGAGTTAGGAGAAGAGGGATTGATGTGTGGCTTTTAATGTGGAGGAGAGGAGTTATTTCCCATTTTGGTAATCATTATTTTATTAATTTTCCTCAAGAATATGAATAGTCTATATTTATAGGACTCATAAAAAATAATTGAAAGTGAGTTCGAACCAAGTGTGATTAAAACATCCTTACCTCTCCTATGACTCGATAAATCATATTTTTACCATTTATTTTAAATTACTGAATTTTACTATTCACCAAAAATTCGTGTATTTTAGAAAAATCCAAAAAAATCACCGTACACATTTTTCAATGTGTACAATTAAAAAATGTACTCAATTTTATCAAAATAATTTTCTAAGTAAAATAAATTTAATTTATAAAAAAATCATTATTTTATTGATAAATACAGATTCTAAATTTAAAACTGATTTTATAAGATATTCAAAAATTCACTGAGGTCTCATAAAATTATCACAATATCATTAGAAAAAAAAAATTATTTAGGAAATAATATCATCAAAATGAATTTAATTAATTTATTAATGTATAATTTTAATTAATTATTTATTACTCACAAAAGACCAACACTTAATTATTTTTTATAAAATATTCTATTTCATTTACAAGGTGACTAATTTTTATTTATACTTTCATGGGTGTGGTTACAATTTAAAAGGGTCATATTACTATTCAGAAGGGTATGTTACTATTCATAAGGGTTAAGTTACTATTCACCAAAAAATTAAGTTTATCCTATTATACTCTAAATATATTACTGAATGAAATGGTGTTTGTATGTTTTTTGAAATTAAAAACACAGAGGTGGAAAAATTATGTTTACTAGCTAGTTTGTAACAAAATGGTGTTTTATAGGGACTCAGTGTTTCATGCTTTCAATATTAAATTTGTTTTAATATCCTTTTGCTGTAGAAAATTATTTTGATAAAATGGTGTTCCTTTTTTTAATTCTACACATCGTAAAATAGTTATGGTGAATTTTTGGGATTTTTCTATGATACAAGCTTTCTTTATTGAATAGTAAAATACAGTAATTTACGATAAATGCTAAATACATAACTTATTGATTCAGAGGTGAGGTAAATCTGATGAAATAAAACTTTTTTGTAACTCACATGCACTAATTAATGTTTGAGTCACAAGAATCTATACTATTCAAAGTCTTGAGCCAAAATAATAAAATAGTGATTAAAATAATGGGAAATAACTCCTCTCATCCACTATAAAAGCCACTCATCACTCCCTCTTCTCCTCACTCCTCCCAATACTTGTGCCTTGTCTAATTTCTTCCAAATACTCTTCCCTAGCCTCTTCCCCACGTCATATACCTTCTGTTCTCACTAAAAGGTCAAAACCAAAGGCCTTAAGGAGGATCTGAAGGAGGGGTACTCAAGAGGTAAACCTCTCTTCCTTTTTCGGTAAATTTCTCTAACAAGTTCCATTCTTTTGTTTCTCTATCCTCACCTACCCTCAACAAAATTATATGATAATTCCAATACCTTACATGTACATTATTGTTATTATACTAATGGAATATTTCATCATCATATCTCTTTTAACCTCCTCTTATATTAAAAATGGAAACACTCACCGAGATGTGTTAATTTATCATATTCAAGGACGACGAGTTTTCAATTTCGATTACCATATTCAATTATCGTCATGAAACAATTTTTATGGATGAACCAGATAATTATATTTTTAATATATCCTATTTAATATTCTAGTATCATTTCAGACACATAATATTATATTATAAACAAAATGAGTTTGTGGTGACTGAAAAACCTCCAAATTAATCCAAGCGCTTATCATTAAAAAAAATTCTATTGATTAATCCTCTTCTAAAATAACCAAAATATTAATATTATATTTTAACCTTCTGGCTTATAATTAATAACTCATAACTTAAATTCTATAATTTAATTCTTATTTTATAATAACTTTCATACAAACGAACTTATCATAAATGCTAATGAAAGGAGACCTCACAAACAATGATATTGAATATATTAACCCATAAAAACAATCATAAATAAACTTAATAAAATTAAACTAAATCCAATACATGTCTAGTGGGTTATTAATTACGTTATTAACAGGTTTATATTCATATTATAGAACCTTATGTTACATAGGGGAACGTATTCAGGCATAAGGTAAAGATTTTCAACCAAAACCTCAATTTTCATCCGTGTCACTTATATTCTCAACTTACATCAATAAGATTCTTAGTTATTATTATTTAAACCCTATAAATTCCTTTTTAAGGTTCAATATATGTGTACCAACCATAACAATTATTTTTTTTATGGAGATATTCATGTTTTAAAGAATATTTCAAAATTTTATCCTAATAAACAAGCATGTTTCATAGGAAATTCTCAAATTCTTACCTATTTTCAAATGCACTATAAAATATGTTTTAATACACCATTATTTTTATAAAATAATATATTTAATTATGAAAAAATTACATCAATTCACTTATTGTTTTATAAAATTATTTTTCAAAAAGTACTCTTCTTTTCAAAGTAAAATAGTAATTATCTCAAGCATTATTCATTGATTTCATAAGAGTATTTTTACCAATTTCAACACTCTTGTTGATTATTATGTTTAAATGGGGTTAATGTTTTATTATTTCATCCACTATATTTTGTTTAATTTTTTATGATTAGATTGACAGTGTGTGTATTATCTTTATGTCATTTACCATATTACTCTGAATGGTAAGTGTTTATGTTTAATTTTTAGTGAAATTTATTTACATTCCGTATGTTAATTTCAATATGAATGTATATATTGTTTATGTTTATACCTATTCATATAAGGAATTGATTGGAATTAGTATGTTATGGGTGGGTCCTAGTATAGCACCTCGATGCATTTGTAGGTCTCATGAGACAAAACAAATTTGGATATGGCAGAGGCCATGCCCATTATAAGATATGGTTTTGGATGAGGCCTTAGTCATTTTCATATTTATTGGTCGAGGACTTGATTGTATATTTCAGAATGTCAGGAATTATGTTTTCCTTAATTATAAAAAAAGAGATTGATAATCCATGTGATTAATCGACTAGTATAATATCCATGGTTATGTTTTATTCCATTATTTAATCTTTTTTTATTCTTTCAATTTTATGCTCACAAATATTTTTAAGGTCATGAAATTTTAATTATTCGTCATGCTTAGTATTTTTTTGTATTTATCCTCCATTGTATTATTTACCCTTACTAGGTATCTGAGCTCACCACTTTCATATGTTTTATTTTTCCCTGGATGTGAAGAAGTATATTATGAATGACTTGAAATGATAATCTTTGAGATTATGTGCGATTAAAAATAATTTTTTATGTTTTATTTCCATTAAATATGTAATGTTGAAATTATCTATGTATCTTGGTTACCAAAGTTGGTGAACTATTTTTTCCTTAGGGATATGACTTTTATGTTTATATGCACATGTAATGAATTAAGGCACTAGCTCTAGGCAACTGGGGTTGGGTCATTACAGTTGGGGGAGAATGTAAAACCCCAAGGATTTGAAATTAAATTTTGTATTGAATTCATGAAACATTATGTCTCTAAAAACACCACTTTGTTCCAACCTAGATAGTAAACATAATTTTTCCACCTTTGTGTCTTGAATTTTGAAAAATGACATACACTATTGCATTTAGAAAGATATTTAGAGTACGAGAGCATCAACATATATTTTTTTTAATAGTTACTTTATCCTTATGAATAGTAACATACTCTTATGAATAGTAATATGACCCTTATGAATAGTAACCACACCCATGAAGTATAAATAAAATTTAGGCACCTTATAAATGAAATAGAATATAAAAAAAATAACTGTTTATTTTTTATGAGTAATAAATATTTAATTACAATTTTAAATTTATAAAATTAATTTTCATGAAATTTATTCCTAAATAAATATTTTTCTGTCCTATGATTTTAGTATAATTTTAGGAGACCTTAGTTAATTTTTTAATATATTATAAAATAATTTTTAAATTTAATATCCGTACTTTACAAGTAAATAATGATTTTATTTAAAAATTAAATTTCTATTATTTAGAAAATTATTTTGATAAAATGGAGTACATTTTTTAATTCTACACATCAAAAAATGGTTACGGAGAATTTTTTGGATATTACTATAATACATGATTTTTTTTGACTTTTAAAACATGGTAATTTACGAGAAATGCTAAATGCATGATTTATTGAGTCATAAAAGAGGTAATGATGATGTAATCACACTTGGTTATAACTAAAATTAACTAATTTCTATTTTAGTCACATGAATCAATACTATTTATAAGGTTGACCCAAAATAATAAAATAATGATTCAAATAATTGGAAATAACTCCTCTCCTCCACTATAAAATCCACCCATCACTCCCACTTCTCCTCTCTCCTCTCAAGACTTGTTTCATGTCTATGTTATTACAAATAATATTCCCAAGCCCCTTCCCGATTTCCAAGACCTCCTGGTCTCAACAAAAGGCCAAAACCAAAGGCCTTAAGGAGGTTCTTAAGGAGGGGTACTGAAGAGGTAAACCTCTCTTTCTTTTTCTTTCAATATCTTTTAAGAGTTTCATTCTTTTGTGTCTCTCACCAAAACTCCACTAATCTAAATGATATGATAATTCTAGTACCATAAATTTACTAGAGTGTTATTATTATAATGGAATATTTCATCATCGTCTCTCTTTCCCCCTCCATTAAATTAGAAATTGAAATATCGTCTGAGATGTGTTAATTTATCACATTCAAGGATGAAAGGTTTTCAATTTATATTAGCATATTCAATTATGGTCATGAAGCCACTATTATGGTTAAACTAGATTAGAATATATTTAATATATCTTGACTAATTTTCCTAAAACATTTTTTACACGTGGTATTAAATTATAAAACAAAATGAGTTTGTGGTGATCGAAAAACCTCCATATTAATCCAAGCATTTATCATTAAAATTTAATCTATTTATTAATCATATCTCAAAATAACCAAAATATTGATATGATCATCTAAAATTTTGGAGGATTATTAATAAATCATTACATAAATTCTAGAATTGAATTCTCATTTTACAATAACTTCCATACAAAAGAACAGATCATGAAAACTAATTAAAAGAACACTCACAAACGATGGTATTGAATCTATTAACCAATAAAAAGATCATAAATTAAGTTAATAAAATTATAATAAATAAAATAAATTTATAATGGGTTCTTAATTAATTTATTAATAATTCTAATTTCATATTCATGGACCTTAATTTCAATAGTGAAACATATTCGAACATAAGGTAAGGATTTTCTACCCGAACCTCCATTTTCTTTTGGGTCACTCTTATTCTCTATTTACCTCAATAAAATTTTAATTAATTCTTATGTAAACCTTTTAAATTCAAAATAATTCTTTCTTTAAAGGAGAGATACATGTTTTAAAAGGCTCTTTCAAAACTTCATCCCGATAAACAAGCTTGTTTCAAAGGAAATTCTTGAATTCTTACCCATTTTAAAATGCACTCAATTATATATTTTAGGAAACCATAATCTTTATAAAATAATATATTTTATTATGAAAAAACTACCTTAATTCACTTCTGGTTTTATACAATGATTTTTCAAAAAGAACTCTTCCTTCCAAAATAAAAGAGTAGTTATCTCAAGAAATACTTGATGATTTTATAACAGTATTTTGACCAATTTCTACACTCTTATTGATTATTATGTTTAGATGATGTTAATGTTTAATGATATCATCTAAAATAGTTTATTTAAAGGCTAATGATTATATTGATAGTATAAGTACTATCTTGATACCATTCACCATATTACTCGTAATGGTTTGTGTTTGTGTTTAATGTTTGGGGAAAGTTATTTACATTTCATATGTCAGTTTCAATATGAATGTATATGTTGTTTATGTGTATACCAATTCATATGAGGAATTAATTAGAATTAGTAGGTGATTGGTGGGGCTCTCTATATCCTCTCGATAAATCGGTAGGTCTCATGAGACAAAGAAGATATGGACATCGCTGAGGCCTCGCCAATTTTCACATATGGTTTTGGCAGAGGCCTTAATCATAGTCTGATGTCTTGGCTAAGGCCTTGATGGTATATTTCTGAATTTTTGATATTATATATTCCTTCATTATGAAATAAGAGATTGATACTCCATATAATTATTCGGCTAGTAGAATATTCATGGTTATGTTTTATGGGATTATTTAATCTATTTTTATTCCTATCATATTATTCTCAAGTATATTTTTAAAGGCAAGAAAATTCAGTTATTCATTAGGCCTAGTGTTTTTTTAAATTTTTCTTTCACTGTATTATTTACCATTATTGAGTATCTGATCTCACCCCTTTCACATGTTTTATTTTCCCTTGGTTTTGAAAAAGTATATTATGAATGACTTCCAAGGATAATATATGATATTATGTGTGATTAAAAAGAAGTTGTTAGGTTGTATTTTTTTCAAGTTTTGCTATTGAAATTTTATATGTATCTTGTTTTCCAGAGTTATTAAACTATTCATTCCTTCGGGATACGAGTTTCTTGTTTATATGCCCAAGTAATAAAATAAGGCACCGACTCTGGGCAACTGGGGTCGGGTCCTTATAGTTGAGGGAGAATGTAACAACCCATGAATTTGAAAATAAATTTATTATTTAAATCATGAAACACTGAGTCTCTACGAAAAACCAGTTTGTCACAACCTATACAGTAAACAAATTTTTTCCACCTCTATGTTTTGAATTTTAAAAAACTGAAATACACTGTTACATTCAAAAATATATTTAGAGTATGATAAGATCAACTTAAATTTTTGGTGAATAGTAACATGACCCTTATAAATAGTTATATACACTTATGAATAGTAATATATCCCTTATGAATAGTATCAACATCCATGAAAGTATAGATAAAATTTTGGTACCATATAAATGAAATAGAAAATATAATACAAAAATAATTAAGTGTTTTTATTTTTGTGAGAAATAAATATTTAATTACAATTTTAAATTAATTAATTAATAAACGAAATTTTCATGAAATATATTCTTAATTAAATATTTTTTTGTCCAATTATTATAGGATAATTTTATTAGTCATCAGTTAATTTTTGAATGTATCCTAAAATCACTTTTAAATTTAAAATAAATATTTTTCATGTAAACAAGGATTTTATTTATAAATTAAATTTCTATTATTTATTAAATTATTTTTATAAAATGTATTTTAGTTTTTTAATTCTATTCAATGGATAATGGTAATGGTGAATTTTAATGAATAGTAAAATACAGTAATTTATGATAAATACTAATTACATGATTTCTTGAGTCATAGGTGGGGTAAAGATAATGTAATAACACATGTTTCAAACTCACATGACATTATTACTATTTGAGTCACATAAATAAAGACTATTGATTGTCTGGATCCAAAATAATAAAATAATGATTAAAATAATGGGAAATAACTCCTCTCTGCCACTATAAAAGCCACACATCACTCCCTCTTCTCCTCAGACCTCTCATTCCTTGTTTCATTCCAAATATCTTCCAAATACTCTTCCTAAGCCCCTTTCCGATGTCCAAGAACGTCTGGTCTAACCAAAATTCCAAAAACAAAGGCCTTCAGGAGGTTCTCAAGGAGGGGTACTCGAGAGGTAAACCTCTCTTCTTTTTCTTTCAATTTCTTGTACAAGTTCCATCCTTTTGTTTCTCTCACCTCACCTACCCTCATCAAAATGATTTGATAATTATAGTAAAATACATTTACTTTAGTATTATTATTCTAATGTAATAATTCATCATCATCTTTCTTTCCCCATCCTCTTATATTAAAAATGGAAACACCATCCGAGATGTGTTAATTGATCACATTCAAGGACGATGGGTTTCCAATTTCCATTAAAATATTAAATTATGGAAATGAAACCATTTTAAAGGTTGAACTATATAATTATATATGTAATATATCCTAATTAATATTTATGAATCATTATGTACCCATGGTATTAAATTATAAAATAAAATGAGTTTGTGGTGATCAAAAAACCTCCAAATTAATCCAAGCATTTATCATTAAAATTTTATCTATTGATTCATCATATCCAAAAATAACCAAAATATTTATATGATCATTTAACCTTATTTATGATCATTAATAACCCAAAAATTTAATTCTGGAATTCAATTCTCATTTTACATTAACTTTCATACAAACGAACCGATCAAGAAAACAAATGAAATGAGAACTCACAAACGATGATATTGAATCTCATAACATAACAAAAGATCGAAAATGAACTTAATAAAATTAAAATAAATCAAATACATGTATAATGGGTTCTTAATTAAGTTATTAATAAGTCTAATTTCATATTCAAGGTCCTTATGTTCAACATTGGAACATATTCGGACATAAGGTTTCAATTTTTTACCTGAACATCCATTTTCATTCGATTCACTTTTATTCACTACATACATCAATAAATTTATTATTTATTCTTATTTAAACCTCATAAATTATATTTTAATGTTCTTTATATGTGTTCCAACCATAATACTTCTTTCTTTTATGGATAGATGCATTTTTTAAAAGGATCATTCAGAAATTATTCCCGATAAACAAGCCCATTTCAATAGAAATTCTTTAATTCTTACCTAATTTCAAATGCACTATATAATATATTTTAAGACCCCATTATTTTTATAAAATCTATGAATTTGTTAATAAAAACGAACTTAATTCAATTCTGGTTTTATAAAATTAATTTTTCAAAATAATCCTTATTTTTCTAGTAAAAGAGTAATTATCTCAATAATTACTCAATGATTTTATAAGAGTATTTTCAATAATTTAAACACTCTTATTTATTATTATGTTTAAATGTGGTTAATTTTTTATGATATAATCCACCATATTTTATATAATGGTTTATTATTATATAGACAGTGGATGTACAATCTTGATACCATTCGCCACATTACTCTAAATATTTAGTGTTATGTTTATTGTTGGGGGGAAGTCATTTACATTTCATATGTAAGTTTAAATATGAATGTATATGTTCATTATGTTTATCTCCATTCATATGAGGAATTAATTAGTGTAACAGCCCGAGATTTTATGAAAAATATTCTTTTTTATTTCACTAATGTCTTGTGTTGTACGCTACACCAAAAGGAGCTTGCACAACACGCATCCTTGACTTGCCTTGCATTACACGCAATCTCAACCTTCCTCAATAGCGTGTGTAGTACGCAATACTGAGTTTCACTAAACAACGATATTCTATTAAAATATTATTAAAACTAGCCGTTATGAATAGTAATAACCAATTTTTGAAATTCTGTAAATCTTATTTTTCAAAATGAACTTCATTTTTGGATTCGGAGTATCGAATTTAGCCTAAGGTGAAATTTTGGTACTTTTCGGATAACTTTCATATTCTGATGAATAGTGAAAATTACTAAATTATAATTAAAAACAAATTTTTTAATAGAAATAATTAATAGTGATAAATTATTAATTTGAGTGGTTTTAAATTATATTTAGAATATATTTTTACAATTTAATACAATGTTGGTCATTGGTTGTAATTTCACATTTAAACCAGACATAATCAAGTGTC
Source organism: Viscum album (assembly GCA_963277665.1). NCBI lineage: Eukaryota > Viridiplantae > Streptophyta > Magnoliopsida > Santalales > Viscaceae > Viscum > Viscum album. Next base: position 1,142,631,515 of record OY728161.1, read on the forward strand.
AATCTTTTGATATATATTGTTTCTTAAAAACATGCTATTTGTTTTAACAGCGAGATTTAATTATAAAATTAATTAATGCAATTTCTATGTTATGAATTTGGTAAAATAGACTTCATTTTTGAATTCGGAAAATGAAATATAGCTTAGGACAAAATTTTGGCATTTTTCTGAAAAACATCAATTTTTTATGAATAGTGAAACTACTAAGTGGTAGTTAAAAACTGAATTTTTCATAAAACTTAATTTTACCGCTTCTGTGAATGGAATTTCAAAAATCCGAGAGACACGGTTGATGTCAGTAAGTAAAATGTGGTTCAATGAGATGAAAATAATTTTTGGTGAATAGTAACTTTTTACTTTTATTTACCACGGTTAAAAGTAAATAGGGTAATTAAGGGTAAGAATGATATTAATATTACCCTAACACATGTTCTAATTCTATTGGACAAGTTTATCTCGGCCAAAATCAACCTTAAGTGTAAAATATTATCATTTAGGCCCACTTGGATTAGATTATGACATTTAATATTATTTTATTTAATGAATAGTTAAAATAGTTATAATCAAAGTTTAATAACTAAAACATTTTTAATATGGGGTTATACATAAGATAAATTCGACTTTAAATATTCATTAGAAATCTAAAAATATTTCCTATATAATGATATTTTATTTATAATTTTTAGACTTTAAATAAATTAATTTATTTATGACACAACGATGATGCAGTAATTACCCTTTTAAGGAAATATTAACATAATTGATGTTATAAATGCTCAAATGAATGTAATTTGAGACTTTTTATGAATTCCACTAATTTTCTAGGTTACTATTATATATTAGTGTTGATTTAATAAACTTGGTTCGAACATATAATTCTGTTATGACTTTCACAAAAATCATATATCAAATAGTGTCAAAATTTGACCAAAATAGTTTTTAAATAAAATATTATATTATTAATTGTTATTTTATTCCTAAAATTCTAAGGTTCGGCCAAATGACTTATATAAGGATATATGTATTAGTAATAAACAATTTGGGGTTCGTTTGGCATGTTATAGTAAGTGTATTAACCATATAGTGAAAGAAAACAAAAAGACACGGTAAAAGTTAAATTATTTAACTTAGAGTTAAATCTAATTGATAAGGTTAAAATAATATCCTAAACATGTATAAATCATATTGGTTGATAGGATTTCGACCCATCCCCACTTTAGCTTCGAAATAAGACCCTTTGGAACCATTATAAACCGATTTTGACTTTAATATAAAATAATATTTTGAGATATTCCTAAGGTGCCCCTCTCCTCCCTTATAAAAGGGCACCTCCTCCCCCTTCCTCCTCACACCAATTTGAGCACTCAAGCTCGGCCAACCTCTTCCAAAATCCCTTATCCACTTCCCTAGAATAATCCTAGAGGTCCTGGTCTTCTTCAAAGAACAATCTTAGTTCCCTAAGTAGAGGATTCAAAGAAGCGTTCTAAAGAAGAGGTAATATCCATTACCGATCTTTTCAATTTCTTTCTTCTTCAACTTCTTATTCTTTAGTTGTTTCATGATAAAGTAATAACATCAGTATTTCTTATATACTGATATGTTATTATAAATATGAAACAACTCTAATTAACCTTTTATCCATCCTACGGAAAAAGGAAATCACCGCGCGTGCGTACGTACGGAATACCGTCTCCACGCCGTGGTGTAATCTATTTTCCGCCACCACATTAATTGGATGGGTATAAAGGTGTAATGAGTAACTATATATGATTATTATAAAGTTATATTGATACTGAAATAGTATACATACACTTCAACACAATTCCACGACCATGGGAATGATATCATCGCTCGTGCGTACGTACGGACTACCGTCTCCATGACGCGATGAGATTCATTCTCAATGATTAACCATTCATGAATGATTATAAAGTATATATAATAAGTAATAATTAAATACATGAAATAATAATGATACTGGAATTATTTATATGTATGTCATCTACTTAATTCCATTCAATTAAATAAGGAAACGAAAACAGCGTTCATGCGTACGTACGGACTACCGTCTCCATGAACGGTGTATTTCTTTCCATTTACTAATTTATTATATATGTATATTCTGAATATATATATAAATCATGTTTTATATTCTGGAATTAAGTAATCATGATCTAAGTAATCATATGAATAATTACAAGCTAAAAACACGAACGACAAATGAGACAATTTTACCCAAAACGCTACTTTAACATGAATTTACAAAAGAACGGGTAATATAAAGTCATAATTGGACCATATATGATATAATAACAATGAATATGATTCTGGAATAAGTCAATAACATGATTTAAATCATTATACAGTAGGTTCGGACACTTACAAAGCAAGTCGGACATAAGGTAAGGGAAATATCACAATCTCATTTTTATCCGAGATTGTTTATTCATAAGTATTTACTGGGGTGTATTTTATCATCCACATCCATGTTTCATCAATATGTAATATTATTTCCATCCACCTAAAATTGTTTAAATCCATTTTAACCCTTCGGTGAGTTTTTAGTAATATGTATGAAAGGAATCTTTTGTCGTTTTCGTACGAGGTACTTTTTGACTTTTCCGACAAAAGTACGAAGAATGTTTTTTTTAACTTATACGGCATGAATGGATTTCTAAAAAATTATTTCCAAGAAGCTTCCTTTACAAGTATTCATGTTTATTTTTAATCAACTTATTTTATTTTAAAATTGTATGACATGTTAAGAAAGGAAAAGTGTTTTTGAAGTAGAAAGGATATTTTCCTCAAGAATGAAGTTCAAGTATTTTATCAAAATTATTTTCCATCTAAGATAATAAAAGGGTTCTATTTTTATCCCTATCATTACATGGATTTAATTATTTTGTGATGGAAACATTTTTATGAATTCCTTTATCTTATATGAATTGTTTTATGATGTCATGTTGTTTAAGAATCCCATTTTTATTACATGGGTTATGCGATGATGTATGGTTTATGATTATGTGGCACACATAAGAAAGGATTCATTATATAATGGGTGGGACCTATATCTCCCTCTAATGCATTGGGTAAAGATTTTATATCTCATGAGATAGACAGGGCTGGAACGGTAGGTTATACCGGTTCAGTGAAACAGGACTGAAACAAGGGTTACTCGATTCAGAAAGGGACTTTGTCCACTAAGATAGTCTTGGAAATGAGTCATGACTAACAAGAAATGATTTTCCATGATTATGTGTGCATGCCACAAAGTTTCAAGTTTCATGTTATGATTATGGTGATATCATTTTCACTTCTATGATTTGTTCCATGTTAAGATATTATGATCTCTTTTGCAGGTTATGATTTTCAAAAAGATATGATATGATTTTTATTTCTTTTGTATACCCTTACTGAGCATTTGAGCTCACCCTTTTATGTTTTCTTTTCCCCAGGATATAAAGAAAGGTTTTAGGTAAAAAAAAGGGGAAGATCTTTATGGGAGATATTGAAGATCTTTCACCACGATTAGAAGATTACGCTCTGAGTTTCCAAAGACACTAAACTATTACGATCCTTGTGTGTGTTTTTTTGTTATGTACTAAGTATTCCGCAAAAGTAATGTAATGTCCATGTACGTTAAGCTTCGGGTTTCTACAGTTGGTATCAGAGGAAAGGTTTAGTCAACCTTTGGAAACTAGGATGCGAAAACGTTAGTGAGATCCCAAGAGGTATTTCTAAGGTATGTCTAGGGATGTCCCTAAGGATAAGTATACGTATAGGATATAGTCCTAGAACTATGGTAACGATATTAGATTAAACCTAAGATGTTAGATATTGAAGTTACTCCCCCTTTATTATGATTTTTTCCTCTAACACTATTCTTTTTGGGTTTTAGAAAATGGATGGAAACAAGATGATTCACGATAATGGAGGATATGATGGACAATGGAATGATATTCTTCATAATGAAATGGGATTTGGAAGTCCAAACATAATTATTATGCCGAATCAGAAATCTCATAATATGATCAATAAAGTAAAATTTGGTAAGTTTCCTGACTCGGCTAATAAGAGAAAGATGGAGTTTCTTGATGATCATAGAGGAAAGAAAGTTCAATTTCTCCTATGTAATTCATGTGGGAAGAGGCATCAAGGAGAATGTTTCAAAGGAACTGGAAGATGTTTTGGGTGTGGAAAAGAAGGACACAAAGCAAGTAAGTGCAAAGGAAAAGGTTCAGTTAACACCATGGATGAGGATAATGGTATTGCTACGACATCAACAATGGTTAAATGTTTTAAATGTGGAATATACGGGCATTATGCAAACCAATGCCCTAAGGGAAAGTCTCATGAAGAGAATCAGTATGGTCGTATGGGAATTATTTATGTTAATGATGATGAAGAGACTACAAATGATATGTGAGATGAGAGAATTGTTGAATCTTGGACAATGGTTTAAGAATGTAGTGGAATGATTACATGTTTATCATTTGTAATGTTGAATAAGAAATCTCATGGTACTATGGAATAAAGAGACATCTAAGGATTGTTACACTGTTGTCTTTCCTTGAGTTATGAAAGTGTATGATTAATGGTACCACTATCCATGAAAGGTTATTCAGATATTTTTGGAATTTAGATGATATGCGCATAATGAAGGAATAATAAGATAATGAGGTCTTTGATTGTATTCATGAACTCATGACTGATATAAGGAGAAGGTTATATCATGGTTTGAGTATAGAGAATTGTTGGATTTTGGTATGTGGAAAGAGTTAACTTTTAACTGCATTCATGTTTTCACTAAGGATCAATGGGTATTCAAGAGAATACATGATTAAGGACTTTGAATGTTTGGAATGTGACCAACAAGACATATCTTATGATATATAGGGATTAGCGGCAGTATTAAATCTCTGGTAATCGTTTTCACTATATTATGAGAGTGGACTGTAGTATTATAGATAAGCCTAAAGATTAGAATGGATTATGTTGGACATAAGTGAGTATTGTTTAAGGATAGAAGTTTTTTTTTCGATATTATTGATGGGATGTTATAGTAATATAGTTTTAGAAAAAGGACAACCTGCAGGACGGGCGACAGCCCATCGCTTCGGACAAGGCTGTGGGAATCGAACCCACAACTGAAGTGCGACTGGCCTTTATTGCCTACCACTGGCCTACAGGAAGTCCCTGTTTAGTAGAAACTAGTTTTATTATATTAAGCAGTATGATATATGAAATATAAGTCCATTTTAGGAACCATATATGATTAATCTCACTATAGATCGACTTATGTATATAATTTTTGCTAACCTTTTGTTTGAGACAGATGGAATGATCCGTCATTCTATCACATGATCTGATAACACTTCACGAATAACAAATTCAACTTCATTTATTTAAGAGATGAAGTGGAAATTGTTCAAGGCACGAACAATAGTGCGACTGTACCAAAATAAAGTAAGTATTTATTCTAATTCAAATTCTTCAACTTTAGGGAAATGATCTTGAAAACCAAAAATGTTGTCCTAGTGATCTTATACCTGATGAATCGGATGGTACCTTAGATCGTCACAAATTTATGGATTTTTGATTGTTGGCTTTTCCAAATCCATGTTCTCTACCACTCTCCATCAGAACATGATGGTTAGATTTCTCTTCCATATCCATATTTCCACCGATGTGGAAACCCAGTGATTAGTTTATTTGGGTAATCGTTACATTTCATACTTTAGTTTTTAAAGCCAAGTTTTGGTATTCCTTTTTACGATGTGGGTTTCTATCAAAGAAACTTTCAAATAGTAAACAATTTATAACCCCGACGAATTTCGAGGGCGAAATTCATTTTAAGGGGGGTAGAATGTAACAGCCCGAGATTTTATGAAAAATATTTTTATTTATTTCACTAATGTCTTGTGTTGTACGCTACACCAAAAGGATCTTGCACAACACGCATCCTTGACTTGCCTTTCATTACACGCAATCACAACCTTCCTCGATAGCGTGTGTAGTACGCAATACTGAGTTTCACTAAACAACGATATTCTATTAAAATATTATTAAAACTAGCCGTTATGAATAGTAATAACCAATTTTTGAAATTCTGTAAATCTTATTTTTCAAAATGAACTTCATTTTTGGATTCGGAGTATCGAATTTAACCTAAGGTGAAATTTTGTAACTTTTCGGATAACTTTCTTATTCTGATGAATAGTGAAAATTACTAAATTATAATTAAAAAAAAAATTAATAGAAATAATTAATAGTGATAAATTATTAATTTGAGTGGTTTTAAAGTATATTTAGAATATATTTTTACAATTTAATACAATGTTGGTCATTGGTTGTAATTTCACATTTAAACCAGACATAATCAAGTGTCAATCTTTTGATATATATTGTTTCTTAAAAACATGCTATTTGTTTTAACAGCAAGATTTAATTATAAAATTAATTAATGCAATTTCTATGTTATGAATTTGGTAAAATAGACTTCATTTTTGAATTCGGAATATCAAATATAGCTTAGGACAAAATTTTGGCATTTTTCTGAAAAACATCAATTTTTTATGAATAGTGAAACTACTAAGTGGTAGTTAAAAACTGAATTTTTCATAAAACTTAATTTTACCGCTTCTGTGAATGGAATTTCAAAAATCCGAGAGACACGGTTGATGTCAGTAAGTAAAATGTGGTTCAATGAGATGAAAATAATTTTTGGTGAATAGTAACTTTTTTCTTTTATTTACCACGGTTAAAAGTAAATAGGGTAATTAAGGGTAAGAATGATATTAATATTACCCTAACACATGTCCTAATTCTATTGGACAAGTTTATCTCGGCCAAAATCAACCTTAAGTGTAAAATATTATCATTTAGGCCCACTTGGATTAGATTATGACATTTAATATTATTTTATTTAATGAATAGTTAAAATAGTTATAATCAAAGTTTAATAACTAAAACATTTTTAATATGGGGTTATACATAAGATAAATTCGACTTTAAATATTCATTAGAAATCTAAAAAGATTTCCTATATAATGATATTTTATTTATAATTTTTAGACTTTAAATAAATTAATTTATTTATGACACAACGATGATGCAGTAATTACCCTTTTAAGGAAATATTAACATAATTGATGTTATAAATGCTCAAATGAATGTAATTTGAGACTTTTTATGAATTCCACTAATTTTCTAGGTTACTATTATATATTAGTGTTGATTTAATAAACTTGGTTCGAACATATAATTCTGTTATGACTTTCACAAAAATCATATATCAAATAGTGTCAAAATTTGATCAAAATAGTTTTTAAATCAAATATTATATTATTAATTGTTATTTTATTCCTAAAATTCTAAGGTTCGGAAAAATGACTTATATAAGGATATATGTATTAGTAATAAACAATTTGGGGTTCGTTTGGCATGTTATAGTAAGTGTATTAACCATATAGTGAAAGAAAACAAAAAGACACGGTAAAAGTTAAATTATTTAACTTAGAGTTAAATCTAATTGATAAGGTTAAAATAATATCCTAAACATGTCTAAATCCTATTGGTTGATAGGATTTCGACCCATCCCCACTTTAGCTTCGAAATAAGACCCTTTGGAACCATTATAAACCGATTTTGACTTTAATATAAAATAATATTTTGAGATATTCCTAAGGTGCCCCTCTCCTCCCTTATAAAAGGGCACCTCCTCCCCCTTCCTCCTCACACCAATTTGAGCACTCAAGCTCGGCCAACCTCTTCCAAAATCCCTTCTCCACTTCCCTAGAATAATCCTAGAGGTCCTGGTCTTCTTCAAAGAACAATCTTAGTTCCCTAAGTAGAGGATTCAAAGAAGCGTTCTAAAGAAGAGGTAATATCCATTACCGATCTTTTCAATTTCTTTCTTCTTCAACTTCTTCTTCTTTAGTTGTTTCATGATAAAGTAATAACATCAGTATTTCTTATATACTGATATGTTATTATAAATATGAAACAACTCTAATTAACCTTCTATCCATCCTACGGAAAAAGGAAATCACCGCGCGTGCGTACGTACGGAATACCGTCTCCACGCCGTGGTGTAATCTATTTTCCGCCACCACATTAATTGGATGGGTATAAAGGTGTAATGAGTAACTATATATGATTATTATAAAGTTATATTGATACTGAAATAGTATACATACACTTCAACACAATTCCACGACCATGGGAATGATATCATCGCTCGTGCGTACGTACGGACTACCGTCTCCACGACGCGATGAGATTCATTCTCAATGATTAACCATTCATGAATGATTATAAAGTATATATAATAAGTAATAATTAAATACATGACATAATAATGATACTGGAATTATTTATATGTATGTCATCTACTTAATTTTATTCAATTAAATAAGGAAACGAAAACAGCGTTCATGCGTACGTACGGACTACCGTCTCCATGAACGGTGTATTTCTTTCCATTTACTAATTTATTATATATGTATATTCTGAATATATATATAAATCATGTTTTATATTCTGGAATTAAGTAATCATGATCTAAGTAATCATATGAATAATTACAAGCTAAAAACACGAACGACAAATGAGACAATTTTACCCAAAACGCTACTTTAACATGAATTTACAAAAGAACGGGTAATATAAAGTCATAATTGGACCATATATGATATAATAACAATGAATATGATTCTGGAATAAGTCAATAACATGATTTAAATCATTATACAGTAGGTTCGGACACTTACAAAGCAAGTCGGACATAAGGTAAGGAAAATATCACAATCTCATTTTTATCCGAGATTGTTTATTCATAAGTATTTACTGGGGTGTATTTTATCATCCACATCCATGTTTCATCAATATGTAATATTATTTCCATCCACCTACAATTGTTTAAATCCATTTTAACCCTTCGGTGAGTTTTTAGTAATATGTATGAAAGGAATCTTTTGTCGTTTTTCGTACGAGGTACTTTTTGACTTTTCCGACAAAAGTACGAAGAATGTTTTTTTTAACTTATACGTCATGAATGGATTTCTAAAAAATTATTTCCAAGAAGCTTCCTTTACAAGTATTCATGTTTATTTTTAATCAACTTCTTTTATTTTAAAATTGTATGACATGTTAAGAAAGGAAAAGTGTTTTTGAAGTAGAAAGGATATTTTCCTCAAGAATGAAGTTCAAGTATTTTATCAAAATTATTTTCCATCTAAGATAATAAAAGGGTTCTATTTTTATCCCTATCATTACATGGATTTAATTATTTTGTGATGGAAACATTTTTATGAATTCCTTTATCTTATATGAATTGTTTTATGATGTCATGTTGTTTAAGAATCCCATTTTTATTACATGGGTTATGCGATGATGTATGGTTTTTGATTATGTGGCACACATAAGAAAGGATTCATTATAAGATGGGTGGGACCTATATCTCCCTCTAATGCATTGGGTAAATATTTTATATCTCATGAGATAGACAGGGCTGGAACGGTAGGTTATACCGGTTCAGTGAAACAGGACTGAAACGAGGGTTACTCGATTCAGAAAGGGACTTTGTCCACTAAGATAGTCTTGGAAATGAGTCATGACTAACAAGAAATGATTTTCCATGATTATGTGTGCATGACACAAAGTTTCAAGTTTCATGTTATGATTATGGTGATATCATTTTCACTTCTATGATTTGTTCCATGTTAAGATATTATGATCTCTTTTGCAGGTTATGATTTTCAAAAAGATATGATATGATTTTTATTTCTTTTGTATACCCTTACTGAGCATTTGAGCTCACCCTTTTATGTTTTCTTTTCCCCAGGATATAAAGAAAGGTTTTAGGTAAAAAAAAGGGGAAGATCTTTATGGGAGATATTGAAGATCTTTCACCACGATTAGAAGATTACGCTCTGAGTTTCCAAAGACACTAAACTATTACGATCCTTGTGTGTGTGTTTTTGTTATGTACTAAGTATTCCGCAAAAGTAATGTAATGTCCATGTACGTTAAGCTTCGGGTTTCTACAGTTGGTATCAGAGGAAAGGTTTAGTCAACCTTTGGAAACTAGGATGCGAAAACGTTAGTGAGATCCCAAGAGATATTTCTAAGGTATGTCTAGGGATGTCCCTAAGGATAAGTATACGTATAGGATGTAGTCCTAGAACTATGGTAACGATATTAGATTAAACCTAAGATGTTAGATATTGAAGTTACTCCCCCTTTATTATGATTTTTTCCTCTAACACTATTCTTTTTGGGTTTTAGAAAATGGATGGAAACAAGATGATTCACGATAATGGAGGATATGATGGACAATGGAATGATATTCTTCATAATGAAATGGGATTTGGAAGTCCAAACATAATTATTATGCCGAATCAGAAATCTCATAATATGATCAATAAAGTAAAATTTGGTAAGTTTCCTGACTCGGCTAATAAGAGAAAGATGGAGTTTCATGATGATCATAGAGGAAAGAAAGTTCAATTTCTCCTATGTAATTCATGTGGGAAGAGGCATCAAGGAGAATGTTTCAAAGGAACTGGAAGATGTTTTGGGTGTGGAAAAGAAGGACACAAAGCAAGTAAGTGCAAAGGAAAAGGTTCAGTTAACACCATGGATGAGGATAATGGTATTGCTACGACATCAACAATGGTTAAATGTTTTAAATGTGGAATATACGGGCATTATGCAAACCAATGCCCTAAGGGAAAGTCTCATGAAGAGAATCAGTATGGTCGTATGGGAAGTATTTATGTTAATGATGATGAAGAGACTACAAATGATATGTGAGATGAAAGAATTGTTGAATCTTGGACAATGGTTTAAGAATGTAGTGGAATGATTACATGTTTATCATTTGTAATGTTGAATAAGAAATCTCATGGTACTATGGAATAAAGAGACATCTAAGGATTGTTACACTGTTGTCTTTCCTTGAGTTATGAAAGTGTATGATTAATGGTACCACTATCCATGAAAGGTTATTCAGATATTTTTGGAATTTAGATGATATGCGCATAATGAAGGAATAATAAGATAATGAGGTGTTTGATTGTATTCATGAACTCATGACTGATATAAGGAGAAGGTTATATCATGGTTTGAGTATAGAGAATTGTTGGATTTTGGTATGTGGAAAGAGTTAACTTTTAACTGCATTCATGTTTTCACTAAGGATCAATGGGTATTCAAGAGAATACATGATTAAGGACTTTGAATGTTTGGAATGTGACCAACAAGACATATCTTATGATATATGGGGATTAGCGGCAGTATTAAATCTCTGGTAATCGTTTTCACTATATTATGAGAGTGGACTGTAGTATTATAGATAAGCCTAAAGATTAGAATGGATTATGTTGGACATAAGTGAGTATTGTTTAAGGATAGAAGTTTTTTTTTCGATATTATTGATGGGATGTTATAGTAATATAGTTTTAGAAAAAGGACAACCTGCAGGACGGGCGACAGCCCATCGCTTCGGAACAAGGCTGTGGGAATCGAACCCACAACTGAAGTGCGACTGGCCTTTATCGCCTACCACTGGCCTACAGGAAGTCCCTGTTTAGTAGAAACTAGTTTTATTATATTAATCAGTATGATATATGAAATATAAGTCCATTTTAGGAACCATATATGATTAATCTCACTATAGATCGACTTATGTATATAATTTTTGCTAACCTTTTGTTTGAGACAGATGGAATGATCCGTCATTCTATCACATGATCTGATAACACTTCATGAATAACAAATTCAACTTCATTTATTTAAGAGATGAAGTGGAAATTGTTCAAGGCACGAACAATAGTGCGACTGTACCAAAATAAAGTAAGTATTTATTCTAATTCAAATTCTTCAACTTTAGGGAAATGATCTTGAAAACCAAAAATGTTGTCCTAGTGATCTTATACCTGATGAATCGGATGGTACCTTAGATCGTCACAAATTTATGGATTTTTGATTGTTGGCTTTTCCAAATCCATGTTCTCTACCACTCTCCATCAGAACATGATGGTTAGATTTCTCTTCCATATCCATATTTCCACCGATGTGGAAACCCAGTGATTAGTTTATTTGGGTAATCGTTACATTTCATACTTTAGTTTTTAAAGCCAAGTTTTGGTATTCCTTTTTACGATGTGGGTTTCTATCAAAGAAACTTTCAAATAGTAAACAATTTATAACCCCGATGAATTTCGAGGGCGAAATTCATTTTAAGGGGGGTAGAATGTAACAGCCCGAGATTTTATGAAAAATATTTTTATTTATTTCACTAATGTCTTGTGTTGTACGCTACACCAAAAGGAGATTGCACAACACGCATCCTTGACTTGCCTTTCATTACACGCAATCACAACCTTCCTCGATAGCGTGTGTAGTACGCAATACTGAGTTTCACTAAACAACGATATTCTATTAAAATATTATTAAAACTAGCCGTTATGAATAGTAATAACCAATTTTTGAAATTCTGTAAATCTTATTTTTCAAAATGAACTTCATTTTTGGATTCGGAGTATCGAATTTAGCCTAAGGTGAAATTTTGGTACTTTTCGGATAACTTTCATATTCTGATGAATAGTGAAAATTACTAAATTATAATTAAAAAAAAATTTAATAGAAATAATTAATAGTGATAAATTATTAATTTGAGTGGTTTTAAAGTATATTTAGAATATATTTTTACAATTTAATACAATGTTGGTCATTGGTTGTAATTTCACATTTAAACCAGACATAATCAAGTGTCAATCTTTTGATAGATATTGTTTCTTAAAAACACGCTATTTGTTTTAACAGCGGGATTTAATTATAAAATTAATTAATGCAATTTCTATGTTATGAATTTGGTAAAATAGACTTCATTTTTGAATTCGGAATATCAAATATAGCTTAGGACAAAATTTTGGCATTTTTCTGAAAAACATCAATTTTTGATGAATAGTGAAACTACTAAGTGGTAGTTAAAAACTGAATTTTTCATAAAACTTAATTTTACCGCTTCTGTGAATGGAATTTCAAAAATCTGAGAGACACGGTTGATGTCAGTAAGTAAAATTTGGTTCAATGAGATGAAAATAATTTTTGGTGAATAGTAACTTTTTACTTTTATTTACCACGGTTAAAAGTAAATAGGGTAATTAAGAGTAAGAATGATATTAATATTACCCTAACACATGTCCTAATTCTATTGGACAAGTGTATCTCAACCAAAAGCAACCTTAAGTGTAAAATATTATCATTTAGGCCCACTTGGATTAGATTATGACATTTAATATTATTTTATTTAATGAATAGTTTAAATAGTTATAATCAAAGTTTAATAACTAAAACATTTTTAATATGGGGTTATACATAAGATAAATTCGACTTTAAATATTCATTAGAAATCTAAAATGATTTCCTAAATAATGATATTTTATTTATAATTTTTAGACTTTAAATAAATTAATTTATTTATGACACAACGATGATGCAGTAATTACCCTTTTAAGAAAATATTAACATAATTGATGTTATAAATGCTCAAATGAATGTAATTTGAGACTTTTTATGAATTAAACTAATTTTCTAGGTTACTATTAGATATTAGTGTTGATTTGATCAACTTGTTTCGAACATATAATTCTGTTATGACTTTCACAAAAATCATATATCAAATAGTGTCAAAATTTGACCAAAATAGTTTTTAAATCAAATATTATACTATTAATTGTTATTTTATTCCTAAAATTATAAGGTTCGGCCAAATGAATTATATAAGGATATATGTATTAGTAATAAACAATTTGGGGTTCGTTTGGCATGTTATAGTAAGTGTCTTAACCATATAGTGAAAGAAAACAAAAAGACACGGTAAAAGTTAAATTATTTAACTTAGAGTTAAATCTAATTGATATGGTTAAAATAATATCCTAAACATGTCTAAATCCTATTGTTTGATAGGATTTCGACTCATCCCCACTTTATCTTCGAAATAAGACCCTTTGGAACCATTATAAACCGATTTTGACTTTAATATAAAATAATATTTTGAGATATTCCTAAGGTGCCCCTCTCCTCCCTTATAAAAGGGCACCTCCTCCCCCTTCCTCCTCACACCAATTTGAGCACTCAGGCTCGGTCAACCTCTACCAAAATCCCTTATCCACTTCCCTAGAATAATTCTAGAGGTCCTGGTCTTCTTCAAAGAACAATCTTAGTTCCCTAAGTAGAGGATTCAAAGAAGCGTTCCAAAGAAGAGGTAATATCCATTACCGATCTTTTCAATTTCTTTCTTCTTCAACTTATTCTTCTTTAGTTGTTTCATGATAAAGTAATAACATAAGTATTTATTATATACTGATATGTTATTATAAATATGAAACAACTCTAATTAACCTTCTATCCATCCTACGGAAAAAGGAAATCACCGCGCGTTCGTACGTACGGAATACCGTCTCCACGCCGTCGTGTAATCTATTTTCCACCACCACCTTAATTGGATGGGTATAAAGGTGTAATGAGTAACTATATATGATTATTATAAAGTTATATTGATACTGAAATAGTATACATACACTTCAACACAATTCCACGACCATGGGAATGATATCATCGCTCGTGCGTACGTACGGACTACCGTCTCCACGACGCAATGAGATTCATTCTCAATGATTAACCATTCATGAATGATTATAAAGTATATATAATAAGTAATAATTAAATACATGACATAATAATGATACTGGAATTATTTATATGTATGTCATCTACTTAATTCCATTCAATTAAATAAGGAAACGAAAACAGTGTTCATGCGTACGTACGGACTACCGTCTCCATGAACGGTGTATTTCTTTCCATTTACTAATTTATTATATATCTATATTCTGAATATATATATAAATCATGTTTTATATTCTGGAATTAAGTAATCATGATCTAAGTAATCATATGAATAATTACAAGCTAAAAACCCGAACGACAAATGAGATGATTTTACCCGAAACTCTACTTTAACATGAATTTACAAAAGAACGGGTAATATAAAGTCATAATTGGACCATATATGATATAATAACAATGAATATGATTCTGGAATAAGTCAATAACATGATTTAAATCATTATACAGGAGGTTCGGACACTTACAAAGCAAGTCGGACATAAGGTAAGGGAAATATCACAATCTCATTTTTATCCGAGATTGTTTATTCGTAAGTATTTACTGGGGTGTATTTTATCATCCACATCCATGTTTCATCAATATGTAATATTATTTCCATCCACCTACAATTGTTTAAATCCATTTTTACCCTTCGGTGAGTTTTTAGTAATATGTATGAAAGGAATCTTTTGTCGTTTTTCATACGAGGTACTTTTTGACTTTTCCGACAAAAGTACGAAGAATGTTTTTTTTTAACTTATATGGCATGAATGGATTTCTAAAAAATTATTTCCAAGAATCTTCCTTTACAAGTATTCAAGTTTATTTTTAATCAACTTCTTTTATTTTAAAATTGTATGACATGTTAAGAAAGGAAAAGTGTTTTTGAAGTAGAAAGGATATTTTCCTCAAGAATGAAGTTCAAGTATTTTATCAAAATTATTTTCCATCTAAGATAATAAAAGGGTTCTGTTTTTATCCCTATTATTACATGGATTTAATTATGTTGTGATGGAAACATTTTTATGAATTCCTTTATCTTATATGAATTGTTTTATGATGTCATGTTGTTTAAGAATCCCATTTTTATTACACGGGTTATGCGATGATGTATGGTTTATGATTATGTGGCACACATAAGAAAGGATTCATTATAAGATGGGTGGGACCTATATCTCCCTCCAATGCATTGGGTAAAGATTTTATATCTCATGAGATAGACAGGGCTGGAACGGTAGGTTATACCGGTTCAGTGAAACAGGACTGAAACGAGGGTTACTCGATTCAGAAAGGGACTTTGTCCACTAAGATAGTCTTGGCAATGAGTCATGACTAACAAGAAATGATTTTCCATGATTATGTGTGCATGCCACAAAGTTTCAAGTTTCATGTTATGATTATGGTGATATCATTTTCACTTCTATGATTTGTTCCATGTTAAGATATTATGATCTCTTTTGCAGGTTATGATTTTCAAAAATATATGATATGATTTTTATTTCTTTTGTATACCCTTACTGAGCATTTGAGCTCACCCTTTTATGTTTTCTTTTCCCCAGGATATAAAGAAAGGTTTTAGGTAAAAAAAAGGGGAAGATCTTTATGGGAGATATTGAAGATCTTTCACCACGATTAGAAGATTACGCTCTGAGTTTCCAAAGACACTAAACTATTACGATCCTTGTGTGTGTGTTTTTGTTATGTACTAAGTATTCCGCAAAAGTAATGTAATGTCCATGTACGTTAAGCTTCGGGTTTCTACAATTAGACTTAGTATGTCACAAACCAGGCCGGTACATCATCCAACCCGGCGCCCGACCCGATCCGCGACATGGCCCGAAGGGCGTTCCCGATCCCCACGGGCTGGCAACTAGTGCCGGGCATAAAAATAAACCAGTTGGGAATGATTTCAGCCCAAGACAAGGATGAATAAACATAAACTAAACAAGCATATCAATAAAAGGAAAAAAAACTAAACAACGTGGCAGCGAAAAAAGGAATAAACAAAACGTGACATACCTCAAGTGACCTCATGGATCACCACGGTACGTCAACTACACTCGCTCCCAAGAGCGATCCAAGACTGAAACCTGCAACTGAAAAGTAATGTAGGCATGAGCACCGAGATGCTCAGTAGGAAATCCAAAATGTAACCACACTTTATTCCCCTGCCTTAAGTAAGAAATCCAATCATGCCAGTTTGAAAAATAAGGTATAATAAAATAATGTTTTCCTTCTTTCCAAATCCAAGTAACGAGTTTTTATTTTCAAGTAAAGCTTTTCACTCCCACTACATTTTTAAAATAGGTTCCAAGCATGCATTAACGTTTCAAACGAAAAGAAACCAATTTGGATTAAAATATGGTTTTCACAAAAAGAGACCTCAAGTATGAAACAACTGAAAATAAAGTTACATCGCTGGTAGCATGTCACAAATGAGCACCATGAGTAATCCCTATAGGTAGCTAGAACAATTGGGAAACTAGAGACCTCGTACCTCGGTGAAACGTGGCTTAGAAGGCCACGACCCTCAGAAAACGTGGCTTAGAAGACCACGACCCTCAGAAAACGTGGCTTAGAAGACCACGACCCTCAGAAATTCATATGTTTAGTTAGTGTTGTTGCGTCAATCCTGCTAGACAAACCGGGACGGACCCCTGCCGTGTCATCTAGCGTACTAGTCCTGGTCACCCACCTAGATACCCGGGTTTACCATTGTGCTCTATTCCAAAAAGGTGGTGAGCTTTTATCAAAAGAAAAGAAATGAACATCACACTTTCTTTATCCTAAAAACTCGCTAAACCTCTCACAACCGTTCTCCCTTTTTAAGCACATTCCCCTCTTTCACATTACATAAAGCATAAGCCCCAATATTAGGCACGTATTCGTACACTCAACATACAAGTCATTTTCTAAAACCAAGGGGGTTTTCCTTAGGAGGGGTTTTTTTCCAATTTTACAACCCATTCCAAAAGGGCCAAACAGGCTTTATGGTTTCACAAATAATAGTTTTAACTTTTGCACATATAATCATCTAAACTCTTTGCAAAACCTTTTAGAAATCCCAATTTAACGATCTACATGTTACATATATAAAAAAACAATCTTGAACACTTTCTTAAAATGATGAAATTAATTTATGAAAGTCCAAATGGCATTTGTAATACATTACATTTTTTCAAAACAAATTCATAACAATTATTAGCGAATGCACCCAGATTTCATAACATGTAAATATAAAATTTATATACATATAAAATATTTTCAAAGAAAGCAAGAAATTATGAAATTCAAACTAAAGGCATAGGAATAGGAAACCTACCTCAAACATGTCGTTGTTTGAAGATGACCACTCGAACCGACCGTTGGCACATACACGCACATGCATTCATATATATATATATAAATACTCCTAGCTACATTGCACATATACCCCACACCATGAGGGAATATGTACAAATAGGACATATATATATATATATGTCTTACCTATGCATGTGTATGTATGTGTTCTTAATACCTGCTGCCCGAAACCGCATCAACGGGACCCAACACACTCTGTAAAAAAAATTACCCACTACTCAAAAACGCAGCGGAAAAGACCCAAACATCACCCAAAACCACTCCAATTCATGATTCACATTACTAAAATAATTCAATAGAACATTTTCAAGAAAACACCCCATGAAATTACACCCAAAAGAATAACCAAAATCCTATTTTAAAATTATATGCACGCCAAAATCATTTAAAAACATGATTCGCATCACATGAATAATTTAATAAATAACTTAAACCATTTATAAAACCTTTCCAAATAGAACCTCAATGATTTTCACAATAACACCCTCAATTTCACGCAAAAACTTCATTTGACAACAAAACACACACCAAAGCCACTTCAAAACATGATACTCACCAACAAAGCTGAAAAAAATAACTGCACAGATTATAAGACACGATTAAATGACAGGCTATGGGTTTTCATCAAAAAAACGCATCCCTTTTTATATAAACATGTAACAAAATATAAAACGCATGAAAAACTCTCTTAAAAACCAATTTCGCACCAAACGAACTAATTAATAAACATGATATATTAACTAAATGAGAAAATAAATCCATCAAACAAGAATTATACCCGAAAACACTAACCTCGGTGTAGACCAACTCCACAAAACTGACGTGAAACTCCCGCCGCACAACAATCGCCCCACTAACGACCCAAATTGACCCTAAAAACACAATATTAAACACTTTTCATCAAAATCAAAACAATTGCAACCAAAAATCTTACCCCGACAAAACCATGAATTAAGGAAACAACCAAAGGGGAGAAACACGCCCACAAGCAATGGTGCGGAAGGCCAATAGAGAAAGGAAAAAGGATACCGAAGGTGCGGTGTGCCGGAAACCAGCCGGAAGGGAAGGGCGGCGCGGGTCCGGTCATGCGAATCAGCCGAGGGTGACGCCAGGGAGCTTGAGGCGAGGCGGCGGGTCGGCACGCGGCTGGCCGAGGGAAGGAGGGCAGCGTGCGGTCGCCAGAGGGGGTGTGGGACGCCGCTACGAGGTCGCTGGGGAAGACGGAGGTCCGACGATGTGAGGGGATGGTGCGGCTAGGGATTAGGAGAAGGGGAGGAGAGGGTCCGCGCGACGGGAGAGAGGAGAGAAAGAAAGGGATAGGGAAAAAAAGGAAATGAAAGAAAAAGAGAAAAGAAAAAAAAGCAAAAAAATAAAAGGAAAATAAATGGAAATAAAGATAACAAAAATAAGGATAAATTTATATCCCAATAAATTCTAAGAAATTTAATATTAATAAGAAAACGAAAATAATAAAATCGACCAAAAAAAACATTGTTTATTAGGAACGGACACCGTGCATGGTCGCACGCGCAGCCATGCGCATAGTCGCTTGCCCGCAAAAGAAACCAAAATAATAGAAACGAGCAGGTTATAATATAAGCTAAATTAATAATAATAATAATAATAATAATAGTAACAAAATAATAAAACCAACCAACATAATAACATAATTATTAATTTAGGTTGCGCACCGCACACGGTCGTGCGCTCTGTTGCGTGTGCGGGTGAGTTCGCGCGCCTAGTCGCGATTACGGTTGAGCACTCGTAAAAGATCTCAAATACCTTTAAAAAAAGAACTGATTCAAACTGCAACTCAAAGAAAGACCTAAAATAAATTAAAATATAATAAACGTCAGGTCGGGGTGTGACAATTCTCCCCACCATGACACTTTCTGCCCCCAGAAAGTCCCAAAAGACTTTCCCAACCCAAAGATTCCAAGCAAGACCGTGAAGATACTTAAAACAAAACCTCAATTGCCTAAAGACCGAGCATTTAAAATGTCGATGACCTGAAACATCAAGGATCTCAAAACCAGAGTCACCAAGCAAAGTGACCAACAACAAGTAATTCACCTTGAAACACAGCCACAACATGGAACACCCCGACCCCTAACGTAGGGATAATCAGGACCACTCGAGATCTCCAAGAATGATCGTCAAGCGATCCACTACTTAAGCTATCCAACTAACATGGTCGAGGTTGGGCGGAGAAGAAGCAAGGGGTTGCTCCGCCAAATGCACTTTGAAAACAGAGTCTTCCACAAGTACGTCCTATGGTGGTCTCCCCACCATATTAGGGTTATCAGCAAACATTTTTTCTCCAAACTAAAACGAATCCCAAACCCAGACAACTCTAACACGGCCTTGACCCTCAGAGTTCCCTATGTTGAACTAACACAAGACAGGACATCGGCGAGACCCGCATAGGGTCTCCCCACCATTTTAAAATTTCCAAACACCACGAAACCCGTGCGGGCATTTCTAGTTTACTTTAAGCAACATTGACTGAACCCTTCATCGTGAACCCACCACACGGGCCGACCCGCACTGATCATTCCTACAGTGGACAACACTCTGCCACGTGAGATAGCTTTGATAGAAGAAACCTCTAACCAGGAGATGAACCAGACAGGCACACAATGTTTCCACAAGACATGAGTATCTCCGACTACAAGAAGGTTCACGAAGCACACCCACTAGCTTTACAAGAATATGGGTTTTTCCGAACCTCTTTAATACCCAAGAGGAACTCCCATAGAATAAGACCATGACAAGTAGAAAAGGGCTCCATGCCCCTCACGACAAGAATGAAACCTTCAGAGAGGGTACCACAATAGGGAAATTCAAGTTGTCCCCGTCCCGAAATTGCAGACTTAAGTCAGACCAAGCCCGTCCCACGTCTGATGAGTCCTGACTGCGCGCAAGCTTCACCCCGAGACCTATGGCTAGGGAACTGATGTCTGAAGCATCTCCAGCCTCACAGTCACAAGCTGACCACTTCTAACTGGAACTTCCTCCGCTGGAAAAGCAGCATGTATACTTCTCCTCGTGTCTCGCGCGGCCACTCTATTAACATACCAATTTAGAATTGCAGCGAACGGCCTAGAGTGTCTAAATGACCACACAAGAGATAGGAGGTTGAGCGGTCTGTCTGACACGCAACACAAACTGATGGAAGGAGCACTCCACGAACAAGTCCCTTTGGTTCACACTCTTCATCAAATGAGAGACCTACTCTTACCACAATATAAGCAGGACCAACAACTTGTACTTTTTTTTTGACCGACGATTCCACACTACTTCTGGAGAACATGGAACTAGCTCATCAGAAACGTCAACACACCCCCTTCGCCGCATGTTGACTGGTCGAGAACCTATGAGATCAACCAATTTCCTTCACCTTCACTTCCTTAGGTACAATCATGGAATGAGGCTTGTCTTAAGGATTTCTCACGACGTCCCCATTTGCAACGAAAATGGAACGATCACCATTCACTAGTTTAGTCCCGCTCCACCAGACGTACTCGAGACAATCTTACATCCGCA
Organism: Viscum album; assembly: GCA_963277665.1. NCBI lineage: Eukaryota > Viridiplantae > Streptophyta > Magnoliopsida > Santalales > Viscaceae > Viscum > Viscum album. The sequence goes on from OY728161.1 coordinate 1,142,653,100, forward strand.
CAACATTTGAAGTTCCTTCAAAACCAGAGACACTTCCAACTTTCTCAAATCACTCAATGGAATCCAACTGACATCGACGTCTACGAACAGTCGACGCCACCAAGCCGAACCCAACTCTGCCACTCCACTAAAAGTCTGGGTCAGGCCAAGAACTGAGAGAGACTTGCTGGAACCCATGGAACATTTCTAGGGGCATATCCCAAACAAGAAACACAAACCAGCCTTCCACAAATACAAACACATCACAAAACAAACATCAACCTTACAAAAACAAATCCAATAATCCCAATTTCAAACATCCATTCCTTTTCAAAGAAAACACTCACTTGAAAGACCAAGCCCTGCATAATAAGCCCAAAAACTATTTTAAAAATCTATCTTTACTTTAAAAGCAATGTCATTTTTTTTCATTTCCAGAACCATTTGAGCACGAAAACCCATTTAAGAAAAAGGACCACTTTCTAGGAAACAAGAAGCAACCTTAGAGATCAATCAACTACCAATGATATTCCATGGTGCCTCACAAGTATGCATTTTCGTTCCACTCAAGCACCTATCCACACGATCCATCAACTATCCATTAATCAAGTCCATATGCACATGTGATCACCCATAGGAATACCACTGGAAAGAAACAAGGCTACTCCGCTTTCAAAACAAAACATTCTCAATATCAGAAAATACCTTTTTCTTTCCAAACCCATTTCAAAAATTCAAGGAAAATTTCAACAATGCTTTCCATTTCTAATACAGCCCACATCAATTTCAGATGACCCAAAACATCCCTTTAGAAATTCAAAGTTGACAAATCAATTCCAAATTCCAAAAACAAGGTCCAAGAGAAACGCACCCCAAATATCATGTCAACTGCAAATAAGAGCAGCAGCAAAGTCCGCTTCACTTTTTAAAGGAAAACAATTTTGCATCAATCCCATAATTGTAGCAAGATATCACAAACATTAAAGCACCTGGGCGGAGGACTAGTGGTCATGTCTAACCCCGCTACATGGTTTAGCAGACCATGCCCTAGGCAAGCACCGCCCACTAGGAGTGTTGAACCGTACTCTCAGGCATCACATGGGTCGCTACTCCATGTGAGACCACGCGCAGTATCAGTTTACCCCTATTGTCATCCCCATCCACACAGAGCGAAATCAAAACTTAAATCCAGGACTACCCCTGGTTACTCGAGGATCAGAACGCGTAAGAGTTCGCGACGCTCTTCTCGTACCTACCACTCGAGTACCGACAGTCCTATCTCCGACATACCAGACACCCCAAATAACAACAACAAAACCTCCTCTGATACCATTTTGTCACGAACCAGGCCGGTGCGTCATCCGACCCGGCGCCCGACCCAATCCGCGACATGGCCCTAAGGGCGTTCCCGATCCCCACGGGCTGGAAACTAGTGCCGGGCATAACAATAAACCATTTGGGAACGATTTCAGCCCAAGACAAGGATGAATAAACATAAACTAAACAAGCATATCAATAAAAGGAAAAAAAGGAAAATAAATGGAAATAAAGATAAAAAAAATAAGGATAAATTTATATCCCAATAAATTCTAAGAAATTTAATATTAATAAGAAAACTAAAATAATAAAATTGACCAAAAAAAACATTGTTTATTAGGAACGGACACCATGCATGGTCGCACGCGCGGCCATGCGCGTAGTCGCTTGCCCGCAAAAGAAACCAAAATAATAGAAACGAGCAGGTTATAATATCATCTAAATTAATAATAATAATAATAATAATAATAATAAAATAATAAAACCAACCAACATAATAACATAATTATTAATTTAGGTTGCGCACCGCACATGGTCGCGCGCGCTGTTGCGTGTGCGGGTGAGTTCGCGCGCCTAGTCGCGATTACGGTCGAGCACTCGTAAAAGATCTCAAATACCTTTAAAAACACTGATTCAAACTGCAACTCAAAGAAAGACCTAAAATAAATTAAAATATAATAAATGTCATGTCAGGGTGTGACATAGTAATTGATGGGTGGGGCCCTGCATAGCTGCTTGATGTATCGATAGGTCTCATGATACAAAACATATATGGACTTGGTTGAGTCCTTTCCAATTTTCAGATATGGTTTTGGAAGATGAATTAATCATTTTCAGATGTCTTGGTCAAGGCCTTGACCGTATATTTCAGAATATCTAGAATTCTGAATTCCCTCATTATGAAACATTATATTAATATTCCTTATGATATTTCGACTAGTAGAATATCCATGGTTAGGTTTTATGTCATTATTTATTCAGTTCTTATTCCATCCATATTATGATCAAGTATATTTTAAAAGGAATACAATTTTAGTTATTCATCATTCCTAGTGTTTATGTTTGTATTTTTCTTCTACTATATTATTTACCCATCCCGAGTATCTTAGCTCACCCCTTTCACATGTTTTTATTTTCCTGATGTTGTGAATAAGTATATAATGAATGACTTGCAAGGATAATCTAGTAGATTATGCTTGATCCAAACAAAGTTGTTATATATTATTTCCTATGAAGTTGAATGATGAACTAATGTATGTATCTTGTTTTCTAAAGCTCCTAAAATATTCATTCCTTTGGGATATGACTTTCTTGTTAATATTCAAATGTAATTAATTAAGGAATCGGATCATGGTAACTAGGGTTGGATCCTTACTAAACTCATTTTCATTTGATTCAGGTCGATTTAGATGTAAATATTAGATGAGCATATGCCTATATGTATGAGGTCAGTGGTTCCAATATTTTCTTCATGTCTTTGTGGTTTTTTTAGGGTTCACTATACGATCAATGTGGGTCACCGAGCAATACCCTAATAAATTAATTTCTTGACTTTAATTTATTTAATTTATGATGGGAGATGACTATGGGCATGATCTAGATCCACTGCACATGGTCAAGCTGGGTAAGGGGCTTGGAATGGATTAGTTAGTTTATACGAGGTGTATAAATTGGTTTAAATTTAATTATTTATATGAATTTCATGTTTATGTGGGAACGTGTTGGGGATAGTCTAAGTATTGAGGTAGTTATTTCCATTTATATTGAGGGGAGGTATTTCATTAGGTTGGGTGAGTCCTGAGACTATCAAGGTAATGATGATTACCAGGTTTGGTGGCATGGTCATCGGATTGGGGCAATGTGATCATCACGTCGAAGGATTGGATCTCATAGGTTTAGATGTTGAAAACCATAATGATTTAGCAAATTGGTTATAGGGGAAGATGTTTCTAATGGTGTGTATTTAGTACTGTTTGGGTGATTTCCACTCACCATTTTTTGGTCGATGTATTTTTAGAGTTGTGTTCACATAGATATGAATTTAATAGAGGTGTTTTTGGACACTCGTGTGGGTGGAGGTATCTTTTTCAATGAATATTAGATGATGGTGTTGAACATTAGATGTTTTTGGGGGTTCTGACCATTGAAATCCATGTGGATGATGATGGATCATCAGTTGATGATGATGAGACCATTAGTTGTGGGATGAGTCCCGACGTGATACTTGAGGATGTTGGGATGGGGTTTTGTAGAATGGATATTATCATTCCATGAGACATTTACTGTTATGTTGGTGATTTTTATATTCTGAAGGGTGGATATCATTATGCCTTAGATTCCCGGCTTCAAGCCAATGAGGACTCATAAGCTGAGGTCAGTGGGACTAGGTACTATTTGATTGGAACTGTCATTTTGACACTAGGTTATATGATAGTGGGAATGAGGTGTCGTTGACTTGACTGGATAAGGAACTAGAGAGTTCATATTTTATGATGTTCTTCATGGGATTCCTTGGTATTTATTCCATAGAACCTATCCACTATAGTTATATGAATGCAAACATGAATTTTATGATATATATAGAACTGGGGGCACATGTTCAGAATTATTGGTGATGGGTGAAGAAGGTAGTCATTTCATTTTGGCTATATAATAGAAGGGAAGTGGGTTATTTATTGAATGTTCTTATGAAACCTTTTATTTTATATTTATTACTCATACTTTATCATCGATGTAAGATTGCAACACATTGGTGGTGGCCTACTGAGATTTATTCTCACACCCTACATGGCCCATTCTGGATGCATGTACTCTTTATGTCTCTATGATTAGGTAAGATATCAAGAACAGGAACTAGAACCTTGTGTTCAAGTTCAACCATTTTCATGGGATGGATGGTATGCGACCCTGGATGTTTTTACATCAGTGGGAACTTACATTGGCGTTCCTTTTTTGTTTAGTAAGATTAAATATGTATGTACTAATGGTTATCCGAGGGAAATCTTGTTTGTCTATTATTTTGTATGACCAATTGTGGAATTTTATTGTATAAAAATTTTATGTTTTGGTATTTTTTATTTTGGACTTGTTATTATTCAGCTGTTATTATATTATACCTATGTTGGATTAACTATTTCTTCCATTATGTTATGGATTTTTTCCACTATTATATATACATAGAAAACATTTATTATCTCCACTATCGGGTATATTATCCCAATTATCACCTTTTTAAAATATCACTTCTAGTCAAAGGATTTTTCGGAATGGTGAGGCATGCCTATAGCCTTGTGTTCAATTTGTCTATAACATGATTTTAAAGTTTCATCTACTTTGGGGCACCAAAAATGGTATTAGAGCTATTTTCTTCTCTTTGAATATGTAATAGTGTTAATCTTTTTACAAGTGGTATCAATATTGTTTTTTGAAATTTGGCCTTACTATTTGTTCTATGGTAGAAGAGAGACTATGATTTTTTTGTAATTAGGTTAGAGCATGTCTTTGGGTGCCTTTATTCCCATGCAGGGGTGACAAACCATGTTTCCAGGGTAAGTAAATTGATATTATGTAGTATTATTTTGAGAATTGACTTTATTCCCACCAGGATTGGTGCACTAGGGTGTAATGTTATCTGTTTTATGGATTTTTTTCCCTATCCTAGTATGGAAATGGAGGTTGAATTATGTATCATGATACACACATAGGGTGTTTATATATATATCTGTGTGTGTGTGTGTGATTTATTTTCATTAGGAACCTGTATTACACTAAGAATGGTGGTTATTGTAAAGTCTCAACAGAGGAACCTATATAGTGTTATCCTACTCATCCTCTCTTTTGGGTCATTCTATTCATCCAGACCAGGCATGTAGTTTTAATTAAATTTTTATGTGATTTTATGTGTTTTGATATATATGTTATGATACTGATATTGGTATGTAGGGATGATGATATTAATGAGATATTTAATGTGTCGATAAAGAAGATAAATAGATTTATCCCATATATCCTTTTTTGTGGAATTATGATCAGCTACAACAGATTAAATGTGATGCTAGACTCTGATCGGGGTAGGAAGGGTCCATGAGGTCAGATTATAATTGCTATCTGACCTTGATATGGGTTGGTAAGGGGGTGACATGCCATATGTTGTGTGAAATGATGTAGTAGGGGAGTGTAAGGGTGTTGGTATTGAACTGCCTATTATAGATTACCCTATCTAATATATATATATATATATACATTGTTATGGTTTTTTCATTGTTTTGGAATTCAGTGGGATGCCACTTAGATGGTATTTGGTTGAGATTCACGAGTTTGGTGATATGGTGTTGCAAGAGAGTGCATGGGATGAGGCCCCTAAGAATTTGGTTGAGGCCTCTGAGGTTCGAGGTGATCATGATCAGTATGTACAGGAACAAGTACATTCTCTATTGATGGTAAGACAACCATAGGATATGGTATCTTTTAGTACATGGTTGGATGAGCAGCTAAGGGTGATCCTGGTACAAGTTATACAGGGCATCGATAGGGGAGCTTAGGGGGAAGATCTATAGAAGGAAAAAATAAATTAAGAGTCCAGTCATAGTATACATCACAATTTTAGGGTGAGGGTGGATCAAAAGTGACAAATAAATAGGTATAATCACTTTATACTGTTTTTGAATAGTTTGACACACCCACAGGTCATAGGGTGAAGCTATAAATGTGCTTGATTAGAGGAACGAAAAAGTGCGGGTGGGATGTATAGGTATAGGATGGAATACACAAGGGGGTGAACTAGATGGATTTTGTAGCCATATTCATTGATAACATTTTTTATTGATGCTATAGGAGAATAGATCCAATGATCTCATGAATCTCTAGTAGGGGATAGTTCATTCATGTAATATATGGAAAATTTCATAGATTTCTCTTGAATTTCACCTATGATGGTGGTAGATGATATATCTATGGTATAATGTTTTGATTATGGAATGTGTTATGATATCAAGGTGAAAGTAAATATATTTATGGTAACCACATTTCCAGAGGCAGTCATCCAAGCACTGATAGCTAATGGGAATCGGAAATACTATTCATATTCAAACTTGATGATAGTTTCATTTGATTTTAGAAGCAATGATTTAGGTACCAAGAAGTGGGTCCATGAGGAATCTCAGTTGGGAATCTAGGCCAAAGATTCATATAGTCAACCGAGGAGTGGGTATTCAACATTATTCTCCCTGTGTGGGCAGCCAAGACATATCTAGACTCAGTGTGAGTGGCCTCCAAAGGAGTGTCGGGCATGTGGCCAGATCAATAATTTCAAGATGTTTTGCAGGAATCCCTCTTGGAATTCTATGAGTCAAGGATCGGATCAGACTCTGGGATCAAAGTTCATACTATGAGAGGTAGAAAGAGTTGGTAGTCGGAGTTCATCTGCACATAGAGGTCTTAAAGGATGTATGGGACCTAGAAGAGGGTTTGGTGGTTGGTATCTAGTCTAGTTATGTAAGTATTCTAGTCCTCAGGCAGTTGGGATTCATTTCATATGAATCTAGTTGAGCTTCCAAGTGTGGATCTGGTTGGGGATCCAACTAAAGATAATAAAATACCATGATGAAACACATGACTGACTCCATTTTTATTTTTTCCTTTTCTCTTTTAATACATGAGGTGCATTTGTATTGATTTTCGACTGAACAAGAATTGGTTGGTTGGTTTTCATTAGTAATGATGCTTGATATATAAATATTTATATATATTTGAGGCACGTAGATTTAGGATTATGGATGGGCATTTATGAAATATGAACTATGTATGAGGTGTGTAGCACGGGGACTTTTTTAAGAATCTATTAAGATGCAAGTATTTATGTGCATGTAATGAGATATGGGACCTGTTTGGTTTCAGATATGACATATGATGTAATTAATCACCTGATGAAGTCTGGGAACTAGTGTAGAAATTTTTTTACATCGGTTATTTGTTTGTTTTTTAAGTCATCTTTCAGCCGACATTATTAAACGAGACATTATAAATATTGTTTTTTCACGTTGGTTATTTTAAAACGGACGTAAAAAAAATTCAATGCATTTTTCATGTCTGTTCATTGTTTCGCACGGATTTCGGGGATGACCTCCTAGACGGGAGATTCAAACGTTCCGATCAGTTTCTAGCGGGTTTGTTCGTAGAACCGGAAACATCCAATGATTCCACATCCGTTTGGACCCACTTTCCAAAGGTAGGCGCTCATTAGCTTGTGGACTGATGAGGCTTAGGAATTTGCATTGGTCGAGAGGATGGGAGGTCGGACTCATCACACCTTTTTGAGGGGAATTATTGTCTACTCCGGGACTCTCTTTATAGATTTAAGTTATGTTCGTGAACCCTTATTACATTACCAAATATAAAATGTGCCTTCCTTTAGTTTTAACAATCAATGATTAAATATGCAAGAAATTTAGATAATCTTTTATATGTATTCGAGGTTCTTCATCAATAGAGAATCATCTATATCTGTTTAGAGATTCTTGGTCAATGGTATCCTTCAAAACATTTATATAAAAGTCTCTTGGTCATTATGATGACCAGGCTGGTTTTAAAGCCACTCAGTGGGGCACTTGAAGTTTATCGTCATTCAGAAGGACAGGGATTATTTCAAAGTTGGGATCGAACCCATAAATGGGCTACCTACGTATCCTTTGTTTTGGAAAAGGAATCAGAACCCACGTAGTTCGAGTGATGGAGTATGATGTTTATGATTGATGGCTCAAAGAAGAATGTCATAATTACTTTTACACTCTAAGCTCACGTGAGTCATGCTCGGTGTGAGAAACAAGAGGTATTGGTAAAAATTAGACAATTGTGCCATGAAAGATGAAATCATAAGAAATTGTTTGGGGCTTAGGTATGTATGACTGCCCAGATAGATGAAGGTTTAGGATTCACTTTTAGGGAGAAAATCCAGGAACAGGGTCCATAAAGGTATATGTGCTTTATGGAGATTTGAATACTCTAATCTTGGGGCTTACTCCTAAGGAGGATGCCCAAGTTACGAGGGGACTTATGATTGGGTTTTACTCCTGAAAAGGAAACCCAAATCAAGGGTAAATTTGGACTGGTTAAGAGAAATTTTAAGGGGGCTTGGGATTTACTCCTGAAAAGGAAACCCAAGATTATGACTGGGACTTACTCCTAAAAAAGGAGGCCCAGGTTATGACTGAGTCTTATTCCTAAAAGGGAGACCCAGGTTAGGGGACTTGGGGATTACTCCTGAAAAGGAAGCCCAAGATTATGACTGAGTCTTATTCCTGAAAAGGAGACCCAGGTTAGGGATTAAGGTTTTGGGCTTACTCCTGAGGAGGATGCCCAAGTTTGGGAACTTTAAGAATTTGGGGCTTACTCCTAAAGAAGGATGCCCAGATTTGAAATTGGGGCTTACTCCTGAGGAGGATGCCCAAGTTAAAGGATTATGATTGGGGCTTACTCTTGAGGAGGATGCCCAAGTTAAGGATTCTCTCATCTTAAAGGATGAGGTTGAATGAATGAACTCTCTATATTTAGTGACATAAGGATATTTAAATCACTAGGTTTTGAGAGATATTCCACAGAATTCCTTTCAGATAAGGAAGTCAAATCAAGAAATCATGCCATAAATGGCTTTGAAGAGTGTCTTGAAGACTGAATCTTGAAAAGGAAAGGTGTAATGGCTTAAGAGGGGTAAAATGGGCAAGATGGGCACCCAAAAAGGTAGGGGCGCGCAAGTCTTGAAAGGCGCGCAAGTCTTCCGTGGGCGCGCAAGTTTTGGTCGCGCAGGTATACCTGCGCGACACATGGTGTACTTGCGCGATTTTCAACCAGCATTGAAATATTTGAGCGACTCTTTTTTAAACCCTTTAGATTCCTCTTGAGGTTCTTCCATAAAAGGGACGCGCAAGTTATATTGAAGGAAATAAACCGGCGCGCAAGTGTTTGATAAGTTTCAACACTTAGGCCTTCCTTATTCTCTTTAGATCTTCCGTTCTAGGTAAGAAATTACCTTAGAAGTGTTCTGGAAGCTTTGAGAAGAGACTTGGGCATCCTGAGCTTCAATCCGAGTTTCTGAAAAAAGATCTTCTTCGAATGGGGGGCCCACAGGGTCTATTTATAGGCAGGAGAAGACCCCGGGCGGTTACCGGGCAGTTATCACTTAGGTCGCGCAAGTCACTTGCGCGACCAAGAGTGTCGCGCAAGTGTACTTGCGCGACAGTGATATAACTTGCGTGGTGCAGTTGCTGTTGATCCTTTCTTCCTGCCTTTGTCGATTTTTGATATTTTCTTCAAAGGTTGAATCACTTTGAGCTCAGATATTCCCCTTTTCCGATTTTTAGATTCTGTGATGAAAGGAGCGTCAACAAAAGTCCCCCCTCAGAGTTGGATCCAGAGAGAAATGAGGATTTGACTCTGAGGAAATCGAATCCATCCAAAGGAAAAGGGGGCGTTCAAGTCTTCAGGATACAGATGTCGGCGCGCAAGTTTGCGTCGCGCAGGCCTTAAGCGCACTGGGTACGGCGCGCAAATAGGCCTCTTGGCCTATAAATACATGGCCTCACCTCGGGATGCCGTAAATCAAATGAAGTGTTATGTTGAAATCCTCTTGTAATTCTTGAAAATGAGAAGAGACTCCAGTCTGTGGATGTCCTTCTAACTCTTGTGTATCAATGAAAAACACTTTTTGTCTTCAATCATTTGTACCTTCATTCTCTTCACTACCTGCTTCAAATTTACTTAAGCCAATGGGCCTAGTAAGAATAGTTTTATTTTTACTAGGATTATTACAAATAATCCTACAAACTTTGAACATTTTAATTGATCAATCTTACCTAAATCATACTAAAAAAATGTATATTTAGTGAGCTGGAACTTGACTTTTATTCATAGTTCCTTTGTCTTTTGTGTGGGCAGTTTAGAGTCATGCACGCCGGACATAAAGGGGCTAATGTTTAAGGTTGAAATAGATTTGACCAAAATGGATTAAAATGGATTCAATTCCTTGAAAATTTATCTGAAAACATATTACCATACTCAAGTATGAGGAAAAAATGTAAACTATGGCTTAAGAATATTTGAATCTGAGGAATGATATGAAAAAGAGCTAAAAGGCATTAGAAGAAGTAGTTTTCAAGAATGAAGTTACTATTATTTAACAAAACCCGTTAGGGGGTTGAAATATGCAGGGCCACCTATGGGCATTGGCTGCATGGTCAAATAAATAGCATCTTTTGGCTGACAAGTCTGTTATGTGGACTGTTTATGCAAGGCCACCTATGGGCACGTGCTGCATAGTCAGGAAAAAGAACTCCCATAAATTTACTTTCCTAATGCTAAAATCCAGTGAAAGTTTATGGAGATTCAAATTTTCTAAAGTATAGAGTTTGTTGTATGGAAAGAGGTACTTGAATATGGATAATATATTTCCGAACAAGAATATCGAAGAACTGGATGAATATCACTCCTACGAAGGTCTGACCCAAACATAGGGAAGAAGAATAAACCATAGACTTAAATACTTTCAGATCATGAAAAAGGATATGGGACAAATATGTTAAGGATGGCTATTTTTTTGCGGATCCCTACATACTGTCGTTTAATAAAAATAAGGACAAAAGAGGCATTCTTCCCAAGAATGAAGTTACCATTATTTAACAAACCCGTTAGGGGGTTGAAATATGCAGGGCCACCTAAGGGCATTGGCTGCATGGTCAAATAAATAGAATCTTTTGGCTGACAAGTCTGTTATGTGGACTGTTTATGCAAGGCCACCTATGGGCACGTGCTGCATAGTCAGGCAAAAAGAATTCTCAGAAGTTTGACATTTTTGTGACTAGAAGTCATGAAAAGGGTTATGAAGATCTGAAAATATTTTAAGGTTAGGATTATAACACATAAATATGGGTATTGTCCAATGTATATAGAGATACATAGGTCAATGAAAACCATAATCATGTTGTGGCTGGGTCCTGAATTGAAATTTTGGACTTCACTACGTATCTCATAAGAATGAGAATCAAGCCATACGTAGTTCTTGAAATGCAGTTTAACATCGTGCAGGACGAAAGTATGAGTGATCTTAGTTTAGGGTCATAGAATTCGGACCATAATAATGAATACACAGTGTGTGTTTTCATGAGGACTTTTCAGCCAAGGGACTGAAAGTGAAATTTGGGTTTAGGCCCAAAAGACTTGGGACTGGATTCAAGGGATACTCGAATGTTCCTACGTATCCCATAGGGATGGGAATCAAGTCCACGTAGTTCTAGAACTACCCTTTGTACAAATTTGGTTCGTACATGTGAAGGGTGAAAGGGGACTTTAGTGCAATGATGGTTTAACCTGAGATAAAAAGTTTAGGCATTACCATGTATGTACGTAGTCTTTTGAAAATGAAACATGATTTAAAAAATCAATGTCAATAATGGTTCCTTCTCAAATGAGGAAATCAAAGAATATTGTAGTTTATTGTCGTATCGGACAAAAGTGTTGTATAGTTTAACGTCATATAACAAGGAAGAAAGTGAATCAATGTAAAGATATTGATTCCAGGTGCGGTTTCACGAATCAACATCATATGAGATGGTGGTGAACCGATGTGAAGAGATTGTTTTTGGGCTTGAACCCTGGGAGGTTGCCTACATACCCAGCCTGGAGGGCAAGGATCAAAGTCCGTGTAGTTCAATTAAAGAATGAATTAATGATTAAGTTGTTCTTGTGAACAATGATCTAATAAAAAATGTTGTTGGGACTTACACATGGTTAGTGGCCCAAAGGGAGTGTTATGGTTGATGTTCGCTCTAAGCTCATGTGAGTCATACTCGGTGTGAGAAACAAGAGGTAATAACAACCTTAACGATGCACAGTTTAATGTCATGTAGGACATAAAAAAAAGGGACTATGCAGTTTAAAGTCTTGCAGTTAGGACTATTGGTGCTGCACAGTTTAGTGTCATGTAGCAGGGACAAAATACCAGTTTAATGTCATGTAGGACATATCAAGGACTTTCTGTACAGTTTAGCGTCATGTAGTTCGGACGATGGGGACAATACAGTTTAACGTCATATTGGACGAAAGGGGGACTGTGCAGTTTAATGTCATGCAGTAAGGACAAAAGAGTGTACCATTTTAACGTCATGTCGGACAAAAGTGCGAATAGTTTAAGGTCATATGCATGGACCGTGAATGGTGCAGTTTAATGTCATACTGGACTTTTGAGATTATATAGTTTAACGTCTTTCCGGACGTGAGGGACTTTTATACAGTTTAGCGTCATGTAGTTAGGACGTCACAGTTTAACGTCTTGCTGGACCAGGGATGATGCAGTTTAAGGTCATGTTGGACGGTTTAGGGAACTTTTTCACAGTTTAATGTCGTGTGGGACGAAGTTGCAGTTTGATGTCATACTGGACCATTGCTGTATAGTTTAACGTCATATAGCAAGGACGAACTGGTGCTGTACAGTTTAAAGTCATGTAGCTAGGACTAAGGTGAACCAATATGAGGATATCAGTTCTGGGGACTTTTTACAGTTTAACATCATGCTGGACGATGAAAGTGCCACACATTTTAATGTCATGTTGCTAGGACACAATATAGTTTAATGTCATCTCGGACAAAATATAGTTTAATGTCATCTCGGACAAAATATAGTTTAATGTCATCTCGGACAAAATATGGAACTTCTGTACAATTTAATGTCATGTAGATAGGACATAATACAGTTTAGTGTCATATAGGACAATAATATAGGGACTATGCAGTTTAAAGTCTTGCAGTTAGGACTATTGGTGCTTTACAGTTTAGTGTCATGTAGCAGGGACAAAATAACAGTTTAATGTCATGTAGGACATATCATAGGGACTATGCAGTTTAAAGTCTTGCAGTTAGGACTATTGGTGCTGCATAGTTTAGTGTCATGTAGCAGGGACAATACCATGAACCAATGTGATTGTTTTGGATCTGGGAACAATATTTTGTGTTTATACAAAATACTTCTTCAGAAATCTGGCATTTGTTGGAGTCGTAATGTGTTCTCCATCCATTGAGATTAGAGAATATGCTCCATTGGAGTAGACCTTATGTATTGAATAAGGTCCTTCCCATTTTGGTTCAAGATTGGGAGGCTTCTTTCCTGGTATCATTGGTGCTCTGAGAACCAATACCAATTCTCCCTGAATGAATGAACGAAGACGAACTTTTTTGTTAAAAGCTCGTGCTATTAGATTCTGATAGATTTCCAAGTGGTGAAAAGTGCACAATCTTTTCTCATCTAACTGTTCCAATTCATTCAACCGCTTTTGGGATTGCTCATCTGTAGATAACTGATCACAAATGGCTATTCTGAGTGAGGTCAATTGAACTTCAATTGGCAAGACTGCTTCTGTTCCATATACCAATGAATATGGAGTTGACCGCGTTGCATTGCGAGTGGTAGTCCGATAAGCCCATAAAGCATTAAAGAGTTTATCAGGCCATGACCTCTTATCTTTATCCACCATCTTTTGCAGTATATTTGAAAGAGTCTTGTTGAAGGCCTCTATCTGGCCATTAGCCGCTACATGATATCGAGATGAATGGTTGGACTTAATGTTGTATTCTTGATACAATTTCTTTACCTCAGAATAACAGAAGTTGGTGCCGTTGTCCGTCAATATGTTATGAGGGACACCAAATCTAGTAATGATGTTAGACTTGATGAAGTTAAAAATGCATTTAGAACTGACTACTTTGAGAGGTACTGCCTCTGCCCATTTGGAAAAGAAATCAGTAGCAGTAAGAATGTACTTAAACTGCTTGGCCGTAGCTGAAGGGTAAGGTCCCACCACATCCATTCCCCATGTGGAAAATGGCCATGAGTATTTAGCTGTATGAAGCAACTCTGGAGGTTGATGAATGAAGTTGGCATATACTTGGCATGAATGACACTTCTTTGTGAAATTAACACAATCTTGTATCATTGAAGGCCAAAAGTATCCAAGCCTTCGAATTTGATCAGACAGTCTATGTCCAGACTGGTGGGCACCACAGACTCCTGCATGCACTTCTTTTATGACAGCCATTGTCTCTTCACCATCAATACATCTGAAGAGAACTCCATAAAAACCACATTTGTAGAGAATTTTCTCGAGGTGGTTTGGGATATCATAAAGAGTAAAATTGACCACACGTCGCCGAATTTGTTCTTTCTCGGCTCTATCAGGTGGAAGTGTTCCATTTTGAAGGTATTCCCTGATAGGTGACATCCATCCTGTAGTATGACCATATGGTTCAGGAATGGGACTAATTTCATTAATTTCCTCTGTTCTGACTTGAACATAAGGTGAAATTGCACGACAGTGAGCAATACAGATGGTTGTCTCGTCCCGATTTGGATCTGCTAAAGCTGTGGCTATATTAGGCAGTGCATCATCTTGAGCATTTTGTGATCTTGGGACATAAGAAAATGTCGGTTCTGAAGGGAATTCCGACATTAACTCTCTGACATAATCATACAAAGGGATTAATTCTTCTTTTCTGATGGCATAATCCCCATTGACTTGTTTGATTACCAGGTCTGAATCACCTTTCACCTTTAAGTGATTCACTTGTGCTTGAAGCGCTAATTCCAAGCCTGTAATGAGAGCTTGGTATTCAGCTTCATTATTGGTACCACCTTCCCACAACAAAAAGGAATAAGGTAACACTGCCTTATCTGGAGAAATGAGCACAATTCCTAAACCAACTTTGTTGAATTTAGGATTTTCCATTTTCTTCCCTGTTGGACTTCTAGAAGCACCATCAAAATACATTTCCCATGTTTGAGGACTCTCTTGAATAGAGAAAACTTCCTCATCAGGGAGTTCGATATCTGAATACGTGTCTTCCACTGAAGGATGTTCAGCCAAAAAATCAGCCAGAGCTTGGCCCTTAATTGCCTTTTGAGACACATACTGAATGTCGAACTGCTGCAAAATAACTGCCCACCTTGCTAGACGTCCTATAAGCATTGGACGACTAAGGATGAATTTGAGCGGATTATTGCGAGATACCAATTAGACCTCATGATGTTGCAGGTAGTGTCTCAGTTTTTTAACTGCAAAGATTAATGCTAGGAAGCACTTTTCGATACTTGAATACCGGGTTTCTACTTCAAGCATAGTTCTACTGAGATAGTAGAGACTATTTTCATTCCCAGCATCATTCTTTTGAGCGAGAAAGGCACCCAATGATCGCTCTAAAGCTGTCACATAGAGGATAAGAGGTCTACCCTCAACAGGTGGCATGAGTACTGGTGGACTCAAGAGGTATTTCTTGAGGACATCAAATTCTTCTTGACATTCTTCATTCCACTGGTATGTGACTCCTTTCTTCAATAATTTGGTAAAGGGTAAACTTTTGCCTGCCAAATTGGCGATGAAACGCTGAATATAGGCTAAGTGTCCTTGAAGTCCTCTTAATTCTTTCAAATTCTGAGGAGGTGACATACCAAGGATTGATTTGGTCTTCTCAGGATCGACTTCAATACCACTATGGCGTACAACAAAGCCGAGGAATTTTCCTGAGGTTACCCCAAAAGCACATTTTAAGGGGTTCATCTTCAAATTATGTTGTCGAAGCTTGTGGAATATGACTTTCAAATCAGCCAAGTGATTAGAACGTTGTTTGGATTTAACCACCAAATCATCTACATAGAAATCAACAAACTTCCCTAAAAGAGGTTTGAAGATACGATGCATGGCGCGTTGATATGTTGCACCTGTATTCTTTAAACCAAAGGGCATCACTCGGTAACAAAACACACCTTGAGGAGCTCTGAAGGCTGTATATTCCTCATCTTCTGGGGCCATTCGGATCTGATTATATCCAGAATATCCATCCATGAAAGAAAGTACTTCATAGCCAACTGTCGCATCAATTAAGAGTTCTGTAATCGGAACTGGGAAATCATCTTTAGGACAATACCGATTAAGATCTCTGAAATCGATGCAAACCCTAATTTGTCTGTTCTTATTCTTTACAGGGACAATATTAGCCAACCACTTGGGATATTGAACTTCTCTGACGAAGTTAGCTTTGATAATATTATCCACTTCAGCCTCAATTTTGGAAGCATAGGTTGGGTGTGTTCTTCTCGCGGCTTACTTGAATCCTCTATGTTCTTTTGGCAAACCCAAATGATGGGTGGCAATATCAGGATCAAGGCCAAGAATCTCTGTATAATTCCAAGCAAAAATATCTTTATTTTGCTTTAGAAAAGAAATATACATCTCTTTCTCTTCACGGGTCATGGCTGTACTAATTAAAGTGTGGCGTGGATCTTTCTCTGTACCCAGATTTACTTCTCTGAGTTCATCCACAGTGGTAGAGATACCCTCTTCAAATGCTGGAGGAGCATCTCTAAGATCTTCCTCTTCCTCTTCATCATGTGTTATTTCTTCCATTTCTACTTGCAAAGTAGATGAAAAAACGAAATTCTCATGATCATAAGAGATGTCAAAATTTTCACATTTTGAAGAAGAAGCTTCCATTTCCGACCCTATTGATGATAAAGGGTCTTCTTTGGGAAATAAAGAGGGGATGATGGATTGAGAATCGACATCATTATTCACCTCTAGTGTTGCTATAAATTCTTCTATCCTGATTAGTGAAGTATAGACTTGTTGGATTTCAGCAGATGAAATGAAAACGTCACCACTTATGCTTTCATCACTGCTTGGTAAGTTACCAATTTCTCCCATGTTGTCTGGCTCGATTGCCGTAATTGACATTATGGATCTTTCCATAAGAGTATTTTGATTTGGGCCTATTTTTTCAATTTGACTGATAGGTAACACATAATCTGTACTCACATGTGAAAATGGATTTATTGGAATTTTCTCCAAACCATATGGAGCATTAACTTTGGTAATTTCCTTCATTGTAGATTTTTCTCTTCCCTTCATGTGATAAAATTCCGCCTCAATGTATTGAGACTCACATGTCTTGAACGGGGCTTTATCACCATACAATGTTCCAACTTGACCATCGAAACATAATTTGAGACATTGATGGTATGATGACGGAATAGCTGCATGCTGATATAGCCAGGGTCTTCCAAGAAAGATATTGAAAGCTGAGTCTTGATCAACAATCATGAAATCCGAATTAGAAACAAGATCTCCAAACTGAGTTCTGAGTGTAACTTCTCCCAGTGGTTCTTGTTCATTTTTATCATATCCTTGCAACATCATGGTAGAAGGAGATAAATCAGATTCTGTGAGGCCCAATCGACGAAGTGTACGAATGGGCATGAGGTTGACTCCTGAGCCATTGTCAATGAAAGCTCTTCAAACATCTATACCATTGACTTTTCTAAATAAGTACAAAGGTTTTATGTGCCCATGTACAACATCATCTTCATCTTTATCAGTAAAAGATATCACTGCATGGAATTCTGCAGGATTATTCTCTATGTGATAGATTTCAGCTGCAGCAATTTCAGCTTCAAACTCCTGAGGACTTGACAAAGCTTCGATGAGTGCTTCCCAAAGATCTTTTGACAGATTCAAAGCATCCAAAATTGATAACTTGGCTGGTACTTGGGCCAAGTGTTTCAATATATCATACTTTTGATCTAGAGGTCTGCGTTTCCCAATAGGAATATGCGGTTTAGTAGGTACCTTGGAAGCAGATGCTTTGGAAGCTGATGCATCTTGTATTAAAGTTGGAAACATCCTTGGTTTTGGAAGATTAGACTGATTAGATCCATTTACTTGCTGAGATAAAGAAGATGGAACCTTTAATCGGTCTTCCAAAATAACTGTGCCAAAACTGAGTTGGCCATTGGCAGAAGAACTTGCTTGTTCTTTTTGAGCTCGCTGAAGGGCTCTACCACGAGTTTCTGCTGCATATACAGTGCTAGAAGGGGTAAAATTAGAGTAGTGGCTTTGGAAAGATCCACGTCTTCCCCTATATCCTGAACCTCTAGAACCTCTTCGGATTCCCTTATTTGATACAGGGAATTCAGGCTCATCAAGACTGGAATATGAATCTGTTAATTGAATCATATTAACAGAACCAAAGATTAACTCTTCGTCTAATAAAGACTCTTCCTGGTTAGCCTGTTTAGGTTGTGCCGTTTGATGGGACGGTGCCCGTGGCTTTGAAGTAGATGGCATGAAATCTACCAGAGTCAAAGACAATTTAGGCTTTGATACATACTCATCTTCTCCTGATTCCTCTTTCTTCTTTGAATTGCACTGCCCTTTTGAGGATTTATCTTTTGATGGAGGCTTTACTGCAGCTTTTGTAGGAGACATAATTGCCTTCTTCAATTGTGTTCGCAAAATGGAATGGGTCCGATTGATTGTCTTTCTGACCATCCAATCATCATATTTTTTCGCAGTTTTTCTTTTGACCTCCTGCCACTCACCTCCTTCCTCTGGATCTGTAGCGGTAATACATGCTACATGAGCTGAAGAACCCTTCAATTTGACTTGTCCCAAGTCGACCATCTTTTGCAGGAGGTCTTTAAAGACAAAGCACTCCTGGATGAGATTCCCCACCATTTGATGAAAGGGAGAATAATTGGAACGGTCTTCATCTCCTTCCTTGTTTGGCCTCTTCGGCACTGGTAATTGAACCAAATTATTTTCCAGAGCTGAAATGAAGTAACCAGGAACTTGCTCACTTCGGAAAGAGTAAGTTTTACTCTTCATATCCTCAAATTGTTTTCGTCGTTGATCTTTTTGATAATTTGGACGAAACATCCTTTGTTGTTGGCGTTCAGGAGGTCGAGCCCTTCGAGAAGATGAAGGTTTTGAAGTAGAAATAGGTACAGGTTCTTGTTTAAGCATAACTGTAGCAGTTTCTGCTTTACCCATTCTTCTTCCTGGAGCTGATGGAATTACACGAGATTTAACCTTAGCCTGTATAAGGGAATCTTCAATCTGTTGAGCGATTGAAGTAAGGTCTCGAAACCCTCCTGTGTATTTCACAGGGATCAATGGCATGCGTAATTCGTCACGCAAATTTGCCACACAGATTGGAAATAATTCCTCCTGAGGGAGTGCTAAACTCAAGGAATACGTTAATCCCTTCCAACGAGCAATGAAATCAGACACTCTTTCATTCTCCCTTTGCTTGCAGTTTGTAAGATCGAAAACTGTCGTTTTTGGCAAAGTTGAGCTAAACTGAAGAAGGAATTTTTGACGAAGATCCTCCCATCCGATGACTGATCGGGATTGCAAGCTTGTATACCAGACAAAAGCTGGTCCTTGCAAGGTTCGCACGAAGCATCTGAGTTTCACTGCTTCTTGTTGCTCTGGAGTTCCCATCATAGGATCACAACAAGACACGTAATGCGTCAAATGTTGTTCAGGGTCTCCTGATCCATTGAAAGTAGAGAAAACAGGGTTTCCAAAACTGGATGGAGGAGAAATTGAATCTACCCATTCAGGGTAAACTTTCTTTTCAGGTTGAACTTGCGCCCGTTTCCCTTCCATAGTTTCTAACCGAGCTGTTAATGACTCAATAGTAGTTATTAACTTTTGAACAAACGTCAGGTTGAACTTGGTTTTGGGTAGGTGCAATGAATGGAGCTTGGACAGACGTGGTGGTTGGTGCTGCAACTGATGGTAGTGCTGCCAACCGTTGTTGCGTTTGACCCGTAGGATTAGACCTCTGAGGGTGTACTGATAAAGGAGGATATTCCTGATCCATCTCAGTAGTTACAACAAATTCCTTCGGCTGTCGGACTTCAGCATTCTTAAGAAGAAGACTACTCTGAAGTAGTTCTGCATTCAATCTTCTTAATTATTTCATTTCTTCCTCCTGTTGTGAAAACCTTTGCTCTAATGAGAGAGATTGACCTCCTTCAGAGGAAGGGTGAGAAGTAGCCTGATTCTTTCCTTTCCCCTTATTGGATCCTTTTCGGAGAGGGGGAATTTGGTTACTTGAAGGAATACCCAGATTTTGGGTAAGCCTTTGATTACGTGTGCGCACACCTTCTTCATTTAGGTCTGTGTGTGCAACTTCTTGAGCAGGAACCTCTTCGTCTGATCCCTCTGATTGAGCCTCATCTGGTGAATCAGCAGCAACGGCATTGATGACATTAATGGATGCATATTGCATGGAATCCTTTCTATCAGCATTTCTGTGATATTGTCTTATTCTATGTCCATGATGAGACATGGCATTCCGTTGACTTGATCCCTCAGGAACTTCTTGGAGAACCGTCACTCGGAGAGAATCTCCTGATAGCTTGGCTCTTCATTCCTCTTGAGGCTTATTCCCTAATCGAGAGAATACTGACTTTCTCTGAGGGAGGGATTGAGGATTTGAAAAAGTCCCCAGTCCGGTGGACTGGGGATGTTCCTGCTGCTTCCGCTCAACTCCTCGAATCCCATTTGTTGACTCTGAGGGTTGGGTTAGAGAAGTCCCCAGTCTGGCAAGATGGGGTGTCTCTTGACATTCTATGTCTGAGATCTTCTTAAAATCTCTCTTGATCTTGCGAATCTTAGTTCAGAAATTAGCTGGATACATTAACATGTATCCACTTTTATCACCTGGTTCAACAGACCGTTGGATGATTTCCGAAACTTCTGTCATTTGATGACGTGTTTTCTCCAGACGAGAGGCTTGTGCAATATTCTCGCCTGCTTGATGTAGGATCAATTCAACAACTTGTTCTCTATATACTTGATTTTGAGAGGAACTAGTTGAAGCCTGTTCTTGAGAAAGCTTTTGATTATGAACAAAGCCCATTGACTATGGCCGGCCATAGGCAATAACATTGCATGAGACCATTTTCGGCGGGCTTTGCTGACTGGAAAGCACTGTGAAATGTAGTGCTACGTGAACACCCCATCCTCTGATATGAACATCAGATGGAGCATTGGCAATTAACTGACACAATTTTCTTAGTGCGCCAAGGCATGAACGTTGAAGGGTTCTCTGTTGCTTTTCAGCCTTCGGATACCGAGAGACTGATAGAGATGCCAAATCAATCTGACGTTGTAGCCCTTCTATTATCTTAAGATGATTTTCATATTCATCTTAAGAAAATACCTTCTTCTTTAATTGACAAAGAGTTTTCCATATGTTGAGACGAATATCATGGATTCCATCATCCGTCAACATCTTTGGAATGTCGTACTGGGAGTCAGCCAAAGGCCAAAACATGACTGGTACTTCAACTTTTGCCAGTTTTTTCCTCATATTCAGCATTTACTCTTTATCATTAAATGAATATTCTTTTACCTGTTTGGACCAGAGTTGGTGTTTCCTTGTTGCTTCATCGGATTCAACAAGATTGGTAGAGAGATCACTATTCATGCTGGAAGATGAATGACCCAGGGATGGTTCGGAGAATAACCTGAACCCCAGGATATCTTCTGATGGAGAAAGAGTTTCACCTGCCGATAGTAAAGCATCAGACATGACTGGTTTTACGTTTGCAAGTGCCTCGAGATAGTAGGGCTTTCTCGTCACTACATTTCCTTCTGAAGAATTTTCGAGACAACGTGAATCACTACTGCGGAGAGGACTTTCGCAGCGAAGTTCATCACCATGAGGAGGACCGTCATGATGGGTTACAGAAAAAGATGAAATCTCTTGCTCCTTGGTCTTCTGACCACACAGAGGGTTCCTGTGGATCTCATCTGAAGAAGAAACTTCAAGATTGACCGAATTTTCATGAATCAATTCTTCATGAGGAAGTGTCTGTTGAAGACCTTCAGAATTAATGTTCCTGTTATTGGGAACTGAGGGAGTAGAATCTTGAATTCTGACAGACAAATGTCTGAGGGCTTCAAGAACTCCAGCATCGAGCAAGGCTTGGTTACAGATTGGCCTTGATCTCTTGACTGTGCTGGGCGGATCTTTTTCTTAGATGCCTTCTTACTCGATTTAGAAACCACTTGATGACGAAAGTGATTGCTCTGAGCAGGTGTATGTGCCTGATCAGGAAAGATGGTCAGGTTAGGCTGACGATCTCCACTCAAATCAGGTGTATGTGCCTGACTTGGTTGTCCGTATGATATGGGGGAGTATACCCCATAACCCTCTTGGACTGGAACAGATGTGTGTGTCTGTTCCGGAGTGAATCGTTGATGTGTCACTCCATTTCTAGGGATATATTTATGTGTCTGTCCCTGTGATGATGCTGAAGCTGTTATGATATCCTGGCAAGCATCCAGAATATGAGCAGGAGTTTTCTTCTGCTCTTTCACCATTGACAAAATATGTTTGGTGACTTCAGCCGCCGGAACGGGGATATACGTCCCTTCCGGGCTTGGAGTAGGTGTATGTGCCTGCTCCTGTCCTCCTTTTCCTGTCAGTGAATCCTGACAGTACTCAAGTGTGGAGGCAGAGAGTTGAGTATGCCTCCTGTTTATCGTCGGGAATTTCCAACTGACTTCTCCATGCGCTACCAAGAGAGACTGTTGGTAGGCTTGATTAGTATTAGCAGGTGTATATGCCTGCTGATTACACTTCTCCAAACATGGTTGACGAGATCCATCATATGTAGTCAGACGAGCCTGCTGACTAACTGGTGATGTATAAGCAGGTGTATGTTCCTGCCTATGGTACTCCGCCGGAATTGCCTGGCGGGATCGGCTTGATGCTGCCAGACGAGTCTGCTGGATAGCGGAATTAAAACGGGCAGGTGTGTGTGCCTGCTCGTTGTTTGCCACCAAGTTAGGTTGGTGGACTTCTCCAGAGATGGCAGGGATGACAACCTGCCTATTGTTAACCGGATTCCGTCTCTGGCGGTTCATCTTGCCTGCTCGGGTTTGAGGAACCTGAGCTGAATGCTTGGAGTCGGTACCCTCATCATGTTGAGGGCTCACTACCGCATGAGTCTGGCGGCGATTGTTGATGGGAGCCCTTGATAAGGACTCCTGTCTTTTTGAATTAAGGTCCTGCGGGACCTTCTCAATCACTTCCTCAGAGTAAGGGAGTGAATGGAAATTGCGTTCCGGGGATAACGACCCGAAACGGTTGGAGACGGTAGTCAGCACCGCCTGCTTCTTGATCGCTGGTCGCCGTTGTCCGGACGACCAGGTAGAGTTGTTAACTTGGAGGGCTTGACGAGCGGCCTCCATAGGTGGGATAGTACCATTGTGAAGGTACTCCTTAACCAGTGCATTAGAAACCTAGCGTTGAAGATGCTGAGTTGGTGATGTCATCCTCAGAGCGGACGACGTTCCAGCAGGAGTAGTAGCATTGGTTTTCACAGCAGCAGACCTCACAGTAGAGGTGTTCACAGCAGCAGTATTCATAGAGGTGAATTTAAGGAAAGCCATTTTGCAGAAGATCTTGAGAAAAGAGTGCATGTTCCATATAACAGACATAATCAAGATGAATCCGGCCACTGCATATTTTGGATGAGCACATGTACATGATTGCTTTGTTGGCCCAAGGGGCCTAACAAAAAAGAAGAACATCACTTTAACTTGGTTAAGGATTCACGTCGGGTTTACCATTTTTGTTTCGCACTGATTTCGGGGATGACCTCCTGGATGGGAGATTCAAACGTTCCGATCGGTTTCTAGCGGGTTTGTTCGTAGAACCGGAAACATCCAATGATTCCACATCCGTTTGGACCCACTTTCCAAAGGTAGGCGCTCATTAGCTTGTGGACTAATGAGGCTTAGGAATTTTGCATTGGTCGAGAGGATGGGAGGTCGGACTCATCACACCTTTTTGAGGGGAATTATTGTCTACTCCGGGACTCTCTTTATAGATTTAAGTTATGTTCATGAATCCTTATTACATTACCAAGTATAAAATGTGCCTTCCTTTAGTTTTAACAATCAATGATTAAATATGCAAGAAATTTAGAGAATCTTTTATATGTATTCGAGGTTCTTCATCAATAGAGAATCATCTATATCTGTTTAGAGATTCTTGGTCAATTGTATCCTTCAAAACATTTATATAAAAGTCTCTTGGTCATTATGATGACCAGGATGGTTTTAAAGCCACTCAGTGGGGCACTTGAAGTTTATCGTCATTCAGAAGGACAAGGATTATTTCAAAGTTGGGATCGAACCCATAAATGGGCTACCTACGTATCCTTTGTTTTGGAAAAGGAATCAGAACCCACGTAGTTCGAGTGATGGAGTATGATGTTTATGATTGATGGCTCAAAGAAGAATTTCATAATTAATTTTACACTCCAAGCTCACGTGAGTCATGCTCGGTGTGAGAAACAAGAGGTATTGGTAAAAATTAGACAACTGTGCCATGAAAGATGCAATCATAAGAAATTGTTTGGGGCTTATGTATGTATGACTGCCCAGATAGATGAAGGTTTAGGATTCACTTTTAGGGAGAAAATCCAGGAACAGGTTCCATAAAGGTATATGTGCTTTATGGAGATTTGAATACTCTAATCTTGGGGCTTACTCCTAAAGAGGATTCCCAAGTTAGGAGGGGACTTATGATTGGGTTTTACTCATGAAAAGGAAACCCAAATCAAGGGTAAATTAGGAATGGTTAAGAGAAATTTTAAGGGGGCTTGGGATTTACTCCTGAAAAGGAAACCCAAGATTATGACTGGGACTTACTCCTAAAAAAGGAGGCCCAGGTTATGACTGAGTCTTATTCCTAAAAGGGAGACCCAGGTTAGGGGACTTGGGGCTTACTCCTGAAAAGAAGCCCAAGATTTTGACTGAGTCTTATTCCTGAAAAGGAGACCCAGGTTAGGGATTAAGGTTTGGGGCTTACTCCTGAGGAGGATGCCCAAGTTTGGGAACTTTAAGAATTTGGGGCTTACTCCTAAAGAAGGATGCCCAGATTTGAAATTGGGGCTTACTCCTGAGGAGGATGCCCAAGTTAAAGGATTATGATTGGGGCTTACTCCTAAGGAGGATGCCCAAGTTAAGGATTCTCTCATCTTAAAGTATGAGGTTGAATGAATGAACTCTCTATATTTAGTAACATAAGGATATTTAAATCACTAGGTTTTGAGAGATATTCCACAGAATTCCTTTCAGATAAGGAAGTCAAATCAAGAAATCATGCCATAAATGGCTTTGAAGAGTGTCTTGAAGACTGAATCTTGAAAAGGAAAGGTGTAATGGCTTAAGAGGGGTAAAATGGGCAAGATGGGCACCCAAAAAGGTAGGGTCACGCAAGTCTTGAAAGGCGCGCAAGTCTTCCGTGGGCGCGCAAGTTTTTCTCGCGCAGGTATACCTGCGGGACACATGGTGTACTTGCGCGATTTTCAACCAGCATTGAAATATTTGAGCGACTCTTTTTTAAACCCTTTAGAATCCTCTTGAGGTTCTTCCAGAAAAGGGATGCGCAAGTTATATTGAAGGAAATAAACTGGCGCGCAATTGTTTGATAAGTTTCAACACTTAGGCCTTCCTTCTTCTCTTTAGATCTTCCGTTCTAGGTAAGAAATTACCTTAGAAGTGTTCTGGAAGCTTTGAGAAGATACTTGGGCGTCGGGAGCTTCAATCTGAGTTTCTGGAAAAAGATCTTCTTCGAATGGGGGGCCCACAGGGTCTATTTATAGGCAGGATAAGACCCCGGGCGGTTACCGGGCGGTTATCACTTAGGTCGCGCAAGTCACTTGCGCGACCAAGAGTGTCGCGCAAGTGTACTTGCGCGATAGTGATATAACTTGCGCGGTGCAGTTTCTGTTGATCCTTTCTTCCTGCCTTTGTCGATTTTTGATATTTTCTTCAAAGGTTGAATCACTTTGAGCTCAGATATTCCTGTTTTCCGATTTTTAGATTCTTTGACGAAAGGAGCGTCAACATTCATAAATAACTGACATGAAAATGCTTCAGAGACTCTATTTATTATGTTAGTTATTTAATAATTAATGTGGTATATAGTTTATTACATAGCTTACCCCACAACTGACGTAATATATTGCACCTCTGAATTGATTTTACATCGGTTATACAATAACTAACGTAAAAAACCATTCTCCGTAAATTTATTACGTTAGTTAAAAAATAACTGATGTAAAAAAACCATCCTTCTCATAGGAATTTATTACGTTAGTTATAAAATAACTGACATAAAAACTAGTCTGTGAAGAATTTTTCATGTTGGTTATACAATAACTGATGTGAAAAACAATATATGATGTTGTTTATTTAATAAAAAATGTAAATAACTATTCCCACAGAATTCATTACGTCTGTTATTAAATAACCGACTTAAAAAAATCATTACCAGGAATTTATTATGTCGGTTATAAAATAAAGACATAAAAATCAAATTTTTTTAATAGAACCATGAAACCATTACTATGATCTAACAATGTAGACCTGAAACAATAAGAAACCAGACCAAAAGCAGACCAAAAGCAGAATAGAATTCATACCAAAATGTCATCCGAACTCGACCAAAACTAGAAGAACCGGAGAAAAATTAAATATTAAAATTTATAACATTCAAAAATTAAAATTTCAACTAAAAAACCTAATTTCAACCAAAACAACTACCAAATACACAATTAAAATTTCAATATTCAAAATTATATTTTACACTACAAACAAACTAAAATCTAATCAAACCTATGAAATAACTTGACCACCCCACTTGTAAATGTTTGACCTCTTGGGAACAATAGTTTTGAGGGTCATCAAATAGCTACAAATATAAAAGAAATGTAGTTAGCATGTAAAATGAATAAATCAAATGAAATATTATGGAAATGTTTATGAGGAAATCTTACCTAGTCAAACATCAAATGTGTTTGAGTTGTAATTATTTTATATATAAATCTTGACATTTAATATATGCATTCAATGACACTTTGTTTTTCATGACAATTTTGTATAAATGAGTGTCAATTCAATATATCATTTCTTTGTAATACATCAAAAAATACAAATTATAAATTGATATTTATATTTACGTTTACATATTTGATCTAGGCACTCTTCCTCTTTGTGTTTTTTTGAAAGTAGGACCATCCCTATTATAAAATAATATGAATGGGATAAATTTAATATTAAATATAATATACACAACTATTATGAAATTGAAACAAACTTTTCCAACATAATCTTAAGACTTCCCCATACATCACCATGGACTAAGCATATCTAATTAAGTGTTTTCTCCCTTAGAAAAAAAACAACTAAAATTCAATGATCACTGATATAGAAGAAAAATTAAGGTTAGTGGTTTTTTATGTTAAAAGATAAAGAAAACATTTCTAGATATATGTTTCATACCTATCACAAAAAGGAATCAACCAACACTGTGTTATTATATTATCTTCAAATCATTCATCAATATAAAGTGTTCTTTGTTCCTTATCTGATGCATGTGCTTTAATGGAAATCATATACGGGTCCATGAATCCATATACATTTGTCTGCTCACTCTTCTCACACATGTTATAAATATACCAAATACAAAATAGACCTAAGTATACATTTTCAATAAATATAATGCAGGGAAATGACTTTAGACTTAAATGGAAAAAATTTACACCATGTTGATGCCCAACTTATCTCTAGTAACAAGCTCCATGATATAATTTTTCACAATACCCATATTTATTTCACATCCAAAAAAATGAGCTTCCATTGGAAACGAATAAGGATCCACTAACAAATTTGAATATTTTGACAATATTTCAAGACTACTAGAATTTGTATCTAATGTCATAAAGATTTTTCTTTGTGGTTGTCTATAAAATAATTCTTTACCTTTGAATTTTTCCTATAAATAAATAGGAAAATATATTTGTTTTTAAATGTTAAAACAAATTTAATAAAAAAACAAAATAAAAGATATAATATACATACATCTATGGTAAAGAGTCATATAATTCTGGATATCCAAACTAAAATGTGTTTGATAATATGTCCAACTATCATCACCTCATATGTAGGTAATGGTACTCAAGATGATCTATCTATAATAACCTATATCGTGACCCTATGATGCTCTACCTCTAAATTTTGATGATGAACTGTATCTTATATAAAATATATCATCCCATATGAAACTATATGATGGTGAGGATCATTAACATAAAACTCACAATAAGTAGGAAGTTGTGGCAGAGGAGTATGATAACAAATGGGGTCTGCAGGCTGAGGTATGGGATTGGGAGCTTCTGGCGGAGATGGAGGATAAATAATGGGGTTTGTAGAGGGAAGTGGTGGAGTGGGAGTAGCTGTCTAAAATTGTTTTTATATGTATGAAAACATTGACTGTATTGATGCTCTTATCTTTTCAGCCGTCATCGAACTAATATTATAATGTTCAGACTCCAAGGATTCTTTTTTTATAAACACCCTCAATGGAAAAATCTGAAGAACATGGAAACGCTTTTTTATCGATACACCCATCAGGTATCCTCATACAAGACTAGGGTGTTCGGGATTTCCCATTACTATGGAAAAAAATATTTTTCCTCTTAGCAGCTCTAAGTACCCCATGTGTGCTCTACTCCTCAAGATAATCATATCTTAATTAATTGAACATTTCTTTAATTGTTCAAAGTATATAATTAATAGAGTTAACTTAAATAAATAAAATAAATATCTTACAATCCTCTCCACTACGATTCTTGATTCTTCCGAAATATATTTCCCATTTTTTCTCAGTTGAGCTCTCTTCCATTTTTCATGTCTAGATGGATGGTTTGGAGGGGAAACCTCTCTTGAGCTTGAAGACTCTGCTCTAAGTTTTTGTAAATTTCCCACCATCATTTGTTCTTCTAATAAACTATACCCTTCCCAAGATAAACTATGAGGGTATACATTTTTAGATTGGATCTCTTGATGAGATCTCCTTGTTTTCTATAAATTAAGAATAATAAATCATTAAAAAAATTAATAAGATCATTTATATAAGAAATATTATAAAATTTTACATTTCCCTTACCAAAAAAGATTCTTTTCTTATACTTTCAACAAATTTTTTCCAGTTGTATTCACCTATGAAAGGATATATATGACATGGATTTTCATGTTTTCTATGACCAAAAATAAAATCAGTTTTGAGGGTTTATTTGAAATCCCTCAATCTCCTAGAATTAATTAATAAAATATTCCTCCTGACTCCTATAGTGTTAGGAATATCAAATTCCATCTAATAAATAATAGGTAAAACATATTATACTATAAAAATTTAATGATTAATCAAAACAACAACAAAATATATTACCAAAAGTGTCTCCCAAAACTGAGATATTATCCCTTTGTCCACACTTCTCCAATAATTATAAAAAAATATTAATTTTCTTTTACCTTGTGTTGATACAAAACTCTTAAAATCATTTTCAATTGGACATCTAGGAATATCATTCTCACCAAACCCAATGAGTATCCTATGGTCCTGTCTATGGGAAAGTGATAATTTTGGTAAACATGTGCAGCCACGTTTACCAACTCTTGAACTCTTCATTGTCATTATGGGAGCACGTGAGGAATATTGGGGAACATCAAGAGGATAATGTGAGTATTCCTCCCCAGAGGTATTATCATGATGATCATCTCCAGAATCATGTGGTTGATCAACTGATTGATCTGGCATTATCCTTCAAATCAATAAAGAAAACATTAGTTCACAAATATAAAAATTCAAATATTATAATACTAATGTAAAAATAAATAAAAACTGAACTAAGTATCATAATATTAAACATCATAAATATGGTAAGCATGTTAAACAATGGTAAAGGTGGTAAACATGGTATTCTAATTTTCATTCAAAAAAATAAATAAATATAAAAGTTAAGTAATGGTAAACTATGGTAAACTATTGTAATCATGGTAAACATGGTAAATATGGTAAAGTAATTTTCATTTAACAAAATAAATAGATATATAAGTTATGTAATGGTAATCATGATAAACTAATCTAAACAAAATTAAAATAAACAAAAATGTCTTCTCATTTGTTTTTATAAGCGTTTTAATAAAGAAAAAAATACAATTTCTAACATTTTATGAAAATAATAAATATATGTTTCCTATAATATTAGGAATGTACAAAGGGATATTTCTAAAATTCCTTAATCGTGATCAATCCATATGGAACAAACCATGGCTTCAACATGCACATCCTTATTTTCAGCTAATATTTCCATGGAAGTAGGGATCTCACATAAGTCAGAATCTTCACCAAGTTAATCATCACCAACATATTGTTTTTTTCTTATAAAAAAATAGACCACTATATATCTGATTGATAAACTATATAGAAAATATGTTTTTCACGTGTTTCCATTAAAAAATAATCTGATGTTTCTTCCAATCTATTTTGATTAACAACTTGCATTCCAAATTCATCATGTTTAACACTATTGTTACCAACAAACCATTTTCAATTGAAAACGAGAACATTGATTTTAATGTAATCAACCTCTCATATTTATTCAATGACTGTATAATATGAACTTGATGTAGGAATTGGGTTTTTTTCTTTAGAACTTGAAAAATTTATTCCTTCTACAAACACCAATACACCACTATTCGGGACTACACTTCTATTATCTTTTGTTTTAGTATGAAATGTATAGCCATTAATGTCATAACTGGACCATGTTATCACATTTAAACATAGAATACCCACTAACCATCTTAATGTCTCGGATACATCTGATTTTCCAAGAAAAGTCTTTTTAAATCATGTAAAAAATGTTTTATTATTCTCATTCAAAATAAACATTTCTTTCTTCTATCGATGGCATTGTTTCAACTCATTAATATGCAATGTGATATATAGTTGAGAATCAGCTATGTTATTCAAGATGTATAACTGTAGATTCTTCATCTGTTCAACTAACAATGATTTGACTTTCAATCCATGAATCCCCTTTCCCTCATTATTAACCTGTTCATGGAGAGATAGAGGCAAACATATGAGCTCCTGCACGACCAAATAGCTCATAAAAAACTCCCCAACCTCTTAAAAAATATACTTTTCAATAATTGAGTCTTTAGGTTGATATGGATTGTTAACATACACCTTCAATATTTTCATATGTCATTCAAAATGATACATCTATGAAAGATATAAAGGTCCAAAAATATTTATTTATCAAACTAGATGCACCATTAAATCCACCATTATATCAAAATTAGATAGAGGAAAATATATTTCCAATTGAAAAAGTATAGAAATCGCATCATTTTCCAAAATTTTCAATGCATTAACATAATCACCTTATTAAAAATGTAATTGAAAAAATAACACACCTTCATTATAGACTTTATGAAATAGATGGGAAATATTCCACACAATTAAACATGTAGAAGTTTTTTCATAATGATGTGAAAATCATGAGATTTCATACCTATCAAATTAAAATCCTTCAAAGAGACATACTTTTTTACATTTGAAAAAAGCTAATTTACTCCCTATTGGATAATGTATAACAAGCTGGGGAAAGAAATGTTCATCTTCTATTAGGAGTGGGAGCTATCTCCAAACATATTCCCATTGATAGTAATACTAATCTTGCATTCAAACCATCTTTATTCTTTCCTTTAATATCTAACAATGTTCCAACCAAAATTTCACTAATATTCTTCTCCACATAGATGACATCAATATTATGTTTCACTTCATGATATCTCCATTATGGTAGCTCAAAAAATATTGACCTTTTCTTCCAAATATGTCTATCATTACCAGATTTATGTTTTGTTCACAATGTCACATCAAGGTTTTTCACCCTTTCAAAATATATATCAGGGGATAAAGGATTTAGAGAAATATCAAATTCTTGGGAGCCATTGAAATCATTTTTAGTCTTATATAATAATGAACCATAGGAAAAAACTTTTGATGACCCATGTATATTGTTTTCCTCCCATGATGCAATTGACAATATGAAGTCCATTGTTCGTAAATTGGACATGTTTTATACCCCTTAACACTGTATCCAGACAGATTTTCATACTTGGGGAATTAATTTATAGTGAACATAAGCACTTCATGTAGTTGAAAATATTCCATTTTATAAGAATCGTATACCATAATACCATCCACCCATAAAATATTCAAATCATCAATCAATGGTGACAAGAAAACATCAATATCATTTTCGGGTTGCTTTGAACTAGAGATCATTATACTCAACCTGGCATATTTGTGCTTCATAAAAACATCAGGAGATAGGTTCTAAATTACCAATAAAACATGCCCGGAACTATGTGTGCTATTGAGACTTCAATATGGATTCATTATATCTATGCACATCCCATGTCTGATATTTTCAATTTTATTTTTGAATGTAGGATATTACTCATCAATTTTCTTCCATTGTGAACAATCAGTTGGATGACATATTTTTCTATCACATATCCACTCATCAGTAATCCATATTAACCTTTTTTCATCATGTGAATTATAAAATAAACATTTTAAAATATGAATTATAGGAAGATACCAAAATTCATTGGTTGGGATCTTTGTAATCTCTACATCAACTTGTGATTTTTCTTTCAACTTATACCGTGATGTCCCACATTTTGGACACTCTGATAGAAATTCATATTCCTTTCTATATATCATACATTAATTCAGATATTCATGTATTTTCTTGTATCGAAGTCCCATCGGGCATAATATATTCTTGGACTTATATTGTGAATCTAAAAGATCGTTGTATTTTAGAAGAATGTCTTTCAACAATTGTAGAAGATCGTTAAGAAATCTGTCACTCCATTCATGTTTCGCATTCATGTTAATCAATCTTAACACCCCAAAAAAACTATAAAATTCATAAAACCAAGAAACAATTTGTTTTCTGCATCACCGTATAGACGTGAAACTATCATTTTTAACTCAATTTGTTCAGCTATAATATCACGAATCATTTCTCTAATTCCATCAGAGTTACCTTCTTGAAAATCATCATCATCAGTAGATCTGACATTTTGTCTAGTTTCACCATTCCAAATCCAAAGGTTGTAGCTATGACTAAAACCATTAAATATCAAATGATCTTTGATCTCTCTACTTTTATACTTCTTCATATTCAAACATTTCAGGCCTGGATACAAAAAAAATGCCATTTCTTGGAACATTTCATTTAAAAAATTTCAAAAAGGAATCAACACCTTCCTCATATTCATTACTCATTCAATTTTTTGTAATCCAACATCTACTCATTATTACTTATAACAAATATCAACATTATTCATATTGTTAAGATAATCCAAATTTTGATTTATAAGAAAAATATAATAATTTTAATGTAATCCAATTTTTAAATATAAAAAAAATATATACTAATTTGAATAATATACGCATGGAAATAATTTTAAAAAGAAAATATAGTTAGATATAATAGTTTTATATTTATATGAATTATTGACATAATTTAAAATTAAAACAAATTTTAAAAAACAATTGGGAATATATGTATTAGTAATTATGTATTGGGGAACATTCAAGGAAATATTCTACTTGATTTCTATTGATATAGAAAAGTTAGTCATCTCATAGAAAAGTTTATAATGAAATTATTATATGATAACGATAAAAAACCAAAGAAATTTTTTTAAAGGGTGTCAAAGGAATGTTTAATTCATAATCGAAATCCTTCAGAAAGAGGAACTTGAATTTTTAAGAAGATGTTCTCTCCAAATAAGTTGAAGTGGAGGAATTTGAAAACTATAACGACTTCTGGTAATAATTTATTACCTCTATCATAAACAAAAAATACCTTCAAGAAATTAATTATGAAGTCAGTTATGTTGATTGAAGAGTAAACCTTATTATTAAATTAAAATATTATCTTTAATAGATCAATGTTTGGAAGGATAATATGAAAATAATTTTGGGATTACATATCTCTCTGATATGTATCATGATATAAAAGTATAAATTCATCTTGGATCCTTTCTTCTTAAGGTAAAAATATAATACATACTGGTGCAACTAGATACCAAATTCACCCTTCCATAAACATGAAATATGAAGTATAAATATTAAATATGTATACATTCTCCATCTTGATCCAATGAAATAGGTATTCGAGGGTTAACATCCCTAGTGAGCTCTTGAAGAGCTTACTTAATAATAATACTTGTATGTACAATAAGGAAATAACCATGTAAATCATCATATACTCCTTAGTGGGGAATTTAAAATCACATAAACCATTCATTCAATGATATTATGAGCTCTTATCCAAAAAACATACATTATTGATGTCTATAATTTATCTAAACTCATATTAAAGATATAAATAGAAGTAAAAATAGTCTAGGATAGAATGGGATATCATTATTAGAGAAAAATATACATATCCTTATCATTGAATGACTTCTCACCTAAGAAATATTTACAATCATTCACCTTCAATTTATTTCTCTTCAATAACTCCTCGAGACAGCAAGAAATGACTACATAGCTCAATATAATGACTACATTCACCTATATATCTCTTCTCTCTAACCAAGTATATTTTTAAAGATAATGGTAGAGTAATTTAGTTTAGATTCAAACACTTAATAAAGGGTTTTATCATATAAGGAAACATAAAATATTGATTATAAAAGGAATTTTAATTTGAATATATTACCAAAATTAAGAATTAAAGAATAATAAAATTATTCATGGTAAAAATTGTATTTAATAAGTTATTTGGTTGTAAGGTTATAAGGCAGAACATGCACTATAATGGTTTCATGGTAGCACACACATGGAAGTACACACACACAAGATTGAACCCCCATTGTAGCAACAAAAATCATAGAACTTGCACGATATCACTCCCAAGGTTTATTTTACCAGAAAAAAACTTAGCATGGTATAAAATAACACTATGAAACTTATCATGGTAGAAAGAACAATGATAGAAAAAAAATATCTCAAAACATACATTTAGGGCATCACGAAAAATAAAGAATGAAACCAAGGTGTGGGAGGCTTACTTGAGTGTTGTGAGTTGACTTGATAGATCTGATGATAATAAAGATGATGAATGATGTTTCCAAAACATGGTTGGAGGGCACAAAGTCAAACAATTATTTTTAGGTTTTCCATGCGAGAGAGATGAGTCATAGGTTACCCGATCGAAGAAAATAGAACGACAGAATACGGGGCCCGATAAACCATTTAAAAGATTTATCATGTCGGCAATTTAATAATTGATGTGATAAACTATTTTTTTATTTTTATCATGTTGGTTATTAAATAATTGATGTGATAAACTTTTTTTATGTTTATCACATTAGTTATTTTATAACCAACGTGATAAATCACTGATATTTGATTTATCATGTCGGTTATAAAATAACTAACATGATAAATCACTGATATTTATATTATCACATTGGTTATAAAATAACCGACATGATAAATCGCTGAGATTTGATTTATCACATCAGTTATTTTTTAACCGGCCTAATAAATCATTGATATTTTCATTACCACATCGATTATAAAATAATCGACGTGCTAAATCACCAAGATTTGATTTATCACATCGGTTATAAAATGACCAATTTGATAAATCAAATCTTGGTATTTTTGATGTTGGTTATAAAATAACTGAAGTTATAAATAGATTCTCTATGTTTATGATGTCGTTTAAAAAATAATTGATGTGATAATCGAATTTTTATAGCATTGCACGTTGGTTGTATATAACCGACATAAAAAACACTAACATGGTAAACATTTGTTGCACTAGTGAATATAGATGATCCATCATGGGATGGATTTTGAGTTAGGGGATGTTTGGTGGACCATCATATATTTTGTTTTTGATTAGGAGGTGACTTGGTAAGTAACTCTTAAGGGAGGAGAACCTAAATCAAAGTTGACATGTGAATTGATAACCGAGGTTGATCGATTTGATTTAAATAATATTTGTATGTTTGGTACCATCTTAGGGTAATTCTTTATAGCTTGTGGATGATATATGATAAGGTGGAGAGATTGTAACATCTTGGGTTTCTGAACGGGTTGAAATTCCTCAACTCGATTCAATTTTTCTCTTTAGTGAGCTGACCAACATTTTTCTTGATCTTCATAACTCTATTTCGTGATTTTTTTTCTAACCCATAGCCTTATTTTTAGATGGATTTTAAGTCGATTTCATTTCCTTGTGGTTTTATATTGGTTTCAGTAGATTGAAGACTTGAAAACATGGTTTCAGGAAATAGAAAACTTAGGCGCATGGTTTGGACAAAGCATGTGACCACCCATGAGTAACATTGCAACCCTCCGGATGAAATAATCATGGTTGGGAAAAACATTAAGAAGGGGATGTATGGATGTATGATCACCCCTATAGATTTTATGAGAGGGTATTTTCATATTATACCCACATTTTGGAAAACTGTGTGGCTATATGTGCAAGGTGGTACCTTGGACAGTGGCATCTATACAGGCTAAACATAGTTTTGAAAAAAAATGCATTTAGCTGTGTGGGTGTGATATCTCATAGACACTGAGTGTGAATAGTTGAATAATGGTTATCCAAACCATGAGATCTTATTGTGAGCCTCATTTTGAAGTGTCAAATTATGATTCTTCCCTTCCCCCATATTTCATCTTTTCCTCCCGTTTCTCCTCCACTTCACGTTAACATAATGGGAGATTCTCAATTTATGTCATTACTTGGATTTGAACCAATATCTCTATTCGAGCTTCGATCTGCAATCCATTAGTGGTTACAGATTCATCTCTATAAGGCCATAGATCCACTAGCCTATTTTCTTCTCTTATATCTTCGTACAGTGCCCAAAATTATTATGAACTCTTTTAACCTATTTTTTGGGTGTTGATATAAAACATCATACTCTTCCGATTTAGCTCAATTTAGAGGTATGTATCATACGAGCATACACATTCTAATATGAGGTATGTGGTTCCTAGTTGTCTCTATGTTTTTTGGTTGTTTTTTGGGAACTCCTTATATGCACTATGTGGGTGGGTCAATCAAGACCCTAATAAATTAATTTTATTTCTTAGAAAATATCAATATTATTATGGGAGATGCCTATGGGAATGCTATAGCTCCACTACACATAGTCAATTTGGGTAAGGGGTTTGGAAAATCTTGGTATGTTTAGGTTGATATTATAAATTGGTTTAAATTTAATTTCTTTATAGGAATTTTATTATTTCATGTGATTATGGAAGGTATGGCCTGAGGATTGTGGTTATGCTGACCACCTGGATTGAGGTTACATAATTTTTCAGGTTGGGAGAAGACCGAGACACTTGGGTTGATATTGATCACTAGGTTGGGAAACATGGTTGTCAGATTGAGGTGATGTGGTCGTTAGGTTGTGGGATTTTCTCTCTGAGTTTGAGATTGTGATGACCATCATGATTTAATAGTCTAGTCTTTCGGAAAAAAAGTTCTGAATGATGTTTCATTGGTCCTATTTAGGTTATTTTTTCTCCTAATTTTTTTTGCTAACCCCCAATTGGAGTTGTGTTCACTTTGATAGGACTCATATAGAGGTGTTGTTGACTAATCGTATGGGTGGAGGACTCATAGACTATGTGGCTAAGGTGATGGTCTTGATCATTAGATGTGTTTGGGGGTTATCACCATAGAAATACATGTGGATGGTGATGGACCATCATTTAATGGTGATGGACCATCATTTAATGGTGATGAGACTATCAGTTTGGGGTTGAGGATCACTATGATACTCGAAGCCATTAGGTCGGGACTTGGGTGGACATATATCATCGTGCCTTGGGACATCAGAAGTTGAGGCGACAATGCTTATTTACAGAAGGGAAAATGTCATCATTCCTCAAACATTGAGGTTTGATCCAATGGGGTCTTTTGAGCTGAGGTCGATGGGACTAAGTACTCTTTTATTGGACATACCAATTGGATTCGAGGTCATATGATAGTGGGTACAAGGCTCCAGTGACTTTATTGGTTGTAGAACCTAAGGGTTCACCTAGTATGATATTGTTCAAGGGATTCCTTGGGATGCATTCCGTTGTTCCTCACAACTATAGTTACATATATCAAGACACGATCTATATGACAAATATATAATTAGGGGCATGTGTTCATGATTTCTAAAGATGTTAAAAGCATGTGATCATTTCCTTGTGGCTTTATAGAACAAGGGAAGTGGGTTATATATTAAATATGCATCTAATGACTTTTATTTTATATTTGTACTCATTTATTATCATGGATGTAAGATAGGCACACATTTTGTGTGTCCTTCTGAGATTTACTCTCACACCCTATACGAGCCCCTTGGAACACGTGTAGAATTTATGTGTCTATGATTAGGTAGGGGACCGAGCACAGTAGATGGACCCCAGATGTCAAATATGACCTTTTTTATGGGATGGATGGAAGGAGACCTTCGAGGTTCCTACATTAGATAGAGTTTTCTTTTTTGTTCCTTTTTGTTCTGAATGATTATATATGTATGTACTAATGATTGGTCACAATAAATCTTGTTTGTATGTTGTTTTTTATGACATACTAAGGCATGTTATTTTCTAAAAATGTTATTTTTTGGTATAGTTTCTTTGGGTCTTAGTATTATTTCACTGGTATTGTATTATGCTTCTATTGGTTTAATGGTTACTTTCACTATGTTAGGATCTTTCTTCTGTAGTTTTATATACATAAACCATTGTTATTATCACCACCATATGTTATAGTATCCCCCCAATAACTTATTTACACCCTCACTATTAGTCAATAGCATTGGGCATACAGGGGGTGTGCCTAAGGCCTAGTGGTCAACCAGCCCATAGCATGATTATAAAGTGGAATCTAGGTTTGGGCATTACATCAAGAAGGAAAATAAAATACTTGAAAGAAAAATGGATAAGATCATCATTAAGAGTAAAAAACATGTCAGGAATGATGATATACATATTAATAAAATAATATCAAATAATGTTAATATAGTTGAGTTATAAGGAAAGATGAAAAAATTAATGAAAGACTAGTTAGAAGGAAATAATAAATAGTTTCTGATGAAAATAAATAAAATATATTGAAGTTAGCTAAATTTGAATAGATGGTGAATAATATAGTTTAAAATATTATAGATAAAGTGGAATAATTATCTAAGACACAATCTATATGCCTTTGAGCTCAAAGTGAGTTGAATATTGTGAAATAAGACTTCACTAATGTTATTGAGTTTAAGGGTGATTCTTTTAAATCTATAAAGAAGGAAAGTCATTTAAAATTTGTTAATTCTATACCCTATGAATCTCAATGTACATTTTTTTTCTAAAAACACATGCAAAAGAGACATAACTGAATCTAAATGGGTCAATTGAAAAAATGAGAATAAATCTTCTACAAAGGATGAGTGGACCAATTTTTCATGAATTTTCCAGCCTAAGAAGAAACACCCATAGTTTTTGAAATGTTAGCAACTACAATATTTAGAAAATAACTATAATCAGTTTGAAAGATCATGGTTCAAAGCATATTGATGGTGTCATGGACTGTTTGGTCCTAAAGCCTATTCATGCTAGTAAAAAAAGTAACTACCATGAAGGAGTCATGAATCAAGGGGGAGACATGTTAAACATATGACTAATATTATTAGAAAGAGAAGAATGTGACCAAGACATCATATAAACTATCAACATAGAAAATAAAATTAATGCATGAATGAATACTACAACAATTTTGGGTTTATTCAATGCTAGATTTTACCGACACTAGCATAAAGCGCTGCTAAAGGTTGCCTTTATCATCTCGAAAAAAACATTGAAAATGATTCCTTTTATCAGCCTTAAAAATAAATGATAAAAGTAACCCATTATCAACAATTTATTTGTATTACTAAAAAGGGTAACCTCTATCAGTCCATTTTCTAGT
This sequence comes from Viscum album, assembly GCA_963277665.1. Lineage (NCBI taxonomy): Eukaryota > Viridiplantae > Streptophyta > Magnoliopsida > Santalales > Viscaceae > Viscum > Viscum album. Next base: position 1,142,693,166 of record OY728161.1, read on the forward strand.
GCGGATAAAGGTCCCGATTGCTCGTGCAAGTCCCCCATCGAAATAACATATGTTTGGCTGCATTTTTATATATGATTATATCACATCACAAGGCCAGAATAATGTTGCAGGGATGGGCTCCCACATACACCATCCATGCACACCTATATTGGCTAATGCCTACACACATGGGCATGCTCGAGACTTGACCCACCCTATGCTTCCCGCAGACTTTAACCTACTTCCATAAACGAGTCGGGTCGTACATGATACATCCAACTATCCCATGTGAGCTGCCCTAAATTTTTATTTATACCAATAAAAATAAACAGTAAAAAAACAAGTTTTAAAAATATTAAAACAACTGAAATAAGAGAATAAATATATATTAAAAAATTATTAATTAAATATTTATTAACAAAATTAGTAAATATATTTTAAATATTAATAAATAGTATATATTAAATATATTTATAAATTTATATTTATAATATTTATAAAATTAAATATTTATTATTATAAATAAATAAATATTTTTTAAAAAAAAGTTTTTATTTAATTACAAATAAATATGTGTATATTTAAATAATTATAAAATTACAATAAATATATTTAAATGATAAATATATTAATTTTATTTATATTTATATTTATATTTATCTATCAATTATATATATACTTATATTAATATATATAATGATATAAATATATTGATAAATAATTTTAAATATATTATAAAAATATTTATCTATAAATATATTATAAATATATTTATCTATAAATATATTTATAAATTTATATTACTATATTTATAAAATTATATATTTATAAATATAAATAAATAAATATAAAATTTAAAAAATATTTATATAATTATAAATAAATAATTATTTATTTAAATAATTATAAAATTATGATAAATATATTTAAATCATGAATATATTAGATATATTTGCATTTATATTTATATATATTTATATATATATTTATTTATAATATTTATATATATTTATATATATATTTATTTATAATATTTATATAAATATAAATACGATGATATAGATATACTTATAATTATATAAAAATATTTAGAAATATTTTTACAAATATATGTATTTCTAATTATAATTACAAATATTAGTTAGCACTAAAGGTTTAGCACTGATAAATATATCTTTTATGAGTGCTAAAAAAGCGCAGAAAAAGTATATCTTTATCCATGCTAAAGTTTTAGTACTTGTAATGATTTTATAGATCAATGCAGATTATTTTAGTGTCGATGAAACACCTCTTTATCAATACGTTTTTGGTAACACTGATAAAACCCTCCCAAGTCTTTTAAAAGGAACCCATAACCAACCGATTTCTTTCACATTATTTAATATCTTTTATATTTTTATTTTTGTCAGCACTACCCCTCGATCTTCTCTCGATCAAACTAACGCTCAAATCTGAAGTATGTTGTTTTTTTCTCATCCTATTTAATTTGTTTATTATTTAGGTTTAGTGGTGTGTGATGGTGTGGCTTTATATTGGCTTGGTGGTCTCGTGGTTCCACATTTAGGAGCTCTGTTGATGAAGTCCTTATCATAATTTATCCCCCTATTATAGTTCCTTTCTTTTGGGTCTCTGCATCTCTGATTTTACCCTATTATGTCTCACATAGTTCTAGTTACAATGACATCCAGTTCATGATGTTTTTTTTCTTTTATTTTTTCTTTTACCAACCCACTCAATGACCATTTGTTTCTTCTTTATCCGAGTGTTACCCCATTCTAGAATCTCTTTCGAACTACCCCTTACTAGTTCTTTTCCAATTCTCAACTGCCTAGGCTTTCTAGGTTAAAGCCCAACCACTACATCAACATTTTAAATTTATAAAATATTTGACTGATGTGTGAATTTAATGGAAAATGCTTTCTTCTTATAAATTTTATGGTTAATTAAAATGGAAAAATCATTTATATTACTACTCGAATAATTAAAATGATATATGCTAATGATGCTAAATGATATTAATAGAAACCAAAACATTGTGTTCAATCATTATATGAATTTAAGGAATGTGAAAAAGAATTATAAGTAACCTCAAATATGAGTATACTTTTTGAATTTATATAGTAAGTATATATAAGCATTATGCCTTTCATTCAATTTCCATAGAGACTGGTGCTAATATGTAATGATCACTGCATTTGGTTGTTTTATAAAACCTCATAAAATTTAAAAATTAATATTCATTTCATTAAGTATTTCAGATGTATTTTTTAAAGAAATGATGTTCTATAAGAAATGTGAGAGAATTATTTTTCAAATTATTTTTTAGCCAACAACTATTCTTCAATTTTAAAAAGGATTTTTCTACTCTAGAGAGAGTATCAAGGTAGATTTACTATTACTTCATTAACTATAGATATACATTTTACCTGTTACTTGAAAAAAAAAGAGTTAATTTCATGGGAGGCTACCTTCACGAGGGTGTTTAGAAAGGGAAAATAAACATTCAGTTAACAGCATAGGGTATGAAAGAAAAATATTTTTCTTGTATTATCATTTCAAAATTTAAAATTTATTTAAATAAATTTTGTAATTTTTAAAATATTAATTTTATGTAAGGGAATTTTTTTTCAAAATTCTCATTCTAAATTTCCAAAACCCTCTTTTAGGGGATCTAGTTTTAAAGATATTTTGATTTAAAAATTTTGTTTGAGATGTTTCGATCTTATATTTTTATGTGTAAAGGGTGAAATATATCATGTTATAATTTCATGTGAATATTTTTAATTAATGTATTGAAAATATAACTCCATTTTAGAGTATTTTTTATAGAATATTCTTGGTTCAAAGGGCATGTGGAAACATTAATTTATTCTCATATTTTTTTTATTTTAAATAATTATAAGTGTTTAATGAATTAATATTGATAGTTTCTATGTATATATATATATATATTATGATTTCCATGTATACTTATTTTGAAATTTTTCCTTTTTAGTATAAAGGGTACTTAAACTCTTGATTAAACAATTATTATTATGTAATTCAATGTTTTAATTAAAGAGTTGAAATTGATTTTTTCTTTCATTAAACTGTAAATTTTCATTCTAAGGTGAGTGGAAGTAACTATTGTTGAATAAATTCTGATTTATATATATTAAACAGATTATTATTTTCTTATATACATAAATATATTTCTAATGGTATATTTGGATGAGTTGTGAAGTGTTTGTAAATTAAATTTGAAGATGTATTTCTTGTTTAGGAAGTTTTAGTCAAAAAAATTAATGATTTTGAAGATGAAATTTTATTTATTTCTTTGGTTTCAAATTTTTTTTGAAACTAATTTGTTTCATTATATTTTAAGAAAAAAATTTATTGTTCTTAACCCATTTTAGGTGTAATGTCTTGTTTGTGTGAGTAGATATTTTTCAAAAAGTCATTTTATGATATTATAATTTTAAAATACTTTTAATTTTTTGTTAATATAGTTGGGTTATTATTATTTTGGTTGTATGAAAAAATTTTTGGCTATGATTTCATTCATTACAAAAGTGTTTAGTGTTGGGAATGACTTCTATAAGGTATGATGATGCTTTGAGATATAATATATTTGGGTTATTGAATTTAGTATGGAATTTCTTGTATTAAAATAGTAACATGATGTTTTATGGCTATATACTGGTTCAAGTGTCATATGGATTTAAAACAAGTTATTGTAGTTTCAAAAATGTGAAATATTTATAAAATGGAAAATTGAGTATGATTTTTATGGATTTTTATTACGAATTATGAAAATGACATATTTAGTTGTTGAATTGACATTAAATTTACAATGTCTTAGAATAAAACAATGATATAATGATTAATTAATTAAAACCTATTTTAATAATATAACTCACACATCTAATAGGTTTCTTTTTTGTGAAAAGTGACTTTTTAATGTTTAAAGTTATAATTATTAAATATGGGAATCAGATGGGTATTTACAGTAGATTCATGCTCTAGAATAATCTATAGAAAAAGACTGTAACATGGAATCCAACTTCACTTCTGTCATCAATAATAGTATCACCCACTGGTTCTGTGGAATTATAAACTCCTTGAACCAATTTTAAAATATGATGATTATATGACCTTCTATTTTTGGAGGAAATATATTTTTACACAAATTTAGAAATCCAAGTCACAATTAAATGAAAATCAAGAATAATGATTTCTAAGAGAATTTTTTCATACAATAATAAGTAACTTTGGTTTAGAAACATATTTATTACAACCCTTTTGTCCCACAGAACATAAAATTAAGAACCTTGACCAATAACCACAAGTTTATCCTATGGTTTTTTATGTCACACTTATATAAAATGATAACTAGTTAGGAATCATAACCAATAACATTCAAATGTTGGGTTCCCCTTATTAGAATTATTTGTAACCTTCTCCTTTAATTATGAATATCATATATGTATTTATTTATTTATGGTACAAAATTAATATTTTATGAACCTAATTGGATGAATATGAATCAATACTGGAATTATGCTAATAGTATGAAAAAATTAAATGAATATAGAGTTAAATAATTCATCATGTTTTCAATATAAAATGAATATGAACCTTCTCAGATCTTTTTTTGATGTTTACATTCTTGTTATTCAATAAAACGTAGTCTAAAAGAGTTGGAAGAATATTTAGTTTTTCATGGAATCTATCAGAGTTATAAATGTGGGAATAAATCTGTGGAAAACTGAATGTGAACACCGATTGTGATGACACTAAATTTTATGGATCATCTAATCTGAATATGTGTAAATAATGGTGGAGATCATGTGGAAGAAATGGAAATTGTAATTAAAGATGATCATTGTGATTTCCCAAATATGTTTAATAAGTTAAATGGTTGTTCTGAGAAACTATTATATATTAGTAGTAATAAATACACAGAATTTTCATCTATATTGATGTTATATAATTTCAACGATGGAATCGGATGGAGCAACCCAAGATTTATAGAACTATTTTTTCTCTTGAATGACATGCTACCAGAAGGAAATTAACTTTAATTTGGAAGATATGATTGTAAATGAATGCAACATTAAATGATAATGATATCTAAAAAATACATTTTTTTCAAATGATTTCATATTGTTTCTCTGGGACTATGAATCACTCATAAAATTTCCTAAGTGTGGCGGTAATTGATATATGAAAAATAAATCAAGTCCTTATATTTTTTTATGGTACATTCCAATCATTCCAAAGTTTAAAAGTCTTTATGGATGACAGGATGCTGTGAAAAAAATGATAGGGGATTTAGATATAAGAAATAAATTTGTGAAACTATGTCATCCAGTAGGATCTCCCTAATGAATGAAATCTTTTTATGAGAATCCAAAATTTGGAAATGAGCTAAGAAACATCCATCTCATATTATTTATATATGGAATAAATCCTTTTGATGTAAAATGTAATACTCACAGTAGAAGTCTAGTTATGTTGGTAAATTATAACTTTCCACCATGGTTATATATGAAGATCCAATACATTATATTTTTTTGCTTAAAACCATTCTAATAAATCTCAGTAATGATAATGATTCTTATTTGGGTCTATTCATTGGAGATATAAAATTTATGTTGGATATAGGCTTTACAATGTATAATGATCATAAAAGTGAATAATTTACATTAAGGTCCATGTTCTATGAGATAATAAATTAAATTTCTATTTATGTAAATTTTGTAATGTTATAGAATTATATGAATGTTTGGGTGTCCCATTTGTGAATAATTCACACACTAAATTTTGTTGAAACATTCCTTGAAGGTTGTGTTTCTTAGGACATCATAATGTTTTACCTCAATGATATAATGATCAATTAAAAAGGATAGTATTCATTGGGAATACCAAATAATGTGAAACACTATATCCACTAATGCTTGATCATATATTTGACAAATTAAAAGATATTGACATAATTTTTTGCAAACCATTTTTAAAAAACCTTAAGAAATAATGTTGGAAAAACATTTCATTTTCCATTGAATTATCATTCTTGAATAATTTATATATAATACATTTTCAAAATTTCATTCATGTAGAAAAAATGTATTTTATATATTTATTGGCATGTTACTAAACTTTTCTCACATAACAAAATAAGTTACTATGGCTAGGATCTACACTATTAGTATGGGGATAAGGTAAGAGTTTGCACTGGTTAAGGGTAAAAGTCATAATTTTTTCCCTCCAGTAGCTTACACACTATTCTGAAAAGAAAATTTATTATTTATTATTTTCTTTAATGATGTAAAATTTCCATTGTGGTATTCATAAAATACCAATAATGTAGTTAAATGACTAATTTTAAGTTATTGGGATAAAAATCATGATATTTCCATGTTTTGATGCCAGATTTGATGTATGTCTCATTATATTGTATTTTTTCTAATAATGCATGACATACATTAGCCATACACTGCTTATTTTTCAAATCTATCGATAATAAGTTTAAATACCCGATTATGTTTCCAATCATGTATAATGGGGTTGAAGTTATATTTTCTGAATTAGATATTTTCTTCCCTCCATCATTATTTCAGATAATTTTTAACCTGATGGTTCAATTGGTTAGAGAAGTTCAACTATGTGGTCCTATCCATTATATATGGATATACCCCATTGAAAGGTATATGGAGATTTTTAAATGGAAGACCGTGAATTAGTGTTGTTAAAAGGGTTTTATCATAGAAATATATATTAGTGATGATTTTATTGAAGTCTTTACTGATTACCTATCAGATATTGATATATTTTTTCTCCCAAATTCTCATCACAATAGACCCCATTTGGGAAAAAGGAATTATAGAATATTTTTTGTTAAAATTATCATCAAATAGTGGGAGAAATCTCACAATTAAATTTTAAATAATAGTTAAGATGTTAATCCATATGTTGAAACCCACAAAACAAGTCTTAAACATATGAATCCATCAAGGTATGAATTATGGATATCAAATATATATAATAAATAGTTTATAGAATGTTTATAAGATCAAATATATAATGAGTTGTCTAAAAAATGAATTCAATTGTTAGATGACTTAGATGGATATATAAGGGACAAAATGATGATGTTATATCATACACTAGTTTTTTGATTCATGGTTATATGTTATATATAAAATAATATGATGATTGTAGTATGATTAAAAATATTAAAGTTGTGATTGTGGTAAAAGTGATGCATATATCTGGTTACAAATATAATAAACAAATTTATGTGAATATGTCATATTTCTATATCATCGAAAAGATATACATGTTGGATTACATAACATTTCCTGTACTAATTTTCCTTTGAAAATGGGTTGAAAATAATAGTCTAGATAATGTTGATGAAATGATCTTCATGAAGGTGAATTTTAGAGGGGAAGGGAGAAAGTATGATCCATTTATATTAGTATCAAAATCAGTGTAGGTATTTTATTTCACAGATCCAATAAATAATAATTATACAATTTTCCTACTAAAGACTAAAACAATTGTAGTGTCATATGAAAATTCAATCAAGGATAACCCTTTCATTGGGATATCTCAATCATTTCATAGTAGTACCATTGTAGAAAATTTCTGGTATCTTATAGGGGACTATAATTAAGGCATATTTACTCCCCATAGAGGATCTAAATCTATTAAACCATTTAGTAAAAGAAATATATTTCAATGAGTAGTTTAAAGAGTTCTTAAAAAACTATTCTTTTACTCGTAATACTAAGTGTTCTCTACTGTATTTATGTAATATAAATTAAATATTAAACTAATAAAGTAGAAAATGAGTTCTAAACATGATGAAATCACCAATATTAGGGTTTAACAAGTGCTTGATGCTAGAACTGTAGAATTATTAATTTATCAATATCATGTTGAAGAAATAAACAAGAATGATCGAGCATCACAATTTTGATGAAAAGTATCAAGGAAAGAATTAAGGGTTTGAAATTTTGGGTGTGATGGAATCAAGTCAATATTCTTTATTTATGTTGGGTATACAATTATGATCAATATGATGATTTATATAAACTTTTGGTACCATTTCTATCTTGTGATGATATAAACCATATGTGAAAATATAATGGTAATGTTATGATATAATTTCTCGATTTACCAAAAAAATATATGATGAACTATTTATTTAATTTTCATTATTATTTCCGATTTCACTTATTTTAGATGATTTATGAAAGAAACTGTCTTAATGGCCACATTAAAATCTCATAGAGGCTTCCAGACTCTTCTTTACAATTTTCATCTTAGGGATACAAAGGGGGAAGTGAATCCCCACCCATGAGTTACTTATATACACAATATAATGTTCGAAACATGGAATTCATTCATCAGTAATCAGGATTAACAATCATTATATCCTTATTTTAGTTGATAATATGTTATTTTACATTATTTTATCCAATTTCCAACGAGCATGTACCCGAGTGGTAAGGGATCCTCCTTGGCATCCAAGAGACCTAGGTTTAAAACCGGGTGGAGGCGAATTTACGGGGGTACTATAGCAGTACTATAGCAAGCACTGTAGCAGGGACTATAGCAGTACTGTAGTAGGTACTGTTCGGTACTATAGCAGCTAAAACTATTCACCCGATTTGGGATTTCGGGCCACCGGTTTGGGCCTATGGGTCTCAAGGGCCTTCGGGCCATCAAAGGCCTTCAGGCCACAGGGCCTTCGGGCCATTGAAGACCATGAAGTATCCCACTTCACACAGATCAGGCCCCAGAGGAGGATTAGATCACCAGTAGCAGTCACCAGAAGCAGAGCTAACCGGATTGGAAGAATGAGAGTGTATGGAAACTGCCATCAGGACCAGGCAATGTGCTGCTTTGTACGGGGCAATGATAGCCGATCAACAATGTAGGTGGGGAGCTAAAGGTGATCAATGATGTTGAAGCTGGGGAGGGGCAGTTCTAGTGGGCTGGGCCTAGGGGTCATGTTATGGGCATGGTATGCCTATGGGCCTTCGGGTCATGTATTACAGGTCATGTCGGGCCATGTGCCTTGGGCCTATGGGTCATGTACGGGTTCCCCTTCAACCCTTAAAAAGGGGGATTATCTATAATAAAAATAAAATAGAAGGCCTTCGGGCCATTCGAAGTTACATTATTTTATCCAATTTGATTAATAATTGTTAATTAATGAAACAACAATGGAGTGATGAAAATAATCACTATGAATCAAAACTAATATACCCATATAGAAAATTAATTATGGGGTACACTTCATTAGAGAATAAAAAGGTATTTGTTTTAAATATAAAATAATTTTTTTGTGAAATTTGAAGCAATATATGTTTCTTATATATATATATATATATATATATATATTGATGAATCAAAATATAAATTCACTTCCATCTAACTTCATGTGTTATGGAAGGAGGCCCGCATAAATAGGGAGGGAAAATTGTTGATTAAAGTAAAAAAAGAAGTATGGGAAACATGTGAAAGTATGGAATACTAGTAAATTGTTATTATAAATTATATTATTACATAAAATTATCTCTTTATGTTCATATATTTTTTATATGGTTAAGACATAATAATCACTAGTGGACATACCAGTAGTGTAACGACACAAACTTCTATCAATAAAAATTCCTATTAATCTAATTAAATGTATTATTATGTAAAATGTTTATATAACATATGCACATCCTTGGTTTTATGTTTTTTGGAATTTAAAATACATCTAAGAATTTTAACCGTTGCTAGTATAGTCGTTAATCAGTTATTAGATGATTAGTCTAAATATTGGTCTTTATGAAATCCAATTTACTCAGACAAAGGAAGAGATGGCCTCAACCAGTAGAATAGATCCTTACGAAACCCATTTGTCAGAGATCAGAAAGAAGGTGGAATCATTTGGCATCACTATTGACCAATCCCAAGTCATGATTCAACACGTCAATCTTGAATGGAACCGCCTATGAGAGAAGTGGAAGTCGATAGAGATTATCACCCGAGCAATGTTATCTAAGCCACCCCAGGGGTCTGTAACCATCACACACCTTACCCTTAGGACTGATGAAGGTGTTATAAAAGATTATGTAACAAATCCCTAGAACTATTATTATGTACATTATTTTTTAGATAATATACATTCTTTTTATTATTGTTACTTGGAAAAAAGATTTTAAAGAAAAAACAGTATTTTTATTTAATATTCAATTAAGATATATATTTGGATGAATTAATGGATTATTTTGATTTAGATAATATTTTAATGAAATATTATTACGAAATTTATTTTTATTAAATATAAAAGATCTTAAAATTTATTTTACTACAATTTGTATTGTTATTAAGGTTTGAAACCAGTTTTTGTCAAAACCCATGAATTTTAGATATATGTCTATTTTTATTTTAAGAGATAAAAATTCATATATTTAAAAAATTATTTTGATTAAATTAATACTATTTTTGGAATCATAATGTAGAAATTATCCAATGGTGAATTTTTAAAAATTTTCTTAGACAATGGAATTTTTTGGTACAAAATAAATAATATTTAATTATATATTGTGATTTATTACATCATAATGACCCAATAGTTATGTAATAAAATACTATAAATGGTATGTTTGAAAAGTATATGTTTTACCACTAAAATAATGTTATTTTAGGTTTTTTGATTTATTTTACAAAGCATTAGTGGACCCTCCAAGACTTATAAAACATTTTAACATCTTAAATTGGTTTCCTTTAGAGTGTGACTCACATCCACATAATAAAGCCTAATACTTAAAGAATTATGGCCATGGCCTTATAAAATATTGTTTTCAAATCCCCTATAGAAAAAATCATGGGAGAAAACCATGGGATGGTTTTTTTGTTTTGATTAGTTTAATGTGTGGTGTCCAAAAACTACATAATAAAGAATTATTTCTCCTTTCCTATATAAACCCACCCAATCTCCCACTTCCTCTTCATTAAATGCCTTTGGAGCTAGACCAAACCCCCAAACTCGGCTCCCTAGAATTCTTCCAATGTGCCACAATATCCATAGAAGCCTCTCTCAAGCCTCTCCCAAGCCTTTGGGATCACAATTCCTAGTAAGGTATTTCTTCATTTCTTAATTTTTGTCCTCATTTCATTATGTTGTTATACCATTTTGTTTTCAATTAAAAATATTAGGGTATTATTTCTCACCTCCCCATACTTCCCTCCTTATTTTTGAATGATGAGATTCCCCTTTCTCTCTAATTAATTCCTCCCAATTACACATGTTACCAGGATGAAATTCCTTAAGGGATTTCTCTCTCCTCATTTACATTCATGAAATTATTTGGTTTTATGAATGTAAATTCTATTACATATGTTGGGACATGTATCTATATGACACCCTCACTTTCAATTTCTTTTACATATAATGATACACCCCTTTATCTCTCATCAACCATTTTTATGAATTCTTATGTCATGTTGTTATGTTATTGAAATTGCACCACGATTTTCCAAGCCAAAGTCATTGTGTAGTAAATACCATGCTCATTTATCTATCAATGGTATTCACCTTTATGAATATTTAATTATTGATTATTTAGTTTCATGTATTAATTCCACATTGCTTTATCGAGGAATAAATGATGATATTTAATGAATCCATGTTATACGATCCATGTGGCACACTTTTTCATGAAATGAAATGATTAAGAAGGGTATGCCCTGATAGCGCTACAATGCATTGGGTAAAGATTAGTATCATGATACATCAAGTGAAATGAGGGTTTACTCATGCTAATTCATGTGCAATGTGGGTTTAATCTTACTCCATGTTCAACGAGACTTGTCTTAGTATAATACGATGTTTAGTGTTGTTGCCACATTTCCATGTTATGATAAACATGCTATATCATGCCTTTATGTTCATGTTTCTCTTATGTTCCTTTGATATGCTTATTTAGTAACATGTACTTTATTATTCATGTTATGCCTTTTTTATTCCCTCACTAGACTTTATAGCTCACCCATTTCTTATCCATTCCCTCGTCATATCCCTGTAATGCTAAGTACGATCGAATGTGTGTGGTCATGTAAAAGAAGTTTTCAATAAATCTGTGTATTTATGTTTTAAGTTGTTATGTAATGTTCTTAAGACTAAAATACACTAGACCTCTTGATCTTATATGTTGTATAAAGTGAAGTTTTTATGTAATAAAATATGATTAAGTGTGAAATAAAGAGAAGGGTTGTTATAAGAAGAGAAACTACTTTAGTAGCTTTGAAGTGGAAAATACAATATTATTGTGTTAGATGTGTAGGTTTTGGAGAATCTCATAGAACATATTTTTAGAATAAAAATCTCAAGAAGATACATATCATATGATTACATGAATATAAGTGAAAATATATGCTTTTTATGATTTTATTTTTTTGTTTGGTTTAGTAGACCAATATATGTGAAAATATAAAAGAATACTGGTAGGGGAACAAATATCAGCACATGAACAACCAAATGACCCCACTAGCTTTGAGGATAGTCATTACACTCAACCGTATACCTTAACTAGTGTAATAAATTTTTCCATTTCTCTTTCTTTGAAATTTGAACCAAATAAATTTAGATAAATTTGTATTACTAAAATTATTTAGGGTAAAGTTGATTGTTATTTCATTATATTAACACCCATGAACTACCATGTTTCGGTGCTTCAGGGTATAATATTCCGGGAGGCATGATACACAATAATTAACTCCTAAAATATTACATGATAGTGGGGATTAAATTATCTCAAGAGTTGAGCACTGATTTTATTATTCCACATGATGATATTGATATTATAACAGTCAAAAATGTTATTGGAACATTCAATGCATGGTCATTTAATATCATAAATATACATGAGGTATGTCCTTAAAAAATTCCAATGAAAAACATATAACTATTGATGAAAAAAGGTCAGAACTGACTTATGAAATTACATATGGATAAAACAGTGGAGAAAAAACGGGTTGGATCAAGAAAAACTAGTGAATTGACCATGAAAAGAAAAAGACCTTCTAAGATTACCTTCTTCCTTCCATTAGCACTAAAATATATATTATCATAAAACCTTAATGTAGAAACAACATTCAAAGATAGATATGTGTTTTATATTCTATATGGAGAAGAAATATTTGGAACATTCATTAAAAACATAGTCAATCTCACAAGTATAAATGGCATTCTCAAGTATGAATGGATTGGAGTATTAGTAATGAATACATACATAAATTATATTTTCATAATACAAATGTCCAAAAAAATTATCAAATATTTTCAATAAATTTAATAACTATTAATATTTTTTCTGGGAGTTTATATTACCACTATATAAAGGTAAATCTCTACAAATCATAGTTTGGATTCATTAATCCCAGTATCGTTTCTATGGTTGAAATTTATTTGGATTTTAAAAAATTTTATAATAAAAAATATGAACTAAATGAGGCATTTGATAAAAAAATTAATAGATGATAGACACATTTTAAATCATACAATGAAAGGGTAATATGATACTATCTAATAATATATAATATATTTTTTTCTTTTAAAATTGTATATTTATTTTTTTAGAAAGCACTATTTTCTAATCCAAATCTATCTGAATACCCCAAATATATATATTTTTGTACCAAATGCATGGATTTCCAAAAAAAACCACAAATGATGTGTATTGTGAATTTTTAATGCACTCCAATCAATATTTTATAGATAAATATCTAATTATATGTTTTAGTTTGTGTTTTATCAAGAATTTGGTTATGATAAGTCGATCTATAAATGTAGGCTAAATCATGGTATGTGGTCGGTGACTGAAAATAAGAATCTAACATAATATATCAAATATAAATAAATTAAGGTATATATAGAAATATTTAACTATAAAAACATATTTTAAGACAGTTTACTTATTTTTTTCATTGTTTATGTAGTTTCTAAATCAAGATAAAAAACGATTATGGATATTATGTTTTTAGGATTATGAAGTATATCATATACTATCAAAAGACTAGCATACCCAAAAAGGTTATATTTTAAGGTAATTACAATTTCATTAAAAATATATATTAATAATTTTTTTTTTCTACATTTTCCCAGTACTATGTTTATTTCAATACATCTATGTACTCAAAATAATAAGTAAACTTAATTAGAGAAGAGTATGAAGCATACATGGTTTCATAATGTTTTCCAACATCAAATTCAAGTGATTAATTTCTATTTTGTAATATAGTGTGGGATATGACCTTATAGATATAATTGGGATGTGTATTATTTGTATTAAAATTATTATATATATTTTTTATCTATTTCTCAAGGAGAATTATAGTGGTGGAAATTTATTTTTTTAGAAATGAATAGACAGAATACAAGGGGTTAGAATGTTTATATACATCTTGAACATCTGACTTCCTAATAATTTTTTAGTTAATTTTATCATCATTTTATCTACTTTTTAGTTAATTTATTTATCATTTTTATCATTAATTTTGAAATTTACACATTATTTCAAAAACACATCACCTGATTAAAACAAAGGAAAATCATATTGTTTTGATACTTTAGGACAATAGTCCAAAATTATTTTTTGATTTTTTTTAGTTTAACACAAATCAATCCAACACCTAATGTGGTCAGTATGACTCAAAATTTGTTTTTTAAATACAATATCATCATTTTAGTTTAATATGTGAATCACATAGAAATATCCAATAAAATAATCTCGGATTATTTTCCTACTTTAAGAAAATTATCCATAATTTATTTATGACATGTAGTAATTGACCGCACATCAATATGACACCAGATGTGTTTTTTATGGATCTAAGTGCATGTTTTCAATACAAAAGTTCCATTTTACTTTAAAACACATGTCACATGATCAAAACTAATAAAATGAGTTCAAGTTATTTTCAAAATTTATAAAAATTATTCATAATTCATTTTTGTTGAATAGGCATTGACTACAAGATTATCTGACACATGATGTGGTTGATATTACTCAAATATCATTTATATAATATAAAACACTCATTTTTTTAATAACACATCACATAACCCAAATCAAGAAAACAAGTTTACATAGTTTTCATAATTTAGGAAAATAGTCAAAAATCCATTTATGGGCTATCAGAATCAACCAAAACAATTGATAGCCAATGTGGATTGTATAACTTGATGTTTGTATTTTAAATACAAAAGTGTCATTTTAGTTTAAAATACACATAAGATAGAAAAAAATCAAGCAAAATATCTCATATTTATTTAAATATTTAGAAAATCACTCTATAATTCATAATTTACATGTTGGATTTAACCTCACATCAATCAGACACAAGATGTGGTCAATATGACTCAATGTATGTGTTTTCAATATAAAAGTTCCATTTTAGTTTAAAACACACATCAAATATCCCAAATTGAGAAAATTATCTTGGATTGTTCTCAAACTTTAGTATAATAACCAATAACTAATTTTTTATGTGTAGGAATTAACCACACATAAATCCTCCACATGATATAGTCGTTATGACTCAAAGTGCAAGTTTTCAATACAAAAGTACCATTTTACTTTAAAACACACATCAAACAGCCAAATCTAAGTAAACATGATTTAATTGTTTTGAAACATTATGAAAATGGTCCATAATTTATTTTCACATGTATGAATGAACTAATCCTCAATATAACAAATTATACAATTGATATGACTTGAATTTCATGTTTTCAATTAAAACGAGTCATCTTAGTTTAAAACACACATAAAATATCCAAAATCAAGAAAATAATCTCATATATTTTATCAAACATTTGTAAAATGAACCATAATTCATTTTTCATGTATAGGATTTGACCACATTTCAATATGGCACACAATGTTGTTGATATGAATTGAAGTGTGTTTTTTCAATACAAAAGTGTCATTTTAGATTAAAAGTAACATAAAAAATTACAAAATTGATAAAAATGCTCATATTATTTTAAAAAAATTGCAAAATAATCGAAATTTAATTTTTCACTTGCAGAAATTGACTACACATCAATCTGAAATATGATATAGTCAATATGACTCATAGTGTATGTTTCCAATACAAAAGTATAATTTTAATTTTAAATAAAAAATATCCAAATAATAAAATTTTCTCATATTTTTATCATTCATTTGGTAAAAAATCCATAATTAATTTTTCATGTATCGTAATTGACTATACATCAATATAACACACGACATGATCGTTATGATGTGATGTGCAAGTTTTCAATACAAAAGTTCCATTTTATTTTAAAACATAAATAAAATAGATAATACTGATAAAATGAGATCGTACTTTTTAAAACATTACAAAAATGTTACATAATTCATTTTTTATGTGTAAGAAACAACCGCACATCAATTTAATATATGATGTGACCGATATGACTCAAAGTGTATGTTTTATTTATAAAGGTGTAATTTTAGTTTAAAATGCATGTCACCGACCAAAATTGATAAAATTAGCTCTTATTGTTTTTAAATATTATGAAAATTATCAATAGTTCATCTGTGATATATAGAAATTGACAGCACATCAATCCAACACATTATGTGGTCAGTATTACTCAAAGTGTCTATTTCAATATATTAGTGTCATTTTAGTTCAAAATGCACATCACATCACCAAAATCAATAAAATAAGATCAGATAAATTTATCAAATTTTATCTACTATTACATAATTAATTTTATTATCATTTTTATCTTATAATTATTTAGTTATATTTCATATAGATAAATCTTGAAGGAGAATAAGAAATGATTTGATAGTTGAAGACTTTTTCACAAAAAAACAAATCCTCTGGAATTGGCTCCAATCTGTAGAGATATCTTTATCACCATGAATGAGATCTAGTTTAAGATTATATGATTTTTAGAAAAATAGTAAATGGTTTTTCATGTAAGAATCAACCAACACTCAATATGATACACAGGGATCCTAGTATAACTTAAATTTTATATTTTTAGTTTGAAATTAACACGTTGTATTTAATTTTTTTATTGTATTACTCATGTAAGCATTTTTTTTCTTATACGGGTGCATTATTTTACTCGAGAGGCAATGGTTTTTTTGGAAATATTATGAATAGGGGTTGAGAAATATAGAAAAAGGAATATTGATGTTTTTGAATGGCTGTGATAATTTTTAATTATGTAATTTTTAAAACTAATATTAAAAATTTATATAATATAGTTTGTTTTTCTTTTATTTGTGTATACAATTTTAATTCAATTAAATTACTTATTTGAAAACTATTTTTGCTACTATTTTTTATACTTTCATTATTGTTCTAGTGTGTTGTAATTTCAACATCACACTATATTAGTATGTCCCTTTATCAGTGATAGTAATAGAACTAACACAGGCTCCCTTTATCAGTTCTAGAAAAAAAACAGATAAATGTATCCTTTATCAATGCTACTAAAAGCATTGAAAAAGGAGTCCTTTATCAGTTCTACTAAATATATTGATAAAGTGATCCTTTATTAGTTCTATTAAAATCCCTGATAAATGGATTATTTATCTATTCTTAATCAATCACTGATAAAGTTCGTCGTTATTAGTGTTTTTAGTGCTTATACAGTGTCTATTTATCAGTGCTTTTATATTGCATAAAAATTCGTATGGATTTTAATCATTCTCCAATGTTAAGTTATTTTTTGATATGACAATGGTCAATTTTAGCACTATTAAATAACTTATTAATAATAGTTTAATTTTGTGGAATACGAGGTTATTATGGTCACAATTCTGGGAAATGTAGAGTTATCTTACCATGTGAGTTTTCTGATATTGTAATTGAAAAGATATGTTAGATAGTTTCGAATGAAATACACATTGGTAAATTGTGTATGAATCTTAGAAAAATAGAGAAATATCATATTAATTACAAGTCAAAAGGAAATAATGTGGTGATAGTTGAATACGTTATAGTTTATTTGAATTCATCTACAAATGATTATATTAAAATTATGAGGAATGAAAAAAACCTGACATGGCATGAAACATTGTATGAGAATTATAACAGGCCAAGAATATATTAGGAATAATATGCAGCAAGCATGAATCAATTATTATCATAATTAATTTTAAATGAAATTCTCAGCGAAAGTATCAACTGATGATGAAAAATCAATCAGTTGATCTGAGAGAAATGAGAAAGAAGGCTCATCAATAGATGAGTCTAAGAATAATAATAATTCTAGATTGATATGGGACTCTTATTCTGAATGGGTATTATAATAAAATTTTTCATCCCTCTTTATTTCCATATAGTTTTTATATGAACTAACTTTTAGATAACTTAAGTAGGATAACTTTTCATTATGGATAATATCTATTTCCCTAATGATGATTGTATTGTATCCCTTCTAGGAAAGAAACACTAAAAATGGGGTATGATCATTACATTTGAACATATTTCCTCAATTAGGTCAAAATACATCTCCACGGGGTGGGGTGAATCATAAGAAGAATGATTTTCATGGGGATTAATACTTTAGGCGATTAAATTTTTTTGATGTTTTTATTAAGATGTGTATATGATATGTCTTGAAAAAATTTATTAATTATCCCATAAAATGAAAACATTTAATGATATTAAATATGGTATCATAGAAAAATATTCTTTAAGGATACTATTGATGTTTTGGTAACATCACTCTTGTTTTTTACATCGGGTTATCCCACATAGACAAATATTTGACTAACTAAAATCTCATTATATTATAAAAAAAATTCCATTTTTTAGGTTTATATAAATCCCCCCACTTATGCATTGAATTTTATTTCCAATAAGGGGGATAAAATTTGAGAAAAAATTTTTACTTTTATATATGTGAAGTGATATTGAAAACAAAATATAAAGGGAGATATTCTTGGTCTCAGTATTGCACATTCTATCAATAATGTGTCAATTGTGTTTGTTGAGTTAAATATGTAGTGGTGATACTTGTATAATTGTTATGGATTCATATAATGGAATTATATTTCATGCTTAAAAAATTTTATGGGTAATTTTGATGATTGTTGGAATAATCATATGTTCAAAAACATGTGTCTATAAAGGTAACACATTATTTACGACTATTTTTGATGAAGATGGGGATCATACAATATATTATTATTGCATGAAGAACTGAAAAAAAAAACATGAAAGTATTTTATATTTTTAATGATTAAATTGTGTAAGGATTGATGATATATTCTATACTTAGAATATAATCTATGTATTTTTATAATGGGACTTAATAAAAAGTGTGATCAACCATGGACCATCCTAGGATCACCTCAAAAACATATAGGACCTAGTGTTTAACCATGTGTGGAAATCGACCTATCCATCTCACAGAATATGGTGTGTGATATTGGGAATGTATAGTTCCTATAGAGTGTGAATGTGTGTGTACAAGGCACACAAAGAGCATAAATGGGGGTTACAATGGTCCAGCGTGGGTTGTCACATCTCCTGAGGTGGGGGTGCGCAGTGTGGGTTCTAGAGTGGGTCGCGTGCTACTCGTCCAGTAGCCCATGAAGAAATATGTTATAAATTTAAGTGATAAACTATTTGGAAGTCCAATGTTGGATGCGAGTGTGCACCTACTATTCACCCATCATTAAAATTATTGATATAACATCCACTGTTGGATAGAAATTATCTCCGATGTATGATCAAAATACGATTTTCTCATAAAGATAACATTATGTTGAGTTTTTCTACACATGATAACTTCAAGAAGTGGAAAAATTATCCATAGTACAACACAATCATCCTAACCCAACATTAATGAATTCTTTAGATCATGAAGGTTTGATGGAATGTATGCACTCTTTGACTCACATGTATATGGTATTTTTAATTTTATGAGATTTTAAAGAATGTAAACATTGTTACTGATTTACATTCGAATACATGGATGAGTTTGATCTTTATAATGAATATAATTTTATAATCTTTATCATATTCATGTGATAATTTATCGTATAAGATAAGTCTTCATGTATTCAACATATGTTTTTTCTGGATCACTAAGATATTTGGATATTTAAAAAGAGACTTGACATGCCTTAAATCTCAGATCCATTATTTGACATGAAAACCATAAGTGAGTATGTTCTTGGAAGATACTTTTTTTTCTGAAAATATTGAGGTCCATGGACAAAGATAAACTGTTGATATATATAGAAAATCTTTTTTTTAAAAGAAAAAAATAGCAACATGAATCTCTCCACTTTTGTCAAGAATAATCCATCATATGATATTATTACACAAATGATATGTGGAGATACAACGGGTCTTAGAATTTTTTTATCACACTCTAAGATGTTATTAAATACATGGTTCTAGGAAGCACTTTGCATTTCCATGAATTAATTGAGATAGCAAGAGATGGGGTATATATTCACTGTGTTTTGGAATGGAGAAAGAAGGAAGTCATGCACTTGATCATCACTTGCGTGACATTTTTTCATTAATAAATTTTATTCATATACATGTTTCATGTGAATTATATTGTAGTGGTGGTGTGAGGCCTGCATGAAAAAGAATAATTCCCTCACACCCATTTGTGTTTGTGCAATTTCGACAGAGGGTTGCACAATGAATGTTGTGCATGAATGAATGCACTCATGAATGAATAATCACTTGAGAAAATTAAATTATAATAAATAAAATTTTTATAAAATATAAAATAATAAAAAGGAATATATATGTTCTAGGGTTTCTAGGAATTCATTCAAATTATTTCTTGATGTATAATTGAGATACTTGAATTGGTAACTGGGGAATTATTCTATATTAAGGTTATATAAGTTCTAACTTGCCTAAAATATTGAAAAATTTTATGTAACCAATTAACACATCTAGAAGAGGTAATAAATTCATTTAAAGAATCAAGAACATTTCAATCATTATTTCACTAAGGAAATTAATCATACACAGGTGATCAGAATTATTGAGTAAGACCGATAGACATGATCAGTAGTAGTAGAAGGTACTTTAAATTTACCTGAGAAATATATATCATACATGCTCATAGAGGAAGATAAAATAATCCTCATGTAGTAGATAAACCCTAAATAATTGAAGAAGTCTCTTGGTTGTATCTTAGAGCAGTCAACTTATTATGGATGGTTCCTGGAGTAGAAGTATCCATTCAATTGGAGTCAGAGTAGAAGAAGTATTTTGGTTAGTGCTGGAAGCAAGATAAGTCACTAGTGGGATTATGAAGATGGCTTGTATTGATTCAATATTTACTATGTAATATAAAATAAAAAACCTAATATGTGTACTTATGGTTTAATATACGATTTTACTCAATATCAACCATTTTAGTGGATAAAAATATTATTATGGAGAATCTGTGTTAGGGGAACAACCAATACAGGAACAAGTATGTCATTTAAACTGAACATTGTAAATCCTTGTGTTATGTGACTTCAATTTATAGAATTAGTCAAATTATTTCTAGGAGACACAAGAAGAGTGGATAATGTCATTAACTATCCATACATATTTAATTGAAAAGGAACAATTTTAAAAATGAAAGGGAGCATTGATTCACCCATTCGTTCTCTCAGTGATCTCATCCTAATCCAAGATTTATAGTATCTAAAGAATAAAATTGTTTAATACCATCAGTTCAGTATCACAACGGATAACATATATGTGTATATATATCAAGAAAAATAACCCCATTAGGTTAAATCGTTTTGAAAATGAAAAGTTAAATGCAAGAAAAAACATTATATATAGTATAGAAAACATTTTTAACATTGATATAAAATAAAAATTTACAAGTAACTATCAAAGGTAAATTTTTAAATTCATATTTTAATGAATTTTAAAAAAAATATTTTAAAAATAATCACCAATAATTGATTCTAAAAAACATAAAATTCATTTGGGATATATGATGAGATTAATACAAAACATGTAAATGTGAAAGGAAATACATTTCCATTATTTTCAAAATACATATTTTAAAAATCACATTGTGATCAATGTTAAAACATTTTTTAATTAGAAATTATTTTTCAAAAAGAGGATTATAAAATAAAATAAAATATTATATTATATATGGATAACCCAAGCATGGAAAACTGATGTCCAAGATAAAACATTATATCTCAAAGAAAGAACATTTGAGTTATCAAAATTCTTTATAGGCGTCATACTCCATGAAGCATAAAACATTTTTTAAAGGGGATTATATAGTTAAAATTAAAAAAAATTATCTAATAAAACATAATAAAATCAAGGGGTATAATTTGATTAATTTATATGATATAATTTCATGTGAACAATAATATCTCAATGAAAAAAAAATCAAGTTCCTAAGAACTCTTACCCCTATGGTAACACTTGAGTCAAAAGAAATTTGAAGAAAATAACTTGATATGGATTATTTTATCACATTAATTACAAGGAAAAAATTATATAAACTCCTTGGATATTAATAGAAAATAAAATCACATAAATTAACCATGGCGGAAAACATGTAACATGTCTTAATGAATTGGAATTGTGACCATGAAAACCTATACGGATTGAGTAACACTATAATCAAAAACCCCTTGAAATAATGGTTTGAAATTGAACATAAAATATCATATATAAAATATAAATATTGATATAATATATCATTCAAGTAGGGTATATATACCAAAAAAATAAAATGAGGTTCATCGTATAAAAATGTCTCAAATAAAGGAATTTGAGATGAAAACCTGTGCATCAATCTTATTCATTTTGTACTTTCAATAAATATCTTGAATAGTTCAATTATGCTCCTTGAATACATAATCAAGAACTACATTCATAACTATAACAATTTATACTCTTCATTTATAATCATTCAATATGTATATATATATTAGTTAGTTTTTTACCTATTTTCAATATCGTGTGTAAGTAATCTTTATCACTTTGAACTAGTCTCCTAGAGGACTTTTATGAATAATTTTTTTATCAATAGTACAACATTATTGGATCATATAATTTAATATAATATATGTTAAATTATAATTTACAAATCTATAATTTCATTCTATGGTATTTTTTATTATAAATCATGATGATGAAATCAACGATGATCATATTTTGGTGACTCTTCACAAATGAGAAGTGTTTTCTAATATAATGAGTAAACAATTCCAATGACCTTACCAAAAAAATATTATTTATATATTTATATTATATTATACAATTAAATAATATCTAATATTCATATATTATATGAATGTATAGTATTATTCAAGTGGGTGGTTAACCGACCCAAACATGAACCTAGCATGATTAAGAACACTCATACTCATGTGTGGATTCGCATCATTAAAATCAATTAGTTGGACTGGAATCCTAGGACTCTATGGGATATTGTATATTTAGTTGGAAATCCAATAAAAACTAATAAGAAATTTTAAAACCCAATATATGGTCACTTTTCAAGGGTTCTTGTTGACATTGATATAGATAATACTCTAGTGGTGTAGGTGGTTCTTGCCACAAGATATGACATATTTAACCTGGATATTGTTTATGAAAGAAAGCTGGAAATCTAAGGTGATTGTATTGTATTTAATTATATCTCATCCGAGTGTAACAAGTTTAAGTTATGCACAAAATGAAAATAAAAAGGGCATAAGGAATCATCATGTGGAATGGGTCTAGACAATAGGAAAGGGAAGGCTCATCCCATTATAATCTATGGAGAAATTCCTAACTTTTTTGTAGCTAATGCACAACCTAACAAGAAACCCCTCCAAGGTCCATAGTCTTATGGAAACTCCACTAAGGAGGCTACTATACTTGAACCTGATTTGGATGCAATTATTGATATTGTTGAGTTAGAACTGGAAAATAATTATATTCTTCTCCAGTATTCTATTATTCCTTTAATGGTAAATGACATGAAGAATTTATGAAATGATCATGAAAATATAGAACAAAGGCTAAGTGATGATGACTAGACCAAGGAGGGTGGAACCAAGGTTGACCTAGTGCATTTTGAACATGTGAAGTCCTCACAACATGTTGTGATTGATTAGGATAATGATCAACAGAATTTACTTGATGATAATCATGCTATTTTTTCTACAGTGAGGGATAGTTTTGAACCTTTAATGGCTGATATTCAGTTATCTAGGAAGACCAACAAGGAACTGGATTGAGATTCTCAAGTACCATACTAGGTCAGTGGTAAAAATCAGTAGAACCTGGACCTCTATGGCTAATTTAAAGATAATGTAGATCCATGGTTGATGATGCCCTATATCCCAGATTCTTGGGTGGATGGAACAGATTATGGGAATTTGACTGCAATGCCTATTAATGGATCTGTATCTAATCAGGTCCCCAATGATTAAGGGGATTTATTTATCCAATTATATCCTAAAAAATTAGCAAAAAGAAAGGTGAAAGTATCCATAACCCTGAGCATCGATCATTCCCCCCATTCAATTCACCCTTCTCTATAATAAAACAGGAGATGATGGTGATGAGGGAAGTCCTCTTGGCGTGTCACATGAGACCTATGACAAAGATGATGGTTTGATGGGTGGGAATAATGACAAGGGTGTGATAAAAGAGAGAGGTAAGAAGAAAAAATCCAATCGTAAAGGGACATAGGACCACAAACAAGTGCCAGAACATCATCTCTAAAAAGAATATCCTTTTTTGGAATTTTCAATGGCTTGGGAACTTTCCCACAGTCACAACCCTGAGACACATTATTATGACCAATAAACCTTTGATGATTGGTCTTTCTAAACTGAAGATAAAATTTGACAAATAGATCTCCTTTAAATGGGCATCTCTTTGTTATTCATTTGTTTGCAAAAATGTAAGTGATAACTAATATGAGCATATTTGGGTCTTAAAACATGATAGTATCATCATTCACTCTCACACAAGACATCACCAAGACATCTTAGTTGATATAGGAATTCTTGATTTGATAATTTTTCTGACTGTTGTCTATGAATCCAAATCTTATATCAAATTAAGGGAGCATTAGGATAAGGTTGAAATGATTTTTCATAATAAACAAAATTTTTGGGTTATGTTGGGTGATTTTAACACTGTTCTACAGCCTGGGGAAAAAAGGATCTCACTATAGTAAAGTGGAAGCAGCTAAATTTTCATCTTTTCTTGACATGTGCAATATGGTTGATGTCCAAATTGTGGGTGGAGATTATACATGGCATAGATACGCCCTCAATGGACTTTAATAAGGAACAATGGGTAGAGTCTTTGTTCATATTGATTATGGGAATGATGTAATTGATGTATTAGTTTTGATGCCTCTAAAATGTAACTCTCACCATAATCCCATTATTGGGGATATTTTAAAAAATAAATTGAGGTCAGTGCCGCTACCATTTAAGTTTAATAATGCATGGATTGTTATTTCTAGTTGTAGGGAGGTTGTTATAAAAGCATGGGATATGGAAGATATTAGAATTCAAATCCAATTCATGACCAAAAATCAGAAAAACATGAAAAAACTAATTCATGAATTGAGTAGGGATTCTTTCTCCACTCTTGATATTGATGTCATGGAGGATAAAGAGTTTTTAGAAAACATCCATAAGTAATAACCAGAACCAATATTCTCTAGCAAATGATGAGATTAATGCCTTTTCTAAGCTTGCAGATCTTTTGAAAATCCAATAAAAGCTGGACCGAAACCAATATAACATATGGTGGATGCAAGAAGGTGATAGAAACAATATATTTTTCACTGTATACATAGGGAAAGGAGGATTTGAAGGGGGATAACTTCCCTCTTTATTGATAGTTTAATATACAACTCGGAATATGAATTATCAAATTCTGTGGTTGAATAATTTAAAGGATTATACTCATATTAGTGGGCTGATGGCACCCATAAAATGATGGATAACATCAGCTATGTTGTAGATATTCATCAGAAAACTTTTTTAATGGATGCTCTGGGTGAGAATAAGGTGAAGAGTTCTATTTTATCTATTAATATTGATAGTGTGTCCATTCTTTATGGGTTCACAAATAAATTAATTATTTTCTTCTAGGAAATTGTGTGGGTTTAATTTCTCAATGTTGAGGGAGTTCTTTTACCATGCCTTGTTTCCCGTTGCAAACAATGCCAATTTTATTTCTCTTATTCCAAAAAAGAATAATGCAGTGGATGTTAAAGAATTTAGGCATGTTTCTATTGGGATAACCTTCTCAAAAACCATTAGCAAATTTATATCCATGACATTAGTTTCAATTGCTGGAGGGATTATCCCATCAAAAAAGTTTTTGTTCATCCCTGGAAGGAATATTCAGAACAACCTCTTCACTGCCTCATGGTGTATTTAAATTATGAAGAAAAAAGTTAATCATGGGAGATTTTCTTTAAAGATTGATATCTAAAAATATTTTGATACAATTAAATGGTCATTTATCTTTGAAATGAAAAGAAGGTATGGTTTTTCTAGTGACTTTATCAAATTAATAAATACCATCTTCAAAAGTTTGAAGTTATCCATACTAATCAATGGCTCGCCCAAAGGATTCTTCTAGTGTTATATAGGCTAAAAAAAGGTTATCCACTTTCTAAGGCCCTTTTTTCTTTTTCTGAGGTTTACTCAAGTATCTGAATTAATAAACTAATGGAAGTAATTATTTACAGAACCATCAGGGATAAGAAAGATCTATTTGTCCCTCACATCTCCTCTATAGTGATGATATCCTTCTTTTTGGATAGGCACCCAAGAAAAAATTATCTTGCATTCATGGGATCTTTTCTCATTATGAAAAGGTCTATGGCCATGTTATTAGTTAGAGAATGTCTCTTTTGGTGTTTGTTGATGGAATAATTGCCTCCAAAAAGAATAGGGTGGCAAGAATTCTTGGATTGAAAAGGAGAACTCTCCCCTTCAACTAACTCAGAGTGTCTATTTTTTGGGGTATTTTCAAAAGGTGTTACTTGGAAAACATTATATCCAAAATAATTAACCAAATGGAAACTTGGAAGTGGAAGACTATGTTTCAATATAGAGGTTTTTTCTTAGTTAACTCATATATTATATAAATGTGTGTTTTTTCCTTCCCTTGTTACAAATTTCCCAAATTCATCCTTAAAGATGTTCAGGAATTGATCATAAACTTCTTGTGGACTTGATAAATCCATGAATGGAATATTTTAATGGTGGAATGGAAGGATTGTATCATGCAAGTTGATCTGGGAGGATTTGGTATCAAATATCTGGGTCTTTTAAATGAGGATCTTCTCATTAAGTTTACATGGAATCTGTTAACATCAAATGAATGATCCCTGGAATTCCTCTCCAACAGATTCACATAAAAACTAAAGAGAGATTACTCATTGTATATTCCATCTTCAATATAGCCATCTATTAAATAATCTTATAATAATATCATGAGGTTCTCCAAATGTTTATTTCTATGCAATATTTTTTGATATTGTTGAATTCACCCTAGATGAGAAATCTAATTAGTGAAGTCTTCACTACTCCAAGTAATATGAAGCATCTATAAATTCCGGAGACTTTGCTGGATAAAAATTTGTAGGCCTCTTTGCCTCTTTCTACCATTCTTGAATTAAAGAGGTATTTTTTTTATATTGATATATTAAGGTGGAATCTTGACCTGGTTTGACTCTTCTCTGCTGGTGGATTCTATAGGAACAATTGTAATGAAAGCACTGTTGTACCTTTGTGGATGAGAAATTTAAGGCAGTGATTCATTACACCAGCCAGCATTCTTCTCTTGTGGAGAATATGGGGATGTAGGTTGCCACTAAAATGGAAAATTCCGTGATATAGATTTCATTTTTTACCAATATGATTCCTCTACTTTTCCTCTGATGAAACTACTTTCCATGTCTTTATTTACTTCAAAATCCCGTGCAAACTATGGCTGCACATTCAGTCGGTTTTTGATGTTAAGATGAGGACCAGTAGCCTTTATGACATAATGATGCATTTTTGCAATCTAGAATGCAGAAATTAGTTCATGAAATATTGTATAAAATAGTATTTTCCATCATTTACTTTATATGTATTGCATGAAATTATCTTGCTTTTGATAATCAATGATTTTCATTGAATGCTAGAATCACGACTTTCTATAGGGAATATCTTGCTTCCTAGAGTGTCTAAATAGGTACCATGAATAATTATCTCTCTGAACTTTTAATTCTGAAAACATTTAGTTTCTCTGAAAGGATCAAGCCTTTGGTGATCGATTCAATTATATGTATACCTCCAATTTATTCTAGGTTAAAAGTTAATGTAGATGGTGTGGCATCAGGTTCACCAGGTCCATCGAGATATGGTGGAGTCTCTCGTATGCATTGAGGTATTATGAATGGATGTTTCTATCATTATATTGGTATTTGTTCTACCATTGAGGAAGAATTATGGGAAATTATTAATGCAATCAAATTTGTAGTCCAACACAACTGGAGATGTATTTGGAAGGAATCTGATTCCACCACTACTTTGTTTTTCTTAAATATTTGATCCTAATGTGTCCCATGGAGAGTGATTGCATTTTGGATTGAATGTCTTTGTCTAATGGAGAAAATTTAACTTAATTTCACCCATGAATATATAGGAGCCAACCAGAAAGGAGATGCTCTATCCAAAAGGAAATTATTGAAACTAGCTTGAGTTGGTCTTTCATAAAAGCTAATTTTAGTTCAAATTTGGTTGAATTTGACATTTGTAGTGTATTTCATTCTCATTTATATAAACCCCTTTATAATGATACTTTTCCTTTATTTTATTATATTTGTTATATGAATGGGTTTTTTTCGGCTCCGGAACCTTATATTTAATAGAAAAGGGAAAAAGATATAAATTATTAACATTCTAACATAATAAAAATTCATTATATAACCAATACTAATTTAATTTAATATTTATTTAAAAATTAAAATTGTAAATGAAAAATAAATATAATGTTAAGAAAAAATAACTACTTTCTTTGAGAAAATTGAGATTTCCTCAGAAGATCCCTTAGAAAGATGTGGAATAGAGAAATATCATTCAACCAGAGTCTCAATATAGTGAAAATTTATTATATAGTAATAGAAAATGAATTTTTTTAATAATAAAACCCAATTTTCTGGAATGACGTGATGGGGTGGTTACAGACCCCTTTTATAAATGGTGATAATTTGTTTTTCTAAATATTTACACTTTTTATATAACAGGATCAAATGATAAACTTTTCAAGTACCCATAAAATTGAAACATAACTTAGTCGGAGATAAAAAGGTTAATAAAAAATCACAAAAATAAATTATAGATTTGTTTTTATCATGTTTCAATCCATTCACTCCTTGAATTATTACTTTTAACCTTTATTTTTTAATGTCATAACTATTTTTTACCTAAAGTAACTCAATATTAATACCTAAAAATTAAGTGTTTATTATTTGAAAATTTGGACCCACTTATTATAAATTTTCATTCCGTTTCAATCAATTTTATTTATAAAAGTGATAAAAAAATTTAAAATAAAAATATATATTTCATTAAAAAAATTTGAGATATTATTACTTATTTTATAACATATAAAATATATTTTTTTAATTATACAAATTAAAGTCACATATAAAATAC
This sequence comes from Viscum album, assembly GCA_963277665.1. NCBI lineage: Eukaryota > Viridiplantae > Streptophyta > Magnoliopsida > Santalales > Viscaceae > Viscum > Viscum album. Next base: position 1,142,722,853 of record OY728161.1, read on the forward strand.
ATATTTGATCTTATAAAAATGGTTCATGAATTTATAATTCATACTTATATCCTAAAATTCATGTTATTTGCAAAAAAGGTATTTTTTGACATTCACATAAAAATCATTGATTTTAAAAAATTCCAAAAACTCATCTTATTATTATGTAATTATTATGAATGAATAAAAAATTTATTATTTTTAAATTAAAATTATAAATTTAATAACACATTATTTAAATTAAATATTAAAATATAGTAGAAAACAATTCATATTGGAAAATAGCTTTTTTAAACTATTAACTAGTCTTTATTATTATTTCCTATCAATTAGTATTTAATTTATTAGTAAAATATTATTTATACTATCAATATATTTTAATATTATATAGTTATAATATACTTTAGTTTCTTGAAATAAAATTCCAATTTTAGAAAAAAATATATTTTTAAGTATAAAATGATTTTATTAGTTGTTTTAACAGTATTAATTGAATTTCATTCATATTAAAAGTATCCATTATTTAATTTTTTATAAATATTTAAAGAATAATTTATTAACACTCATTTCCACTTAATCAATTCCTAGATTTTAATTTTCATACTTAATATATATTATTATATATTATTATAATATATCATGGTTCTGTTTATGTTTGGTGTTCCATGTGGAGCATACTATGGAACACATTAAATTATTTAAAGGTAACCATATATTAAAAGTTATGGGTGTTTCATTCTCCCATATAAATAAATTATGTCCTAGAAAAATGACACATAATATCAAATTAATTTCTATAGGTAACACATAATTAACTATATGTCGCCATATGATCAGGGGTTTATTTAAGATTTAGAATGAGAATAATCTATATAAAAATTACTATAAGATATTTATAAATAGAGCTAACACATACCTAATTTCACATATAATTATATTAAGGGATGATGATATATATCTATAAGGTATAACGTCCTAAAAAAATTAAATATTATTATATGATAATTATAAAAACCTAATTGTTTTTTAAATAATAAAACATTGTTTCATAGTGTATATGACAACAAACACTATACATAAATGAAACATGAGATAATATTATTTAAATATTAATATTATAACATAACTATTAAATTTGTGGGTATGAACATTATTAACTACTTAATTAAATATATAATAATATCTCACTTTATATACATGTTTTTATTAATTCATTAGAAACAAGCATCTAATTTTCAGAAATGTTATATTATACATAAAAAATAGATTCCCTACAAAATGATTTTTATATATTTTCATGAGAAAATATTATATTTAATTTTTTGTAATTTTAAAAATATCAATTTATAAAATTAACTTCATTTTTAAAAACATCGTATAAAAATTATCTTACGGTGAATTTATGAGATTTTTTTGAAAAAATTTATTTTCCAGGGAATAGTGAAAAAATATTTATTTTTATTGAAAAATATATTATTATTCCATACATATAAAATGTTATGTTTTATTATAAAATAGTTTCAAATTAATATTATTTCTATTTTCATTTAAATGATCCAAATGTGTTCATTGAAACAACTATTTTTTTGAATTTAATAAAAAAATTATGTAAAAGGCATTTTCTTGAAAAACTATATTATGCATGCAATGTTTAAATATATTAAAAAATTAAATTGATCTCTATTGATCAAATATTTTAATTAAATTTATATATTAAATATTCAATACAAAATTTAACATTAATTTAATATTTTTCAAAGCATGAGATAAGAATAACAAAGTTTTATACTTAAAATGTATTTTTTAAAAATTAGTTTTATCGCATTTTTCAAGGATATTTTCAATCTAAAATCTAGAAATTATAGGTATTAAATATTATAAAATTAATTCATTATTTGGAATTATGAGTTTGAAATTAAGTAAATGTGCCCTTTTTATTTTTGGTCAATATGAATTGTAATCTTGATAAATTTTATTACCTCGGTAAAGGGTATATTTGGTTAATCTAGATTTAAAATAAGTGATCAGGCCATAATTTTTCATCACAATAATTATTTAATGAAATAAATTATAGAATTATCACCTTATTCTTGAAATTGATTTGTTTAGTGGACATGTGTCCCTAAAAATTACATATATAATATAGAAAGAAAAGGAAATTACAAAATGTCACTCTCGTTGTTTTAAATAACTCTTTTATGTCCATTAGGGGAAAATTAGGTTATGAATGAATATAAATGTTCTTTTCGATATTATTAAAAAAAAATTATGATATAAATTTTTTTGTAATTATTATAAATTATATAATTACCTTAAATTATTATGTAATACCAATGTATTATTTCATAAATTAATAAAAATATATAATAAATGACTTTTAAAATATTAAAATTAAAATAAATTTGGTGACTTATTGTATTAAAAGAATTTTTTGTATAAATATGATATAATTTATAGGTTTTAAATGATTCTATTAAATTGTTATGTTTTTTTCCTTTAAGTCAAATTAATTAAATAGTGTCTAAATTGTAAATATTGATATTTTATGAAATTAATATTTTATTAAATTACATAAATCATAAAAGTGTTAAATGTGTAAAATAGGGATAAATTATTGTGTAAAATTTCATCCCTTTAACATTTATTGATCATTTTGAACCATTTTTCTTGAGAATGACTATAATTTATTTTAATATTTTATGAAATTCCAAGAGCACCCCTCCCCTCAATTATAAAAGTAAACCCATCCATTATATTTCTCACACCACTTTGAGCCTTCTATATCAACCAAACTCAATCACATTCTCTTCTAAAATACCCTACCCAAATTATAGCAATTTTTTTCTCAAAATAATTACCCTGGAGTATTTAAGAGGATATATAATGGAGTTGTTTCAAAGAAGAGGTGATTGCCTTAACCAATCACTATCTTATTAATTCTTATTTTATCTCCTATTAATTCTTTTTATTTTTTATAAAATAACAAATTTTGTATCATAAATTTAATTAAATGTTATTATAACTATTAAACCACTTTTATTGAACCACTTTCCATCAAATGGGAAGTGAATGTATCGCTTGTGTGTAGGCACGACTTACCATCTCCACATTGCAACACAATTAATTTATCATCGCTATATTTTATGGATGGTTATTTTGAATGTTTTAATGAATAAATATTATATATAGTATATTATTATATTTCCTGAATTATTATATCATATCTAACTTCTTACCTTCCAAACCATTGAAAAATGATGATGACACTTGTGCGTAGTTGTGTACTACCACCACCATAAAGAGATGTGATTCAATTTTAATTTCTATTTTACTTATATGGTAATAAGGAATAATTTATTGAATATAATATGTATATATATTATCTAAAAATTATTCATTAAATTTTATTTATTATTTAACTTTGTTTTATTCCATCAGTCAAAAAATGAAAACATTGTTCATTCATGTGCACAGCTGTCATCTCCATGAACGGTATAATTCATTATTATATACAAAATTTTATGGATGAATAAAAACATGTATATAATTAATATATATGATATTTATTTCATTATTAAAATTATGCATATTATAGAGTCATTATTAAAGTACAAGGACCCAAACATATATTAAAAACAAAGGACATACCCCCTAAAACAATTATTTTAATAAAAAAATGTTAATAATGGGTGATAAAAGGTTATAAATAAATAATTTATGGTATTATAAATATTATTACGTTTATAGAGTATATGTATAAGAAATACATATTTCTTATACAGGATTTTCCAATGTGGTTATAGAAATTCAGACCTATGGTAAGGGTTTTTCATCTCATTTTTATTTCTATGAGGCACGTGACATATTCTCCACATATTTATTATATGTGGTTAATATAATATACATAATTTTATTTTATGATTATTATTATTAAATTTATGAGGAATTAGATATCCTATAAAATTTCATTATTTCAAGGGTCATATGATTTAATTTTTACTAAAGCAGTAAGTTTTTATGTTACAATCACCTTGGTTATCGGGATTGTTTATGATTAAGTTTCTGATAATGTATTCATATTATCTACCTCTAAATAAACTCAAGAAATTTTTTATCATCTTGTTCTTTTTCTGAAATTAAATGTTTATATTTCCTTTTTCTCACCTTACCTACTCAAGAGACCGATAATTTAAAAACAATATACTTTATTTCTCTCTTCGGTCAAAAAAACTAGTTTCTTCTATATCCATGTTTTATAAAAATGTCTTAAAGATGGATTTTAATATTATAATATTTTATATTAAATTTTTTTTTTACTAAGGATTCAATATTTAAAATATAGTTTTCAAATGAATATTCATTTCATTTTCTGAACAGGGTACTTTTTCACTTTTTACATAAGTATTAGGGGAATGTTTTTCATGTTATATGAGATGAACATAATTTCCTATAGTAATGAACACTCAATGATTTAAATATTCCTTTACATGTTTACTTATTTTTTTTCAAATAAAATTTTTTCCATAACATTTTTAAAAAATATATCTTTTAAAGAAGGGAATTCAAAATGGGATGATTTTTTTTGATCAAATTTTTTTTAATAAAATTTTAATAGTATTTATATTCATCAAAGACCACGACCCTTGATATCGCTTTTGATATAGAAGGGATATCATCCATGTATTTTATCTTTATTATTAATATAGAATTTTTTTAGTTTGAAAAGATCTTCATGAAACCTGTTTCATTACCATGGGTAATAATGTAATGAAATGTTTAAATTTTTATGAAAACTATTTCTTCTTCATGGTTAATGCAATCATGAAATGACTATAAAACCCATTTCACTTCAAGGGTTCTAATATGATAAATTTTTTATGATATTTTTCTGTGCATAAGTTTTATTTTCATTATGTTTTGGTTGGGACCTATATCTACCTCTAATGATTTGGGTAAAGATTGATAAATCATGATTTAAAAATGTTATACATGAACCTGATTTCTTATTCACAATTTTATGCATGAATATAGCTTTCTTGTATATAATTTTATTTGAGGACTTAGTTTTTATATAAATATTTTTATATGATGAATTAGAATTTATATTCTTGAGTTTATGTGAGGTCCTCATTTTTATGGCCATGAGTTTATACGTGAACCTAGGATTCATGTCCATAAGATTATTCGTGGACCCGGTTTCATGTCTAATAGTTTATTCTTGGTCTTAATTTCTTGTCCATAACATAATGAGTTAATATTTTTATATTTATACATTTTCAAAAAGTTATAATATTATGTGTGTGCCAAACTTCTATGTCTTACACCAATGTTATGCTCTCATGGATCATGTTCATTGATTCCTTTATGATTAATTTCTTATATACTTCCCATATATCTGTAATGAATCGCGATTATGATCTATGATTTGTTTGGTATGAATTTAAATTCTTATGATCATATTCTCATACCCATTATGATCAAGTAATACTAAGGTGATCATTGATGTCTCCCATGTTTACCCTTAATGAGTATCTAAGCTCACCTTTTCTTATGTTTCAATTTCCCGAGTTATGAAGAAAGGTATTATATGTGATATGTCTAAGAAGGGTGGTATTTTTGAATAAAAATGTGGGAGGTTATTTAGATACATGATGAACCAATTATTTTTGTATCCATGATTCCAAAGACACTTGACTTATACGATTCGGTCATGTATCGATGTGTTATGTATTGAATATTCATCTAATATGAAGCAATATATATGTTTAAAATGATATGGGTTATTATAATAATCATGCCTCTATGGGTTTTTATTTATATGTCAACATATAATACTTATTGAAAATTTACATGACATATAATAATATAAAAGCTTGATTGAAAACTTATTATCTGATTCAGTAGTAGTATTTTCATTGTCTTTTCCGTTTTCACATGGTTTTTGGTGACTATTTTCCTTATTTTCTCTTGTTTTTGGACATTTATTTTCATAGTACCAAACTCTCTTGTAATTTATGATGAAAAATTATCTTCTCTCTTGACATTACGCATGTAAGTCTGATGACATTCACTTAAACACTAATATAATTTACATTCCCCTTTATATCGATTTTTAACATTATACTTCCCGCATTTTTGATATGTAAGAAATTAAATATTCTTTATTTAGTTGTCATCATCTCTTGATATTTCATGAAATTAAATATTTCTATTCTTTGGTGTTTTTAATACTTAAAATATATTCACATTGTTAGTCACATTTCATGATAATAACAGTTTTATACTCATAAGGTTTTTCACTCCATCTTTCATTCTGATGGGTTGTTCATTGAGGTAATCTTTTTATTATTCCCAGCACCCAAGGTTCCTTCTTGTTCCCACCATTAATAAATCCAAAATGGTTTATATGAGTTGTGAAACAATAACTATATGGTGGAATTATCATAATTAATAACATTATAGGGATTAAAACTTAAAACATTTTACCCTTACCATTATAGTAGATGTCAATTAATTTTGTCTAACTTACATCAATCTTAGTTTAACCAATATCATTCTTGATTCAACCCAGGTTACATTGAGTTAGTTTATCTCATACTTATTAAATTAAACCTCTAAATGGAGATTAAAAATTACCTAAAACATTCTTAAAATATTATATTATAAAAATAATCATTGAAATTAATGATCTGAAAATCCAATTTATCTATTATCCAAGAAAGCCCATATAGATTAATATGTACCTTAATGTATGAATCTCAATGTTTCAATATATAATATACATTTTCACATTATTATTAGGTTATATATCCAAATAATAGTCAAATAAATCCTAATTTTGCATAAAGAAAATTTGAATGGCCAAAGCATATATCTCAGGAGTGTCAAATCATGTGTGCATTTGGGCCTCTTTTTCCTTCACTAAGTGACAATTGAGTTAATATTAAATCTTTAATTTTGGGATTATTACCACTATGTTCATATGTTCAAGAACCTATATCCACTTGTAATATCTACACATGGATATAATTTCTATAAAAGCATCATACTCAATACATTACCAAGAACGTTAGGATGTCATCATATACATAGACTAATTCCTGTGATTTTAACATAAATTATCTTATCCCAATACTTAAAAAAATATTAATTATTACCTTAATATTAAATCATACACTTATCATAAATTATTTATCTATACCTTTGAATGTATGATCAATCCTAACTTATCAACCCTAAAATTATCCACAACAAATATCGTAATTTCAAAATTTATCTAAAACTTTCCTTTGATATGAAATTTGATTCCCTATCCCTTACACCTATATCCAATTCCATAAACACATATTTTCATATTCACTTCAATTAAAAATATAAAATCCGAGATATAAATATCCATAATTAAAAAATAAATAAATATTAATTTCATCTATTATATCAAAGGGATCATTTCATGTTTATGGAATTAGATAATTAAAAAACTACATAAGATTATAAATCTCATGTTCTATGTCTCAGGTGGAAATTTTTTACACTATATATGAAAATACATAATCCATAATAAGTATTCAACATCTCCCATAAATTCACTCACAAGTTGTGTCCTTCTAAACATGTCAAGTGTAATAATTTTCTTCACAGCATATGTAAAAGGAAACAAAAGAATGGGTGATCTCAAATTCTCATTAAGGTAAAAAATATAACTGAATCAATCATGGAATAAACAAGGCATAAATAGTTTGTAATAAATATTTAAACAATAAGAATCCATAATCAACATGAAAATATGAGCTTACTATATACATTAAAATAAATGAAAACATGGATATCAATAATACTAATCTCATATTTATGAAATAAACAATACTAGACATCAAAAAACTATTATCATGGCCTTATTCCAATAAAATATCCTATTTTGGTCAGACGCATGACCCAAAACTCAACTAATTTTGTCTCATGAGACCCGTTAGTGCATCGATAGGATATTGATTTTGATCCCCACCCACCGCATGATTAATTCCCATACATTAACCATTGTATTAAAAATACAATTTATAGTATTCCAGAAAGAACCTATTTCTAAATACAAACATATAAATCTATATAAGGAAATATATTTTGTTTTAACACATAATCCATATTCATTAGTAGCGAATAATCATCAAGAATGTCAACATTTTCCACCTGTCAATAAAAGATATAACATGACCATAACCCATCAATAGAAATAAGGTGGAGAGTCATAAAATACATAGTCAACATTCCAAAAATCATCCATATTAGAATAATAATATACTAAATGCTAAGACTTTTCCTCATGTCAACAGAATAACATACTTTCCAGGTGATCATCATCCAATCTATACTATGTAAAATGTGATATTTATACCATATATAGAAATGAGTATACATATAATCAAATAGTGGAATAAAATTATCATAATCAATCCATAGAAACATGTTGGTTAGTTTCAAGAGAATATAACCCTAGTGAAATAAGAAAACATAGAAGGATTTTGACATAAATTAAAAACAACCTCACAAAATAATGTCTCAAATGGTATCATAAAAATAGAATTTATTTATACTATGAGTTAAATAAAAAAAATGATAGCATATATATATCATGAAACATAAACCCCATTAGGGTAATAATTTTTGTAAATGATAATGTAAAAAAGAAATAAATAACTAGAATTATTTTTAGAAAACATTTTTAACATTTATGTAAAATAAAAATTTACATATCGCTTTCAAAGATATCTTTTGAAAAGGTGATGTGAGAGCCTATGAAAACCATTAAATTTAAAAATAATATCCAATAACGTATCCTTCAAATTACATGAAATATTTCTTCTAAAAATGAGGATAGAAAGACAAAACATGTGAATGTGAAGGGAAAATCCCTTTTAATTTTTTTAAATGCCATTGTTGGAAACTCACATAGTGGGAAGAGAAATAAAATGTCCATTTTTATTAAAATTTCATTTTCCCATATAATATTATAAAATTCCATAAAATTAAATATAATGTTTGTATAACCCAATAAAAGAAAATAAATGTTCAAGATGAAACATTATAACTCAATGAAATGATATTTCCGTTATCAATATACCATATGGGACAAATACTCCATGAAGAATGAAACATTTGAAGAATGGTTTCTATGATAATTTTATAATAAATGATAGAGTATCACATAATACATTAAAATGGAATAATTTTACCAAATTATATAAAATAATTTTAGGTGACTGATAATGTCTTGATGAATGAAAATTGAGTTATAATTAAATCTAACGATAGGGGTCACACTTGAGATAGAATACATTTCAATAAAATAACATGACATGGATTAGTTCATTCCATAAATTTAAAAGTAATAAAATATATAAAATTAATTATATATTAAATTAATATAATAGTATATAAAGGTAAAATGTTTCATAAAATGTAACATGTCTCGATGAATCATAATTCAAACCAAGAAAACACGTATAACATGAGTAACATGGTAATCAAAATACAATGAAAGAGAGGGTTTAAAATTGAATATAAAATAAAATGATTAAAATATATTATATTATATTATATATAATATTGGTAGTGTATACAAAACCTAAAATAAACTAGGTTTATAATATCAAACATATCTCAAATGGTGGTAATTTAGTAGAAACCCCTTAACTCAGTGTTAATTTGTTCAGCACTTGAACCAATCATCCTAAATAGTTAAATTAATATCATTGAATACACACCCTAGAACATTATTAATATATATAAAAATTTAAAATATTAATTTAAATAATTATATATATATATATATTAGTTACTTTTTGGCTAATTCTCAACACCCTGTGTAATGAATCTTTATCATTTTGAACTAGTTTTATAAAAGAGATGATGGTATCTAATATTTTTATAATTTAAAAAATTCTTGGATAATATAAGATAATATAATAGATGTAATATGATTGTTTATAAATATATTATATCATTTTTCTGGTAGTTTTGGTTAGAAACAATGAATATGAAATTGATGATGATCAAGTTTTGGCGATTCTTAATGAACGAATGGTGTTCTCTTAGCTAATGAGATAAATAAATCGATAAAATTACCATATAGAAAAACAAAACTTTATTTAATTCTTTATAACATATGATAATATTAAATACATTTTTATATTCATCCATGACATAAATGTATAGCATTATTCAAGTAGGAAGTTAAACTAACCAAAACATGAACCTACTAGGATTAATAGGTAATTATTTGGTTGTTTAATTGGAATATATTTTTAAAAAGGTGAAATAATATTTTTAATGATTATTATTGTGATATATCATAATTGTAAACAAGTAAAAATTGAATATAATTTGTATAAATTTGTTACTTAGAAAGAAGGTATTGTTTTCCTTTTAGTTCACTCGTTTTAAAAGATTGAATTAACGATAATCATATATTGATAATATCATTAATATATTATAAAATTTTTGAGTAACATAACCTTATTTATGTCATAAAAAACATATTTATCCTTCAATACCTTCCTCTTAACTAGCCATATGAGTTTGTGGTGAAAATAAAAATGAAAATCATTTATTCCATGGAGGTGGTAGTCCACATGTACACATTGTTTATGGTTAAATTTTCTATAGAACTATATAAAGGTGTAAAAGTTTTTATTATTTCAGAGTCATAAAAATGATATATATTATAATTATTTGTGAAACTAAAATTTATACCAATCTATTTTGGTGGTTAAGGAAAGCAGTGTATGTTGCGTCGTTGGGGTGGTCGTCCGCAAAATGCAAGAATTGTGGTTTCATTTTTAATTAAAGAAAAGTGAAAGGTTTGTTAATAATTATTAAAATATAATGATAAAATAGTGGATATGACCATTACTGATATAATTTCATATATATTGAAAAATTATTATCTTAAAAAATAAATTTCAGTAAAAAAATTACTCTCATTTAACACTTTGAGATTTCCAAGCAAGACCCCTTAAAATGGTTGAAATAGGCTGATAGATTGTAACAATAAGCTCAGGTGACTGAAAACATAATGTTTAGAAGTAAAAATGGCATGGTTTCATAGTGAAATAGTTTTTGTGGGAATTATTTGAATGGGTGTTGAGAGACCTCTTTTATAAATTGTGAGAATGTCATTTTTTGTAAATATTTCAACTTTAGATAAATCGAGCACTTGTTAGAAATGTCAAGGGCCTAAAAATGAGAATTAATTTAGTGGTGAAGATATAAGATCCATTAATAACTCACAATCTCAATTCTGTACATGTTCTTATCATTTTTAAAGCCCTTTACCCCTTGAATTATTACATTACCCCTTTTATGTTTTATCATGGTAACTAACTTTTACAAAATGTAAATTAATATTTATTACTAAAAATTAATTGTTCTTTATTAGATTTTTTTTATTCATTGATTATAACTTTTAAATAAATTTAAATTTATTCAATTAATAAAAGTTATAAACATTAATTTTTGAATTAAAATATATAATGTATTAGAAACAATTTTTGAGAAAATATTACATATGTTCTAAAATATCAAATATGGGTTTCTAAATTAATTAAAAAGTTTTTATATTTATAAATACACCTATAAAATACATATTTGACCTGATAAAATGGTATCATGAGTTTAAAATTCATACTTATTTTATAAAATTTATGTCATTTGTCAAAAAAAGAATTTTTCATTATTCATCAAAAATCATTATTTAGAAACATCCCAAAAATCATAAGGTTATATTATTATGAATAATCCAAATATTGTATTAATTTTTTAAAATTATTTTTATTAAATTTTAAAATTCAATATTAAAATAAAATCCAAAAATATAGTTTAAAATAATTCATATTGGAAATTTGATTTTTAAAATGTTAACAATCCATTATTCTCATTTTCAATAAATTTCAAATTAATTTATTCATAATAATTTTTAATATTGTCATTATATTTTGTTTTTATCTAATCATAATATACATTAGTTTATAAAATTAAAATAACAAATTTAGACAAAATATATATATAAGAATTAAGTTATTTTTTAGTGGTTTACCTATACTAATTGAATTTAATACATATTAAAAGTGACCATTATTTTCTCACTATAAATATTTCATAATGATTTTTCTCATATGAATTCCTTCTAATTCAATGAATATATTTTAATAGTTATACTTAATATTTATATTTTTAATAAAATATATCATGATTTCATTTAAGTTAAATTTTGTATGTGGAGAAAACTCTCAAACACGTTAACTTATTTAAAAGTAATAATACATTAAATAAGTTAATGTGCTTGAAAATTTTCTACACATAATGGTAATAATAAATTGAAATATCATGTTGTTATATTTTCCCCCTTAAATAAATTGCATACTCAAAATTTGACTCATGATATCAAATTAATTTCTATAGGAAACTAATAATTAATTATACATAACTAGATAATAAAGGGTTTATTTAAGATGTTGAATAAGAATTATCTATATGAAAAAAATTAAGATATTTATAAAGGTATTTAACCCATGGCTAGATTTATATAAAATTATTCTTAGTAAATAAGATCCATCTACATAATTAATAACATCCTAGAAACCTTGAAAATTATTTATATGATAACAATACCACTAGGGGTTTTTATTTATAACACAATATCCAGTAGATGGTGAAGACTTACATGTAATTGGATACATGAAAATATAGAGTGAAAACTCACTCCCATACTCATTAGTAGTAGTTACATAGTATTTTCATTGTTTGATGGGATGTATGTGTCTATTTATCTCATTGGACCCTGGATTGTGAAATTTCGTTCCATAATTCCAAACTCCCATAAAACCTAATCAATATATTTTTGTAGCTTCTCACTTTACCTTACACTTTTGAGTCTATTTAACTTCATCTAATAACCTATAATATTTACATGTAACTTTATAGCAATTTCAACCATGCTTCTTCCAAAATTTTTGATGATTTGGAAATTGAATCTTTAATATTTCATCATATTAATCACTTGATCATTCATGAGAATTAATATTTCTCTTATATTGAGTGTTTGGAACTTTGAATTTGTTCACATTTTTAATCTAATTTCAAGTTAGGTGGGTTGGAATAATCATAATATATCTCACTGAAACTTCCATTCTGATGGGGTTTCATTGAGGTAATCTCTGTATTTTCCATCACACCAATTGTTTCTTCTTGTTCTATCCATTACTAAACCCAAAAGGATGATATAAGTGATGAAAAATTAAAAATATGGTGAAATTATCCTAATAAATGACATCAAATGGACTCGAAATTAATATATTTTACCCTTATAAACATGTCATCTTATCATTACTTTAGTCCAACCTACATCAATCTTAGTTTAACCTATGTCATTATTGGTTCATCCTATGGTACATTTTTTTGTTTTCTCTCATCTTTCATAACCTAAACCTCAAAATAGAGGTCCCAAATTACCATGAACTTTCTTAAAAAATTACAATCCTAAATAATAATTTAAATTTATGCTCTAAAAATTGAATTTATTTATTATCCACAAAATTTCATATCAATTAATATATACCGTAACTTATGAATCTATACATTTAATTATATGTTATCCATGTTCAATTTTTTATTAGTATATCTAAGAAAACCATATTCAAATACCTCATAATAGTTCATAAGGATAATTAGATTGACCAAATCATATCCCCCAACATTGTCAAAACAACGTGTGTTGTTAGGAATCATTATCATTGAAAATATGATGATCAATCTAATACCCAATCCTACCTTTTGCGGTTTTTACCCCAAGGTACACCATTATCATAGACTTTATATAATTTTAATATCTATACATGGATATATTTTCTAATGAAACCACATAATCAAGAATCTACCAAATCTTTAGGATGTAATCCTATACTTAGACTTATTCTAAGGATATTCACTGAAACACTGATATCATATTCCTAAAATAAAATGTGCATTATTGTCTTAATATTAAAACATATACTTATCTAAAAGTTTTATCTATACATTTAAAATTATGATCAACCCTGACTAATAAAAACTTAAATTGTCCTTAACAAACATTCTAATCTCCAAAATTTATCTGAACCATTCATTTGATACTAATTGTGATTCCTTGAACCTTCCATCCCAGATCTAGTTTCATAAAAATATACTTTATAAAGTGACTTTGATAATTGCTATAAAATTTTGGATAAAACCATCAATAATTAAAAAAATAAACAATGATTAATTTCATATCTTACATATAATGGAATTTTTCAAGTTTAGAACTTTATATAATAAGAACTCATCATTAAATAATAAATCTCATGTTCTGTTTTTTAAAAGCATACATTTTTTCCATGATATTGAAAACTATAAAATCTATAACGAGTCTTCATTAACTCCCATTAATTCTCCCACAAGTTCTATCCATATAAACTCATTTAAATCATTTTGTTCATAACCTAGGGAAATGATAACATAAAAATCAGTGAGATCAAATGATCAGTTAAGGAAGATATACAACTGAATTAATCAAGTCATTAACATGGCATAAATAATATATTTAGAATAGGTAGACAACATTAATCCATAATCAACATTAAACTGGGGGAATTCTATATTCATGACTATAAACAAAAACATAAATTTCAATAATAAGGATGACATTCTAGTGCAATAAATATTGTTAAACATTAAAAACCTATTTCTAATTCATTGGTCCAATACACTATCATGTTATGGGAAAAGGCATACACAGAAACCCAACCAGTTTTTTCTCTTGAGATATGTCGATGCATCAACATGCTATAAAATTTTGCGCCCTAATCATCAACTGATTAAGTAAAATTCATTCACCATAAGATTCAACAATAATTTTTATAAAATTTCCTAAGGAACCTATTACTAAATGAAAATATTGCGATATATACAATAAAATATACATAATTTCAATACATAATCAATTTTTATTAGCATTCATTAATCATTAATAATGTAAATACTTTTTCCCATTTAAATAAATGGGATATATTCATCATAACACATATTGAGAAAGAAGTTTGATGGTAAAACAATACATATCCAAATTATCAATTATAATCTATTTTTGAATAATGATATATGACATGCCAATACTTTTACCCGTGTTAATAGAATGACATACTCTCTAGGTGAACATTATCCAATTTGAATTATGTAAAATGTAATGTTCACATTGTATAGAGAAATGAGTATATAGCTATTTAAATACTATAATTATATTACCATAATACCTATATATACTGAATGCGGATTTCTTCAAGAGAGCACAACCCCAATGAAACAAGTAAACAGAGAAGGGTATTGACATAAATTAAAAACACCTTCATTAAGAATCAAATTAATTGATACAATAAATTCAATACCCCAAATGATTATATATATATATGTATGTCATGAAAAATAAACCCATTAGGGTAAATTATTATAAAAATGATAAGGAAAATGTACTAAAAAAACATAAAATAGACTTCAGAAAACATTTTTTACATTGATGTAAAATATAAATTTACATGTCACTTTCATAAGTAACTATTGAAAAGATAGTGTGAAATATTTGAAAAAAATTACTTTAAAAAATAATCCCCAATAATGGATCCTTTAAAATATAAAAATTTTATCTTAGTTAAAATATTAGAGGAATAAAAAACAAGTGAAATTTAAGGGAAATTTTATTTTATTATTTTCCAAATACCTATTTTTAAAACTCATATTTTGATCAGAATAAAAAATATTAATTTTTATTAAAATAATTTTCATAAAGTGGATTATAAAATTTTTTATAATATAATATTCCCATAGAATATCCTAATCCTATAATAAATAATAATTCAATATGAAACATTATTACTCAAAGAAATGATATTTGAGTTATCAATATCATTTATGGTCAACATATTCCATGAACCATGAAACATTTGAAAAAGGTAATATGTGATAAAAATATAAAAAAATTTATAATACCAAATAATAAAATAAAATGAAATAATGAACCTAACTTATATGAAATAAGTTTAAGTGAACGATAATATCTCAATGAATGAAAATTGAGTTACAAAAAAACCCATACTGACTAGGGTAACACTGGATTCAATTGAATTTTAAAGAAATGAACTTGATATATATTTGTTTATTTCATAAATTAAAAGGAAATAATTTAAATAAAATCCATGGGATATTAAATAAATAAAACACTATACAATGGATACATGGTGAATAATAGGTTAAATGTCTCAAATTCTCTAAATTGAGACTAATAAAAACCTTACAGGTTGACTAACACATTAATCATAACCCCATGGAAGAGATAGATTGAAATTAAACATACAATAACATTAATAAAATTTCATTCACTATATATTATATCATATAGGTGGTATATACACCATATAAATGAAATTAGGTTCATAACTCCAAACTTGTCTCGATAGGATGAATTTTAGGTGAAAACCCATATAATAATCCCAAATTGTTTTAAACCTTAACAAACCATACAAAATAATTAAATTCATTTAATTATATACATATAAAATAACATTATTCATAAATATATCCTTTTTTACTTTTCAATTAAAATCATTCTATATATATATATATTAGTTAGTTTTTAACCAATTTTCAACACCATGTGTAAGTAATCATTATTGATCCGAACTAGTTTCTTTAAATATGTGTTGGTATATATTCTTTTTCTAAATTAAACCATTTTTGGGTCATCTATGGTACAATAATATATGATCCATGATATTTTCTAAATCTATAATTTCATTCCATGGTTTTTTTTACAACCCATGAAGATGAAATTGGCAATGACCATTTTTAGTGACTCTAAATAAATAAAAGGTGTTTTATTAACTAATGAGTTAAATGTCTATATAACCTTAAAAACTGAAAAACATTACATATTTATAACATATTATACAAGTAAATAAGTTAGCATAGGCATCCATGATATAAATTCATGGAGTTGTTCAAGTATGTGGTTAAACCGATCGAACTACTATGATTAGTGGGTGAATATAAGGTGGTTTAATTAAAATACCATTATAATAGAAGCTTAATGATCTTATATGGGGGTTATTAGTGTGATATATCATAATTTTAATGAATTAAAAAGATTATATAATCTATATAAACTCATTAATTAGAAATAAGATTTCATTTTCCTCTTAGTACGCTAGTTTTAAACAATTGAATTAATAATAATTGTTTGTTTATCATATCATTAATAGGGTATATAATAATAACAGAACCTTATTGATAATGGAAACATCATAGTTATCTTTAAATACCATCCTCATAATGATACATGTAATTTGGTGAGTAAAATAAAAAATGGAAATCAATCATTTTATGGTGATAGTAGTCTATACTTATTCATAAATAATGATTTCATTTTTCAAAGAAAATGGGAAAAGAGTAATGTGGTTTATTAATTCATAATAAAACAAATTATAAAAATATAATAATTTTTTAAATTTTCATTTTTGATCTTCCTTGTAAAGTGGTGAAGTAAAATATAGCATATTGTTCCATAGAGGTGATTATCCACACAATGCATGAATTATAGTTTCATTTTTATTAATTGAAAAGACGAAAGGTGGTTAATTATAATTCCCATAACATAATAAAATTTAGTATATAACCAATTCTGATTTCACTATATAAGTATTTAGAAATTATAATTATAAATGAAAAATAAAAAATAAATAAAATAAGTAAAAAATGACTACTCACATTGAGAACTTTGAGATTTCCTTGGATGATCCCCCTGAAATATATGAAATAGGATAATATATTTTGACATAATGCTCAAAATAGATAAAAATTATTCTAGTGTGAGGAAAAATATTTGGGTTTTGTTAGTAAACTAAATTTTTATGAGTTCATTGAGGGGTGGTGAAAGTAAACTTTTATTAATAGTGAGAATGGAATTTTTTTAAATATTTCAACATTATATAAAAGGAACAGCTGTTAAACATGTAATGTATTTCCGAAATTGTGAAATAATTTATTATTAAAGATATATGGTAGATAAAAACATCATACACTCATATTTTGAATTTGTTTTATCAAATTTTGAGATATTTATCCCTTGAGATATTATTATTACTAGTTTATCATTTACCGTGGTAACTATTTTTTACCTAAGGTAATTAATATTTAAGATTAAAAATAAAGTGATCCTTATTATATAATTTTGAATAAACTAATTATAAATTTTAGATCATTTTCATTTGATTCAATTTATAAATGTGATAAAAATTAATTTTAAAATAAATATTTATAACGTAATAAAAACAATATTGGATAAAATATAACTTATTCTCTAAGAAATCATATATGTGTTTTGAATAAAATAAATATTTTTAAAATTAATAGGTCACATATAAAATGCATATTTTATCTTATAAAAGTGGTTAATGAATTAAATATGCATACTTATGTCATAAAGTTCATGTTATTTTTAAAAATGGTATTCTGCACTACTCCACTAGAAATCAATTATTTTAGAAAAATATCAATCATTCATCTCAATATTATGTAATTATTATTAGTCAAAAATTGATTTTAATTTTTTAAAACCAAATTTCTAAGATTTTATTACTCAATATTTAAACAAAATACCAAAATATTGTGGGAAGTGCTCATATGAAAAAATAGATTTATAAAATTTTAACTAGTGTTTATTATTATATACAATAAATTACTAATTAATTTATTGGTAATATATTATTAACATTATCATTATATTTTAATATTATCTAAATATAATATATTTTTGTTTCTTGAAATATAATAAAAGTTTTATAAAAAAATAATTTTAATCTTAAATTTTTTTTCCTTTGTTGTTTCATCTATACTAATTGAATTTCATTCATATTAAAATTTTCCATTATTTTATTTTGATACATTTTACATGATGTTTTTACTCTTGTTTATTCCTACTAATACAATAACTATGTATTAATTTTAATACTTAATATATATTTATTATTATATATCTAGGTTTAAATTATGTTTTGTGTCGCATTTGGAGAAACATATCGAACACATTGACATTTTTAAAGGTAATCATGTTTTAAAATTGTAGGGTGTTATAGTTTCACCATGGAAGAAATGATCCAAAATCACTTATACCTCTAAGTATCACATTTACACTCAATAAACCACTATAACAAGGATGAAAACATTGTCATATGGTATAGGAATCAACTATTACAAACCTATACCACATCATGTTGTATAACTGAAAGCTCCTCCATCATTTCCCAAGAATTAATAAGCACCCAATAGTATATACCCAAAGCTTACTACTAAACACATAAACCACTACATTTCGTATTTTTGGGGTATAAGAGAACGTAAATCAATATTAGTATAAGATATATATCCACATATACTGATTTTAATTCATCTCTCATTGCATAAAACTCCAACCATACGACCTGATGCATTTTATTCATTATTTTATTTTTATCATTGTTTTCTAAATTTCTAAGTATTTTAGGAGTTTGGGTGTGCCTGGGAAATCTGAAATATAGACTATTGTAGGTCACCCCAAGAAATATTTTGGTCATTCCATGAACAACGACTGTATAGTTTCTATATTTTCTTGATTTTGGTCCTTCATTAAAAAAAATAATCTCATTGAACACTTTGAGATTTCCATGAAAGACCCCTTAAAATGGTTGGAATAGGCTGATAGATTGTAACAATAAGCTCAAGTGAGTGAAAACAAAATGTTTAGAAGAATAAATGGCAAGGTTTATTAATGAAATAGAATTTCTGGGTCTTCTTTGAAGGGGTGGTGAGAGACCTCTTTTATAAGTTGTGAGAATGAAATTTTTTGTAAATATTTCATCTTTATATTAATGAAGCACTTGTTAAAAATGTCAAGGGCCTCAAAATTTGAGAAATAATTCAGGGGTGAATATATAAGATCGATTAACACCTCATAATATCAACTCAATACATGTTCTTATCATTTATCAAGCCCTTTACCCCTTGAATTATTACATTACCCCTTTTATGTTTTATCATGGTAAATAACTTTTACAAAATGTAAATTAATATTTATTACTAAAAATTATGTGTTACTTATTAGATAATTTTTACCAAATTATTATAACTTTTAAATAATTTCGATTTATTCAATTAATAAAAGATATAAATATTAATTTTATAATTAAAATATATAATGTCTTAGAAATAATTTTTCAAAAAATATTACTTATGTTCTAAAATATCAAATATGGGTTTCTAAATTAATGAAAAGGTTTTTAAAATTATAAATACACCTATTAAATACATATTTGACCTGAGAAAAAGGTATCATGAATTTAAATTTCAAACATATTTTATAAAATTCATGTCATTTTTAAAAACAAAATTTTTCATTATTCACCAAAAATCATTATTTAGAAAAATCCCCAAAATTATATGGTTATATTATTATGATAAATCCAAATATTATATTAATTATCTAAAATTATATTTCTAAAATTTCAAAATACAATATTTAAATAAAATCTAAAAATATTGTTTAAAAAAATTCATATTGGAAAATTGATTTTTAAAATGAAAACAATTTTTTATTCTCATTTATAATAAATTTAAAATTAGTTTATTCATAATAATTTTTAATATTGTATTTATATTTTGTTTTTATTGAATCATAATATACATAATTTTCAAAAATTAAAATAACAAATTTAGACAATATATATATATAATAATTAAGTGATTTTTTATTGGTCTTAGCTGTAACCTGGAAATTCAGTCAGAGGCGAGCCTCTGACCATTTATTAATTAAAATAAAATCCAACAGACAAGAATACCAAAGTGAAATGACAAGTACACATCATATTAGTATGATCCATCACCATACCCATTATATATTGTGTCATATGTAGTAGTTGATTCCCACTCTGAGCTGTCGTAATGGCGCAAAATCTTGGCGTACTTCTTTCTGAGATTCAACTTCTCCAAAGAGACAAATTCCTTATCAGACCGCTCATCCCAACCTTCCCCCCCAGTGGAGGACCTGGTAGTCATTGGCTTCGGCAAATAAGAATAGTCCCTCCTCGGCCTTCTTCGTGGTGGGGCAGTCATCACTTCCGCATTCCCAGACACCTTGCTTTTCCCACCCTGGACAACATCACTATAGGAGGCCCGGAACATGCCACCTTCATTATATTTGTCACTATTGAGACAATCCCCCCATTTTCTAGGAATGTGAACAACACGGTAACCCTCCTCCACACCATGTTCCTGCTGAGATTGGATGTTAGAATCAAGCATATCAAGACACTGTGAGTTACCTGTCAGCGCACAGCCAACATTTGTCCCCTGCTTCATGAAGAGATCACCAGCAATGGCCTCCTGTGAAGTGCTTCCATCAGCATTGATTGAAAAAACATCCTCAGTGTTAGAAACTTTCCCATTCCCCAGCTCCTGCAGACAAATTCTAGTGGAGTCAAGATCAGGAACCTCAACATCATACTCATGCCCTTGCAATGGTACAGCAGAACCATCTGAGTCCACAACATTCTGCCCCTCCAAGTATTTTCCACCCATATCCATAGCCCCATCTCGGTCCAACCCCACATCATCCATAGCCAAACCAACAAAACGGTTGCTCAGCTCAATATCAGTCACCTGCTTCCATGATTGGGGCTGCAACTCAGCTGGATATTTCTCCTTCACACCACTCCCATCAACAGCCTGCTTCGCTGACCCATGATCTATAGATGACTCCTTTACAAACCCCTCCTCTGCGGCACATGCACTACTGATGACCGCATCCTTCAGGACATCACCCTCCCTTGGTTGGTCTGCATTATTTGGTCCACTGCTCATATTCTCCTACTCACCCTCCAAAGAGGCCAAGATCTCCCCAGAGAGGACTGGATTGTATGCACTAGTCCCAGCCACAGACCTTGGTTCAATTCCAAGATTAGCTATCAGTCTGTCAAACACTTACTGGACTAATGGGTTTAGGGGCGCCTGCACTATCTTCAAACCACATGCAAGGCCCGATACCACATCAAAATGACCCTACCTCATCCCCTTCTATGTATGTCCAGTAGGTTGTTCTTCAACCAGCACTCCTTCAGAGTACACAAAATCCAAGCAATCCCCTTGCCCAGATGAAACTCCAGGATTGGTATCCCCATCAACGTCCACCAGGCCATCCTTCACATCCACCTGAGTCGACTTGACAGCCGCACGCACCCCACCACTATCCCCACTGTGTTCACCCATCCCTTGTGAGTGAGAAACCAACCCTGTCCGGCGGAAAATAGTCTCCAAGTGCCCGAAACGTTTACACTTCGCACAGAACTTCATCCATGACTCAAAAACTACCTCTTGCATCCATATAAACTCTTTCTTGTCAGTAATCTAGACACAATTCATAGGGGGTCTCGCAACATCAACCTCTACACATATGCGTGGGAAAACCGGGTGAGACACGGACTCAGTCCATTGATCAGAGCAAAGAAATCTTCCAATCATGTTGCCAATTGTACAGAGGATCGCAGGATTTTGAAAAGAAAGGGGGAGACCGATAAGACTTACCCAGGTAGCAATCGAAGACAGGTCGCGCTGCATATGAAATTCAAAATCCCAACGGAATAAATAAAAGGAAGATTCTCTACACCTTTTAGGATCTCGAGACCAAGTGATGATCAAATCATCCTCCGAGCCAAACCGAACCATGATATGTCGTCGATCGAGTAACCCAACAACCGGACGCTCATGAAGTTCCCAAGATTTTGATATGACTTGGTCAAACGCTTCCATCGACGGTCGATGAGGATGAAAACGAGCCACCATGGTAAACTTATACAGATCCTTAGCATAATTTATCTCAGTTTGGAGCAGCGACAACTGATGTGCCTCTCGGAAGAGAACCAAAACTTTTGGAGCAATGGAAATTTTAGGAAATGGATGATAAGGATACACGGATTCTTCCTTCCCATGAGACAATGAGTGAAAACACATTAACTTATTAAATCCTTCTAATTCAATGAATATATTTTAATAGTCATACTTAATATTTATGTTTTTATTAAAATATATCATGATTCCATTTAAGTTAAATTTTATTTGTGGAAAAAACTCTCAAACACATTAACTTATTTAAAGGTAATAATAAAATAAATAAGTTAATGTGATTGAGATTTTTATCCACATAATAGTAATAATAAATTGAAATATCATGTTGTTATATTATCCCCCCTTAAATAAATTTCATACTCAAAATTTGACTCATAATATCAACGTAATTTCTATAAGAAATGCATAATTAATTATACATCACTAGATAATCGAGGGTTTATTTAAGATGTTGAATTAGATATATCTATATGAAAAGAAAAATTAAGGTATTTACAAAGGCAGTTAACCCATGTCTAAATTTATATAAAATTATTCTAAGAAAATAAGATCCATCTCTAAAATTAATAACTTCCTAGAAACCATGAAAATTATTTATATGACACTAATACCACTAGGGGTTTTTATTTATAACACAATATCCAGTATTTTTTGAAGACTTACATGGAATTAGATACATGAAAATCTAGAGTGAAAACTCACGCCCATACTCATTAGTAGTAGTTATATAGGATTTTCTGTGTTTGATTGGTTGTTTGTGTCTATGTACCACATTGGACCTTGGATTGGGAAATTTCATTCCATAATTCCCAACTATAATACAACCTAAGAAATATAATTTTCTAGCTTCTCACTTTACCTTACACTTTTGATTCTATAGACCTTCATCTAAAAACCTATAGCATTTACGTGTAACTTTATAGGAATTTCAACCATGCCTCTTCCAAATTTTTTGATGATTTGAAAATTGAATCTTCAATAATTCATCATCTTCAACACTTGATCTTTCATAAGAATCCATATTTCTCTTATTTTGTGTGTTTGGAACTTTGACTATGTTCACATTGTTAATCAAATTTCAAGATTGGTGGTTTGTAATATTCATAATGTATCTCACTGAAACTCCCATTCTGATGGGGTTTTCATTGAGGTAATCTCGGTATTTTCTACCACACCCATTGTTTCTTCTTGTTCTAGCCATTACTAAACACAAAAGGCTCATATAAGTGAGGAAAAATGAAAAATATGGTGGAATTATCATAATCAATGACATCAAATGGACTCAAAATTAATATATTTTACCCTTATAAACATATCATATTATCATTCTTTAGTCCAACCTACATTAATCTTAGTTTAACCTATGTCATTATTGGTTCATCCTATGGTACATTGTGTTGTTTTATCTCATCTTTCAGAACATAAAACTCAAAATAGAGGTCCCAAATTACCATAAACTTTCTTAAAATATTATAATCCTAAAAAATAATTGAAATTTATGATCTAAAAATTGAATTTATTTATTATC
This sequence comes from Viscum album, assembly GCA_963277665.1. Classification (NCBI taxonomy): domain Eukaryota; kingdom Viridiplantae; phylum Streptophyta; class Magnoliopsida; order Santalales; family Viscaceae; genus Viscum; species Viscum album. Next base: position 1,142,747,352 of record OY728161.1, read on the forward strand.
TAAGAAATCTCATACCAAATAATATATATTGTAACTTATGAATCTATACATTTAAATCTATGTTATCCATATTATATTTTTTATTAGTATATCTAACCAAACCATATTCAAATAACTCATAATAATTCATAAGGATAATTTTATTGACCCAATCATATCCCTCAACATTTTCAATCCTCGTGTATTGTTAGGCATCTTTATCTTTGTAAATATGATGATCGATCTAATACTCAATCCTACCTTTTGGGTTTTTACCCCAAGGTACATCTTTATTAAAGACTTTATATAATTTTAGTATCCATAAATGGATATATTTTATAATAAAACCACATAATCAAGAATCTACCAAATCTTCAGGATGTCATCCTATACTTAGACTTATTCTAAGGATATTCACTGAAACTCTCATATCCAAATCCTAAAATAAAAGGTATATTATTACCATAATATTAAAACATATAATTATCCAAATTGTTTAACTATACAAATAAAATTATGATCAACCCTAACCTATAAAAACTTAAATTGTCCCCAAAAAAACTTTCTAATCTCCAAAATTTATCTAAACCATTCATTTGATACCATCTATGATATCTTAAACCTGCCCTCCCAGATCTAGTTTCATAAAAATTTACTTTATAAACATACTTTAATAATTACTATAAAATTTTGGATAAAACCATCAATAATTAAAAAATAAATAATGATTAATTTCATATCTTACATATAATGGAATTTTTCAAGTTTTGATCTTTATAAAATTATGACTCATCATTAAATAATAAATATCATGTTTTTTTATTTCAAGGAGACATTTTTTCTATTATATCTAAAACAACTAAATCTATAACGAGTCTTCAATACCTCCCATTAATTCTCTCAAAAGTTCTATCCACATAAACTCATTTAATTATTTATGTTCATAACCAAGGGAAATTAAAACATAATAATCAGTGAGATAAAATGATTAGTTAGGGAAGATATAAAAATGAAGAAATCATGGCATAAACATGGCATAAATAATATAGTTGGAATATGAAAAGAACATGAATAAATAATCAAAATTAAACTAGGGGCATTCTATATTCATGACTATAAATGAAAACATAAATTTCAAGAATAAGGATCATATTCTAGTGCAATACATAATGTTAAACATAAAAAACCTATTTCTAATTCTTTTTTCCAATAAACTATCATGTTATGGGAAGAGTTATACACAAAAACCCAACCAGTTTTTTCTCATGAGACATGTCGATGCATTAATGAGCTATATAATTTTGCGCCCCAATCAACACCTAATTAAGAAAAATTCATTCACCATAAGATTCAACAATATTTTTCATACCATTTACTAAGGAACCTATTACTAAAGTAAAATATGTCTATATATAAAATAAAATATACATAATCAATTTTTATTAATAGTCAATAATCATTAATAATGTCAATAGTTTTTCTCATTTAAATAAATGGAATATATTCATCATAACACATCTTGAGAAAGAAGTTGGACGGTCAAACAATACATATCCAAATTTTCAATTATAATATATTTTTGAATAATTATATATGGAATGCCAATACATTTACATGTGTTAATAAAATGACATACTCTCAAGGTGAACATTATCCAATTTGAATTATGTAAAATTTAATGTTCACATTATATAGAGAAATGAGTATATAGCATTTCAGATACTAGAATTCTATGACCATAATACCTATAGATAAATAATGTGGATTGTCTAAATATAACACAACCCTAATGAAAAAATCATATAGAGAAGGGTATTGACATAAATTAAAAACAACTTCATAAAAGAATTATTTTAATGGTATCACAGTAATAAAACTATTTTATACTTAAAATTAAATACCCCAAATGATAATATATATATATGTGTGTGTATGTATGTATATCATGAAAAAAACCCAATAGGGTAAATTATTAGAAAAATGATAAGGAAAATGGAAGAAAAAACATAAAATAGACTATAGAAAACATTTTTAACATTGATGTAAAATATAAATTTACATGTCACTTTCAAATGTAACATTTGAAAAGATAGTGTGAAAGACTTTGAAAACTATTGCTTTTAAAAATAATCTCCTATAATTTATCTTTTAAAATATACAAATTTTATCTTATTTATATGAGGGGAGGAATAAAAAACATGTGTAATTTAAAGGAAAATATTTTTAATTATTTTCAAAATACCTATTTTTTAAACTCACATTATGATAAGAATAAAAAATAGCAATTTTTATTAAAATAATTTTCATAAAGTGGATTATAAAATACCTTATAATATAATATTCCAATAGGATAGCCTAATCATGTGAAAAATTATAGTTCAATATAAAACATTATAACTCAAAGAAATGATATTTGAGTTATCAATATCACTTATGGTCAACATATTCAGTGAAAAATGAAACATTTGAAAAAAGTTTTATTTGATAAAAATATAAAAAAATTATATAATACCAAATAATAAAATAAAATTGAATAATGAACCCAAAATATATTAAATAAGTTTAAGTGACCGATAATATCTCAATGAATGAAAATTGAGTTTCAAAAAAACTCTTACGACTAGGGTAACACTGGATTCAAATGAATTTTAAAGAAATGAAATTGATATATATTTATTTATTTCATTAATTAAAAGGAAATAATTTATTTAAAATCCCTGGGATATTAAATAAATATAACACTATACAATGGATACATGGTTCATAACAGGTAACATGTCTCAAATAATCTAAATTGTGACTAATAAAAACTGTATAGGTTGACTAACACATTAATCATATCCCCATGGAAGAGACAGATTAAAATTTATCATAAAACAACATGAATAAAATATAATTCATGATAAAATATATCATATAGGTGGTATATACACCACATAAATGGAATTAGGTTCATAACTCCAAACCTGTCTCAATGGGATAAATTTTAGATGAAAACCCATACAATAATCCTAAATTGCTTTACACTTTAACAAACCATACATAATAATTAAATTAAGTTAATTATATACATATAAAATAACCTTATTCATAAATATAACAGTTTTACTTTTCATTTAAAATCATTCTATATATATATACTAGTTAGTTTTTTACCAATTTTCAAGACCGTGTGTATGTAATCATTAATGCTCTGAACTAGTTTCTTAAAATAGGTGTTGGTATATATTATTTTTCTAAATTAAATCATTTTTGGGTCATATATGGAACTGTAATATATGATCCATGATATTTTCTAAATCGATAATTTCATTCAATGGTTTTTTTATTACAACCCATGAATATGAAATTGGCGATGACCATTCTTCTGTGACTCTAAATAAATAAAAGGTGTTTTATTAACTAATGAGTTAAATGTCTATATACCATTAAAAACCCAAAACACATTACATATTGATATAATATAATACATGTAAATAAGTTCTCATAGGCATCAATGATATAAACTCATGGATTTGTTCAAGTATGTGGTTAAACTAAGCCAAACATTAACCTACTATGATTAGTGTGTGAATATAAGGTGGTTTAATTAAAATATCATTATTATAGAAGCTTAATGATTTTATTTGGGGGTTATTAGTGTGTTATCTCCTAATTTTAATGATTTAAAAAGATTATATAATCTATATAAACTCATTAATAAGAAATAAGATATCATTTTCCTCTTAGTATTATATTTTTAAACAATTGAATTAATAATAATTGTTTGTTTATCATATCACTAATAGGGTATGAAATAATAAAAAAACATAATGGATTACAGAAACATCATAGTTATCCATAAATCACATTCTCATAATTATACATGTAATTTGGTGAGGAAAATAAAAAATAGGAATCAATCATTCTATTGTGATAGTAGTCTATACGTATTCATAAATAATGATTTCATTTTCCAAAGAAAAATGGAAAAGAGTAATGTGGTTTATCAATTAATAATCAAACAAATTATATAAATATAATAATTTTTTAAATTATCATTTTATATCTTCCTTGTAAAGTGGTGAAATAAAATGAATCATGTTGTATCGTGGAGGTGATTATCCACACAATGCATGAATTATAGTTTTATTTTTCTTAATAGAAAATAGGAAAGGTGGTTAATTATTATTCCCATAACATAGTAAAATTGAGTATATAACCAATTATAATTTCACTATATAGGTATTTATAAATTATAATTATAAATGAAAAATAAATATAAATAAAATAAGTAAAAAATGATGACTCACATTGGGAACTTTGAGATTTCCTTGGATGATCCCCCTGAAATATATGGAATAGGAGAATATCATTTGACCTAAAGCTCAAAATAGATAAAAATTGTTCTAGGGTAAAGAAAAATATTTGGGTTTTGTTAGTAAACAGAATTTTTATGAGTTCATTGAAGGGGTGGTGAAAGGACCCTTTTATTAGTGGTGAGAATTTCATTTTTTAAAGTATTTCAACATTATATAAAGGGAGCACATGTTAAACATATAAAGTATTTCCAAAATTGAGAAATAATTGATTTTTGAACATATATGGTAGATAAAAACATCATACACTCATATTTGGAAATTTTTTATCAAATTTTTAGATCTTTATCCATTGAGATATTATTATTACTAGTTTGTCATTTCTCGTGGTAACCATTTTTTACCTAAGGTAATTAATATTTAAACTTACAAATAAAGTGATCCTTATTAGATAATTTGGAAAAACTAATTATAATTTTTAAATCATTTTCATTTGATTCAATTTATAAATGTGATAAAACTTAATTTTAAAATAAACATTTATAATGTAATAAAAACAATTTTGGAGAAAATTTAACTTATGCACTAAGATATCTGATATGTGTTTTGAAATTAAAATAAATATTTTTAAAATAAAAAGGTAACATATAAAATTAATATTTTATATTATAAAAGTTTTTCGTGAATTAAATATTCATACTTATTTCATAAAGTTCATGTTATTTTTAAAAATTTTATTTTGCACTATTCTACTAGAAATCATTTATTTTAGAAAAATATCAATCATTCATCTTAATATTATGTTATTATTATTAATCCAAAATTTAATTTAATTTTTTGAAACTAAATTTATAATATTTTATAACTAAATATTTAAATAAAATAATAAAATATTATGGAAAGTTCTCATATGAAAATATAGATCTATAAAATTTTAATAAGTGTTTATTTTTATATACAATAAATTACTAATTAATTTAATTTTAATATATTAATAGCATTATCAATATATTTTATTATTATCTAAATATAATATATTTTTGTTTCTTGAAATATAATGAAAGTTTTATAAAAAAAATAATTTAAATCTTAATTTTTTTATTTTTTGTTTCATCAATACTAATTGAATTTCAATCATCTTAAAATTAGGAATTATTTTATTTTGATAAATTTTATATGAAGTTTTTTACTCTTATTTATTCCTAATAATACAATCATTATATTTTAATGTTAATACTTAATATATATTTATTATAATATATCGAGGTTTATATTATGTTTGTTGTCGTATGTGTAGAAAGTTATCGAACACATTGACTTATTTAAAGGTAATCATGTCTTAAAATTTTATGGGGTTATATTTTGACCATGGAAGCCAAGATCCAAAATCACTTATACCTCTAAGTATCACATTTAAACTAATCAACCACTGAAACAAGGATGAAATCTTTTTCATATGGTATAAGAATCAAGTATAACAAACCTATACCACATCATGTTGTATAACTGAAATCTCCTCAATCATTTCCCAAGAATTTATAAGTAACCAATAGAATCACCCTAGAGCTTACAACTAATCACATCAACCACTAAATTTCATATTTTTGGGGTATAAGAGAACATAATGTAAAATTACTATAAGATCTATATCCACATATACTGATTTTAATTCATCTCCCATTGCATCAAACTTCGTCTATATGACCCGATGTATTTTATTCCTTATTTTATTTTTATCATTGTTTTCAAAATTTCTAAGTATTTTAGGAGTTTGGGTGGGCTTGGAAAATATGAAATACAGAATATTGTAGGTCACCCCAAGAAATAGGTTTGTCATTCCATGACCAACACCTCTACAATTTCTATATTTTCTTGATTTTGGTCTGTCACACCATAATGTAGGTCTCAATGTTTTGACTAATCCTACATCATGTCTTAATTTTTCATAATTCTAACTTTAACCTCTCAATTTTTAAGACCCAAATGGGTCCCTCTCCACTAAAACTCATTAAAAACACCTCAAAGGGGATTTTTAAGTGATTTCTTCACATAATTTTATTATTGAAAATCACATTTGATTTCCAATAGGTTCTTTTAGGTTTAATATTTTTTCCCTCTTCCTTACTTTCCCCCTTATTTTCACATTTTTATATATTATCTGATGGTCTTGGTTGAACACTAGGGTAACTATTAACCCTAATATTTTTCTATTATTGATGTTATTATGTGAATATGGGTTCATGAGTCTTATTTCACCCATGATTTAGGGTCTCATCATATCATCACTCAGTTTTATGTATGTGGTTTCATGCTTTTTCATTTTATTGACATTACATATATTCTTGTGGTTTACCAAATGGTTTTTAATAATTATCCTTGTTTTAATTGTTTTAGTGGATTTTATAAATAATATAGTATTTATGAGAGTTTATGTTCTATTTTAAAAGTGGTTTTCATAGACCTCAGTTTTTATAAGTTTATATTATATTATTAAGAATGATTAATGTTTTTATAAAAAATCTGATGGAATTTGGGATAATAATTTGGTGTTTTGGATTTTATTTTTTTATGAAATTGGATATATGGTTTTGGGTTATGGTTTAATTAATGTTTAAGTGATTGAGAAATTTTAGTGAATCCATTTCTTTCAATTCACATGATATTAATTTTTTCTCTCTATTTATGGTTACCATGTTTTGTTTAGTTATTTTAGTTCATGATCATATTTTAGTAAAAGGAATTTTAAAAGTGATTTTTTTTATTAAATAAAAAATCGGCTATAAAATGATTTTTTGTTTCCAAAAATAGATTCCAAAAAAATTCTATAAATATTTTAAAAGTGTGATGAAAAATACTACTTGATACCTTTAAATTAATTTCATAAGGAAGATGAATTACCTTCAGATATATTTATAATTGAAATTTAATTAGAAATGGTTTTAAAAAGATTTTTTAAATTTTTTGTTATTTAGTACATAAGGACTAGTTTAAACCTTCAATTAATAAATTTCACAAAAAGTATTGCACCTCTGTGGAATCCCCATACTACATTGATGTGCAAGATTTTATGGATTGTGTAGTTTCATGGTTTATTAATGTATTATAAATGGATTCGAATTAGATGGTATATAAAGGTGGGTGATGCGGTTTGATTTTATTGTTCTCGATCATGTTTGATATTTGATTGATGTGATATATGTTACCAAAAATCCAATCATTATTACTCATGGGGATCCAAATCATCTTAGTGAGGGATTCAAAGGAATCTACTATCTATTCATAATGAGACTAACTAGATACCATGTGATATTAGAGTCCATAATATTGTTCCTTAAGTGAGGTAATGTTAGAGTAGTAAAGTGGTAATAATTAGGAATAAATTGATAGAGTGACAGATTATTCCAACCAATTACTTATAGGGTGGATTCACAAGATGTATAGTATTTTCCCATGGTAATATATACCTACCTTATTTCTTATATACTTATCACTGATTTTAGAAAAACATTATTTTCATTTTTAGACTATATTTACATTATTAGGTTGTATTTATTTTATTTTATTATTATATTATATTTTTTGTCTTTATATTATTCAATTCGGCCTATTAAAAAATTATATTGTTTTCCATAACTTACATATTATGTTGGTTAAATCCCATATCATGCATTTTTCTCATTTACCAAGTTTACATTACTCCTACTTAACATTTTTCATTATATTTGATGGAATTATGATGATTGGTTTTAAAAAAATATACATTAATTTTCTTTTAAAAAGGATCATTTAATAATGGTTTATATGTTTCTTTAAACATGTTTGAATTTTAAAAAATAGTTTTTGTTAAGTCTTTTGGTTTATTTACCTTAGATAAAAAACCTATTTTATTATTATATTTTAGGGTATAGTTTATGATATTTTTTTAAATGAAATGAATCTACTCTCTAATGATTTCTAACTGGGTTATTATACTCAAATTATACCCATGCTAATCTGTATTGGTACAACCATGTTTTTTTATAGGTTAAGGTTTAGTTTTGGTATCAATCATGGATAAAGTTGTTTTATATATATATGGAGACATTTAGATATTATGGATATCATGTCATATAATGTGTATTTTTTTCATCAAAGATATATCAACCATATTGATATACCCTTCTATCATTGGATCTATTTAAAATTTATATATTTATCTCAAGTGGGATATTTATGTTTTGTTATGATTTTTTGGTTATATTACAATTTTATAACTACTTATTTTATTGTGAATGGATATCAAATAAATTAAGTGGTTATATCAATATTATAGGTAGAGTATTATGATTATTCTTATTTATCTAGGAAAAATGTTTCCCATTGATTATGTTTGGGTCCCTTGTACTTATCGCCATGATGAGGAGGTCAGTAATTCCCATAAGGACTCATTATGAGTCTACTGAGGTGACCATAACAAGTTGTACAAGATATGTTTCATAACAAAATGGTATTACAGGGTTTTTTAGTTGCGTAGTGGTGGTAAAATATATTTATATTTGTTGATTCTTAAGTGGTTGGTGCAGGAAGTTTCTAGTATAATAGCCATAAATTTCCACTCCTATATCTTTTAATAGTAAAAAAATAATTAAATTCATGTTTGGATATTGATAAACAAGTCACAATTTCATACATCCAAAAATTACAACATAAAAAGGAAATATTGGATTTCGTATATACCCATGGGATTTTTACTTTTAGTTTTTTAGATAAATAGGACAATATCTTATATAATAACTTCGATACACACAAAAATAGTTCATAAAAGTATATTCCATCCCCCAATAAGTTCTTCAAAACTGTTAAACTTATTATTCATAACATACTTAAAATATTTCTTCATGAACTAGGTAAAGTGAAACATAACATGGGTGAGTTCAAGTTCTCGGAAAGGATAAATATAAGAATTAACAATTGAATTTCATCAGTGAGCATAGGATGAGTATAAATCTATGATTATATAATCAAAGTGCATGGGAATAACATAAGACAATTCATTCCCATAACAACATGGATCATAAAACATGAGATATGGAATAAAACTTTAACATAATATAATAGTCATATAATTCATGAATCATGAGTGATTTAAAAAAAATAATTAAATAATGGATCCTATATAACATGACACAAGCATGAAAAAACATGTTGGTAACTTAGAACATCATTTTCATATCACTGTTATAGTTACTCTTAAATATAGATTAACATACCCTATAAATTCTTATAATCTCATCAGAAAAACCTATAACTAGTTAAATCCATTTCTTTAGCCAATGAATTAGATAAAAATATCAGGATCACTAATCATGATGATCAACATCATTCTCACCCATCATCATAAACATGTTTTAAGAATAATAACATAAGCATAACACATTAAGAATTCATTTTTCAACATAACAATTACCATTAATCTTTTATATCTCGATTTACAAATGGAATTGAAATTGGTTACATGATAATATATTTGAAAGAATCATAATACATACAGAAGAGTAATGATGGTATCATTACAATATATACTTTATGTAACATTAGTAACATCATTGGTTTTTATCTGTGGTTAATATAAATACCATTGAAATATCATTAAAATTTTATTGAGGAAAATAACCTTTCCTTATTATATATATATTTTAAAAACTAAAAATTCAAAAAATATTTTCAAAATACTTTTCTATAAAAATAATCTTGTAATGTTATTATGTAATATTCAATGAAAAAATGGTCACGATGGAGATAAATTTTGATCATATCATAAATGTAAAAAATAAACATTCTTTTTAAACTTTTATAAAGATAGTCAAAATTGACACATGTGGAAAATTTTAAGAAAATTATTATAAATTTTTTTAAATAATGTAAAACTTAATTTAAAATAACATCAAGAAATCATTTTTTTATTAAAAAAATATTAAAAATATTTTAGAAAATATGGATATGGAAGAGAAATATTCTTGATGCATGACTAGTACCATTTAAAATCAACATTATTAATGTTTATTTAATAAATAAGAAATGAAATGGAAACTAATAATGCAAAGGAAATTCATAAACATATTATAATAAATGATATGTGGTTAAAAAAAAGCATATGATTTCCCCAAAGTAACCATAAACATGTATAATCATGAAAAGAAATGAGATTACAACATAAATCTTTTAGTAGTTTGGTAAATTTTTAATAAAAATTAATTTAAATAAATAATAAGATTTTGATATATAAATCCCACTAATTTAATTAATTAATATTAAAAAATTCATTCATGAGTAGTAAGCACATCATATGAGGAAATCATGGTGCACGACATGAATCATGTCTCGAGGAAATGAAATTGAGAAAAAGAAGACCCTTGTAAAGATCATAGGTTTTGAAGTGATAATTAATTAATGAAGTTATTATGTGAAAATATGAAAATCCACATAAAAAATGTGTAAATACAGAATAAACTATATATATCACTTTACACATAATCATGTCATAACAAAATCAATGAAGTATAGTATAACCCAATGAATGGAAATTATGTTAAGAATCCCCTTATCACTTGGTAACATTCAATTCAATTCCCATTTAATGAAGTAACTTAAATTAGAACATAAAATATCAATAAGTAAAATTTATTTTCTATATAAATTTTAAAAAGAAATTATATATACCATATAAAATAAATTTTCTCCACAATATTAAAAATTGCCTCCATGAAGTAAAATTGATATGAAATCCCTTACCTCGAATTCATACATTCCATGTATTTCATTTAAATATTATATAATAAACTTATATAAATTTTTTATATGTTTAGGAACCTTATAAAGGTATATTAATATATCATTTAACCAATTTTTCATTTATTATAATGACATATTTAATTACTTAATCGATTATGTCTGTGTTGGGTGTTTTGAAGATCTTCAGTTCATAATTCCAAAACAGCTTCGGTATGTTAAGCATGGAAAAAAAGTTCATTATTCAATCATAAATGTTTTATTAATAATGAAAAAATATATTTTTTATATATTAATTATAATTTTAATACAATATATTGAATATGGTTAAGAAAAATGAATTATGTTACAATTATAGATATGGTAAGTCATGTGTACGTATGATTAATGTTTTCATTATTCAAAGAGAACAACGTAAAGAAGGTAAGTAATATTTTTCATTTATAAAATTATTATTATATAAAAAATATAAAATTATATAATGAAATAAACTTACATATGCTATCCATGTGATGTGGTGATGAAAAACGAATCACACTGAATCATAGAGGTGGTAATCCACACATACACATGAATGATGATATCATTTTTCAATTGGTGTAAAGTAAGAAAATAGATGATATATTATCTTTAAATAATTATAATTATGTAATTAATATCATATATGTATATATATATGATAAATTCATCATTATAACCATTCATGAGAGTTGGTGATGAAAAATGAATTACATCGGTTCCTAAGGTCGTAGTCCTCCGTACACAAGAATGATAGTTTCATTTCCCGTTATATGGAAGAAAGGTATATGAAAAAAACTATTTTAATTTTTTTAATCTGTTTTTATTAATATTTTAATAATTTAAAAAATAAATAAAATTAAAAAAACAGGTTAATAACTATACCTCTTCTTTAAGAAACCTCTTTAGGTTTATAAATAACACCTCACTATATTGAATTTATGATAAAAAATAAAAATCTAGGACATTGGGAGGGATGTTGGGAAGGGATTTGTGCAGGTATTGACCAAGATTAAAGGATATATAATTTTAAAGAGGATATGAGAGAGGGTTCTCTATTATAATTTAGGGGATGGTCACTTTTAGAAATACATGAAATATTATAATATAATATGTGTTTAGATCAACAAAAATGGTTTAAAATTCACATATATTCTATGATAAGGTGGGTATAATCTTAATATAATCATAAAATATAATTCTTATAGGTTCAAATATTATTTTAAACCTTTTTATTGGAATAAACTTTCAGTTAACCATTTTTCCCTTAACCATGGAAACAATTTTTTCAATATAAAATGGTAAAAATATTATTTCTAATGAAAAAATTATATCACAAATAGAAAAGGGATGAAATTTGATACCATTTATAATCATACTTTTCTTCTTGAATTAATTTTATTACATTAAAATATTTTAATAAAATAATTTAATATAAAATAATATTAATTTCATTTTAAGAAATATTGGTAGTTTAACATTAAAAACAACATAAAAGAAATGAATTTAAATTATAATAAAATTACAAATTAATAATACATTATTATTAACTATAAAAATACTATGAAACTGTTATTCATCAAAAAATTAATTCTTTTGTTTTTAATATCATTTTTATTAATTTTTCACTTCTTGAACTAGCACTCTGTCAATGTTTTGTAAGCATTTAAGAAAACTATTTCATAAAAAAAATAAAAATAAATTTACATCATAAATATAAATTAATTTACATGTCGTGTGATGAACATGTAGAAATTTCTTACTACACGACATGTAATTATAGACATGTCATGTACCTATGGTCGTGAGAAGGCCATATATGGTGTGTGGGCATGTTGGTTGGATAGAATCATTTATCCAAGTACACGGTGTGTCCTCCTTGGACACGTTGTGTAGTCGAGCAGTGCATGAGGGATATACATGACGTGTGGGTGAGTTGGTGAGGAAGAAAAGAAAAACTAAGTACACACTGTGTATCCCTAGGTACACGCTATGTACTCATGTCGGCGGGTTCTGGAATGTATGTCGGTGAGATTTCAGCTGTCATATGAAAAGTAAAATGATACACGCCTTATACTTAAAGTATATTCCGTGTAGTTTATTTTTTTCTCTAAAACAGGCAGTAGTCTCGTATGGAGGCAGAACCTCAAATGTTTCACTGGGTTTAGCAAACCAAGCCATCGGGACTTCAATCCTCTCATGTTCCTTCATCAGAGACCTGAATCAGACACCGTTGAATCCATTGGAACCCTCTCGGTGAGGCCATGATTCCTATTGAGCTGTACTTTTTTATTTCTATTCTAGAACGAGTTATAGGGGTTTGAGAAGTTTTGATTCTTTTATAGATATAACATGTTTTAGACCTAATTGGATGTTTTTATCGGAGGAGTAGCATCATAAGAGTCTCAGGTAGGTGGTTCATCATTTTGTTTACTGTTTTCCTTATAAATGCATAACTTATTAAACTATTATATTAGGTATGCACCGTTGGGTGGTATTCTACTGAGATTCATCTCACACCATGCATGGGAACTTCGAGACGCATGCATACTTTATGGATTTATATGCCGGAAAGAGGCCAGCCTCAGGACCTGGGTTTCATTAGCTATTGCATGGAGATGGTATGGACCTTGAGGTCTTTCCTAGTTGGAGTTATTCTATTTTTCTTACTTTCTTGTATCAGCATGCTTGTTTTGTAGATATTGTTGGTTAGCCATTGGCTCACTTTTTATATTCATATATGTATGACCTGCTTTGGATGCATGTTTTATTGGTTAGTAGTAGTTACAAGTGTTCATCATGTTGTTGTGTTTATTTCCTCTATAGTTTTTCATATTTTTTGCTTCTGTTATTTTTTTATATTGAATGTGCTTATGCTCTGCGGGTCTGGTTTGAGTCTGCTGAGTTGTTTATTTCCACTGCATGTTATATATTATTTCTCAGACCAGTACCCTTATTATCCTCCAGGAGGTTATAGCCTCCCCACTATACATATAAGACCCTCGCTGCTAGTCGGAAACCTTTTTCATCCAGGGAGGTGCGCTTAAGGTAGTAGCACCCGGCCCATTTACCACTGTTCGGGTGGCTTTTCAGGTCCAGGTCGTTACAAAGTGGTATCAAATGAGTTCTTGATAGGGATTTAGTAGCAGTGTTTTAATGGCTACTAATGAGATTGAGGCTTTTCTTTTTATTTCTCATGGTTTTACTATTTGGGACATGGTATACTAGAGATAGGTTGTTACTGGAATTAGGTTTCTAGATTGTGCTTGGATGCCTGCATCCCCAGATGCGAGGGATGGACCAAGTCACCTTGGGTGGGAATTTCTGTTGTGCTTTTGCTCAGATTACAGTTTATATGATTTCCACCTCTATGGTTCAATTGTTGTGTGATGTTATTGATTGTGATATGTGACCCTTGACCTGGTGTAGTAAGGGAGAATTGGACCATGGATCGGAATGGAAAGGCTTGTTTTTTTGGATTTTGATAGGAAAATTTTTAGGGTATTTTAATTTCATAACTGCATGTATTCTTTGTGAAGTGATAATTCCATGTGAATAATATCAAATTCCCATACTTTGTATTCTTTTAAATGTGAATAGGTGAAATTACTTATATAATTGCAGGTTTATTGAAATGTCAATTCTATGCTTTATATATTTGTAGAATTGCATGTGGCAACGTATTTGGGTCTGAATCTTATTAGAGCAGACGAGTACTATTGTTTAATGTTATTTTGATCACCTGGATTGGGAGACTCGGTCGTCGTTTTGAGGCAATGTGGGTTGTCGGGATGGGCATGGCTCGAGGTACTTTTGATACTTGGCTCTGTTAAGGGTAGGTAAGGAGGCCAAGCGTCTGGGATGTCGTGGGGCATGGTTGCGGTGGGGGAGTGTAAGGGTGGTAGTTATTCACTACAATTTACTGTTTCTTTATCTGCGTTCAATATATATTGTTATATATACATATGGGTTGTCTGACCAATTATGGTATTCCGCGGTTTCCTATTGAACGTCTCGATGGAGAATCAGATGGGTGATGATACATTGCTGCAGGTGCAGGATCAGGTTTAGGATCTCATACAGGCAGATCAGGAGCCGCAATTACAAGCTTAGGGACATGATCAAGTTCAGGATCCAGTGTAGGCAGGACAACAGCCTTGTTTGGCAGCATTCGGGCCATGTCTCGAAGAGCATCTCTGAGCTAGCCTGGTACATGTCTTGCAGGGGATTGACAGAGGTGCGCTGGGTACAGATCCATCTATGGCATATCTGACATGGGATTTCTAGTCACATCACCTTCCACTTTTTCAGGGTGAGGGTGGTCCACAGGCAGCTAATAACTAGATAGAGAGTATGTAGATGATCTTCAAGAAGCTCAAGATGCCTCCATGGTGGAGGGTCAAGCTGGTGACGTACATGCTGAGAGAACTGGCAAAGCGATGGTGGGATGTGCAAGTTCAGGCTCGCAGGCACGAGGGACTAGCATGGAAGGACTTCGAGGACAGGTTCTTTGAGAACTTTTACCCAAAGACACTGAGAGCTGAGAGAGCATGGGAGTTCTTGAATCTTCAGTAAGGAGAAATGTCCATCATGGACTATGAAGCTACATTCACTAAGTTGTCTCACTTTTCACCTGGTATGATAAGCAACAACACAGCTAGGGTGAGGCACTTTGAGGATGGCTTATGACACACCATTCGGATCCCGGGGAATATCTTCAAGCTGGGTTCGTTTTCAGAGGTAGTGAACCAGTCGCTCATAGAGGAGGGAAACCAGAGGGATAGGCCCTAGGTTGGTCGGGTGATGGCTTCAGGTGACTGTTTGGACAGTAGGAAGTGAGGACGAGATGAGTTCCAGCAGGGCAGTCAGGCTAGAGACTCAGCTAAACCAACTTTTAGAAGTTATTCAGTGGTTTGATTTATGTGTGGGCATCCATGACATGTTTGGACTTAGTGTGATAGGTCTCTAAAGGAGTTCCAGACATTTGGATAGTTCGGGCATCTAGAGAGGTTCTGTAGGTAGCCTTCTCAGATAGCCGGCAAGCAGGTACCCGGACAGACGGTGGCATCTGGAGTTGGTTCGGGTTTGGTACCAGGATAGGGTAGCCGAGGTTCAGCTGCATGTGGAGGACGTGACGGAGACAAAGGGATCCAGCTGAGGGGTCATTTTCCAGTGACTGGAGCAGCACCATAGGGAGGTCAGGCATCGGCAGTCATACATCAGGCCAGGTGCATGTCGTGGAGCTACCAGAGTCTGAGCAGGCTGGTGAGATGATGACGGTTAGAGGTACACCACGGGTGTGGCTATGATATTTATGTTTCCTTTTTCATTGACCTGTAGATTCATGTCCGTTTTGAGTGCACGTGATGCACAAGATCTATGTGGACAAACTAGATTCTTGTCAGTGGGATAGGCTCTATATTGGGTGTTATATATATATATGTGTGTGTGTGTGTGTGTGTGTGTGTGTGAGATTCATAGCATAAGGGGAATCAAGGATGTGGGTTACTTTAGGTGATATGGGCCTCATGGCATTGAGGATGCGGGTTACTTGAGGTTCTAAAAACTAGGTTCGTTTTTTAGCGTCCATAGGATGCGGGACCTCATGGAGGCAGACACCGATGTGGTGTGGGATACGTTGGGTGTCGGGAACGACACATGAGCACCAATGAGGCGCAGGGGTGACGATGTGTCACGGAAGTACTATGCATCCGGAAAATAGGTTAGTGAACCGTTGGTTGTTTTGAGCTTTGTTGGGTTGAGATCGAGTTAGGAAACTCCTAAGGTGGGGATCCCCATTGAGGATTTTATCTTTAACCATTGAGATTGGGGAAGTTCGGGTTACTTTGATCGGGGTGGTATGTTCGGTTCCATATTCAGGTTTTGTTTGATAGCTCGGGGATGAGCTATATTTGTAGGCGCCAAAATATTGGACGAAAAGGGAAGAAGAAAAAGAAGCTCGCGTGCTGCCTCGTGAAGTTCGGACGCGGAGGGCCCCCGAGCTTCGTGGCCACTGCGAAGCCCCAGTGGCGGTAATGCTCTGTGGATTCCCTAAAGTTCTCGATCTTGCCGTGATGCCGAATAGGTTGTAATGCTCCGCAGATGCCCTGACGTTTGCGAGC
Source organism: Viscum album (assembly GCA_963277665.1). NCBI lineage: Eukaryota > Viridiplantae > Streptophyta > Magnoliopsida > Santalales > Viscaceae > Viscum > Viscum album. Next base: position 1,142,764,537 of record OY728161.1, read on the forward strand.
CCGCCGAGAAGCAGAGGAGGCGATAACACTCCGTGAACCCAGTTGACGTTCGCGACCCGCCGCGAAGCAACCGAAGCCCCCTTCGCTCTGCGTGAGCTCTGCTTCGTGGTGCCCCTTGCCTATAAATACAGGGCTCCCCCTGAGCTCTCCAGATGGACAATATGACCTTTTGTCTTCTCAGCTCCCAAATCGTGAAGCACCCTTTGCCCCAGGAATCATGAGCTCCGCGAGGTATTTTTGCTTCACGAGATTCCTTCGCCTTGTCTCGTTTTGATCCCCTCTTCCGAGAGGGATGCCCTTCGTGAAGCCTAAGGGAATTCACGAAGTAAGGGGATCCCCAAGGGGACCTGGGTAGTCATGGAGCGTTTATGCTTTGCGAAACACCCATCCTGTACATGTGATCCATATGCCAAGGGAGGATCACTGTACTTCGCGAAGCACATTGCTGAGTAGAAACATACTTCACAAGGCACCTATGCTTTGTGAGGCAGTGCTCCGTGAATTCCATCCCACTTCATGAAGCACCTCCCATACGCACCCATGCCCCATGCTAAGGCCAAGGCACTCCACTTCGTGAAGCACCCCCCTTCGCAAGTGCCCTCTACTACGCAGAGCAATCGTGTTCCATAAGGCCCCTACCTATGGACCCCTCTTCTTGGAAATCCCTCTTCCCGTGCGGCCCTCTAGGATTTCCTGATGTGACTTCAAAGTCCCCTGGATGACACCACTCATAGTGTTTCTTTGCCTAATGCTTCTTCTCATAGGCATGCTAATGGATATTGCTTCTTCACATAGCCATGCTAACGTGGACCCCTCGATGGTTCGCTCTGCGACCCCCCTTTTCCATGGCCTTGCCAATTCCTTCCCTCCCACAAGGGGCAGAGGGTACCGGTTATGTAAGTCCTATGGGTGCGGAGTAAGCCCACCTCATCTGAGCTGCAAGACATTAAACTACCAAGCAGCTCGTCCTCAACACATGACGTTAAACTGTGATCAGACCCCGTGCCTCGCACGCAGGGTCCCCCCGGCTCGGACATTCTTTACACCGCTCGTCTCCACGGGAATGGAATCTTCCTCACATGGAATGATATCCTCCATTTTGGAGTGGATTTAGTCCACGGGAAAAGGGCTGCCTCAGAGCATAATCCCCTAGCTTCTCATGCAGGAGGCGCTACCCCTGCCCCTCCTCACTTCCTCGGTTCCAAGGCCAGCGAAGTACGTGATATGGAAGTGGGACTCCTCCTTTTTGGGATCTCAAATCCCTCTCCTGCTGCGCTTTGTCACACCCTGGTCCTCCATCCTGGAGTAAGTCCCAACGCCATGGGCCACTTAACGCGTAATCCCCTCTTCGTTTCCCATGGATGCACCCTTCACAACGTGATCGTCAGGTCCCTGCAACCTCTTGTTTCTCACACCGAGCATGACTCACGTGAGCTTAGAGTGAGCACCGACCCTGACCCCCACCTATAGAGAACTACGAGGACTTTGATCCAAGTCAAGGCATGGTACGTAGGAAACCTCCATGAGGTTCAAGTCCACCACTCGGTCATTTCTTCATGTCGAGTTCCACCCCGTCCAGCATGATGTTAAACTGTATACCTGAACTATGTGGTCTTTGATCCATGTCAAGGTATGGTACATAGGAAGCCTCCATGAGGTTCAAGCCCACCACTAGTGGACCCCCCAGGTTCACCTTCATGTCGGTTCGCCGAAGAAACCCCACCTGAATTACGTGGTCTTTGATCCATGTCAAGTTATGGTATATAGGAAGCCTCCATGAGGTTCAATCCCACCACCCGTTGGTCATTCTGACCCACTTCGTGTCAGTTCACCAACACCTGGGCAGCCTAGAGTGTAATCCCCCCACACCATCGGACCAAGGTCATCATCCATGTTAGTTCTCCGACACGCCCTTTTACTGAACTATGTGGTCTTTGATCCATGTCAAGGCATGGTACGTAGGAATCCTCCATGAGGTTCAAGTCCACCTGGACCCTTGGTCCCCTCACGTCGGCCTTCCAGTGTCCAAAATGAACTACGTGGTCTTTGATCCTTGCTAAGGCATGGTACGTAGGAAGCCTCCATGAGGTCCAAGTCCACCACCCATTGGACCAAGGTCCTCCTTCATGTCGGCCTTTCGGCATCCAAATTTAACTATGTGGTCTTTGATCCATGTTAAGGCATGGTACGTAGGAAGCCTCCATGAGGTTCAAGTCCACCTGGACCCCTGGTCCCTTCATGTCGGTTCACCGACCCCATATCCTCGGGCCACCTCAGATTGTAAGCCCCATTCCATACGGAACTACGCAGACTTTGATTCCCTGCCATGGGGATATGCAGGAAGCCTCCATGAGGCTCAAGCTCATCACTCATATCTCATCCTGATCTCTCCCTCGAGCCTATGTGTCTCAGGAAGGTCATGCCACAACCCGGAGGTTCCACTTCCTCTGGGTCCCACCCACACGTCCATTCTCACGGGTCGCCTCCTTAGGTGTCCCACCGTATCATCGAACTACGCGGACTTTGATTCCTCACCACGGGGATACGTTGGAAGTCACTTAGAGGATCAATCCCATCACCACAGTCATCTCCATGACGGCCCCATTTCATTCCCCCTCTACTCTATTCCATTCTCCATCATCCACCCTAATTCTTACCCGGGCCACCACATCCCGGTTGGATCATGCCACCCCACTCCCCTCCACAGCATCCGGGAAGCCACCAACGGGATGGCTCTGATATTAGTGTTCCCTCAAGAGGGGTCCTTAGTCTGATCCACTCTAGTTAGTGTTTTGATCAGCCCGATCTGTCTCCGCTGAACATTAAACTTGCGGCATACCCCGTGTTAAACATGCGAAGCTGAGGAAAACCTCAGATACATGCATATGGTATACAATTCCCCACGTTCGATGTGGGATGCCTCGGGCTTCTACGCCCTCAAGAAGTCCCATAATAAGGGACCAACAACAGACACGCCAATCCCCTAGCATTCAGACACGTTAATGATGCCTCTACGGGACTACTCCCCCAACTGAAGGTTGCTTCCCTGACCAGACCATTTGGAATGTCCTGACAGAAGCAGTGTAATTAAGAGGCGTCCATGGAAATATGGTGCTTGGAAGAGTTTCACGAACAACATATTAAATATATGAGGGAGACCTGGACTAGGTGACAAGTTTCGAGGAGGAATCCATGGAAGGAAGAACCGACATCCCATCATCTCGTTTCGATCAAGGAGAAGACATACCTGAATAAGGAGTGAATGTCACCCGCCTTTGGAAAGCGGGAATGCGGGGTAACAAAAAAAGCTGCGCCTATTGCACCCAAGAGGACGGATGCACGCACCCTAAAGAAAGCGTCAGAAATAGAAATGGTGAACCTGATGTGAAGGTCTTCTCCTCAATGTGGAGATTAGTAGCGCTCGAGACATCAGTAGATTGATGTGTCACCGGATCCAGATATCCGGCCCCAGGCCCCGCTAAGCAAATAGCGGGCCTGGCGTGAAACACACCAGAAGTTGGGGCAGTAGAACGTGGGGAATTCCATTCTGCAATGTTGTCGGTGTGGATACCTCTTACCGTCCACGGAGGATGGAATGACGTTGGGGCACTGGTTGTTGATCCTTTTCCTCACAGTGTTGATGAGTTAATCTCCCTGCTTCCCAAGAACCAGGTTACTGCTATGGAGACACGATCACCGCCCGCTCGCCTACACAGAGGCAGGGGAAATACCAGCATAGCCGCTCCACATGGCTCCACTACCGACACAATGGCGTCTACGTCCATGAATTCGGGACGCCCACGTCCCCTTTCTCTGTCATAGATTATCTAAAGAAGGGTGATCAATGAACTTGTACGTAGGTACGACGACGAAGGGGTCATCCCAACCCGAGATATGGCCTGCCTGGACCTGGAGGCATCCAGGCCCCGCTGTCAAAGCCGAACTCAAGGGCCGTGCAGGGATCCATTGCTCCCCACCCCAATGTTCAATCGTTTTGGGAGCTTATCCCTGGAACGCCTCGATGACTGCATGCCTTACGCTGATGAGGTGGGTGATGTCTGACTCAGCCCGGCCAGGGTACCGATCCAAGGACTCTGAGCAAGCGCCCCCACCCGCCCGCATCAGCGCCACCGTCTGGCTTCGCCAGAGGAGCAGGTAAGCTATGCCCCTGCACCACCAGCACCGGCTCTTCTGACCCGACGCCAGCGTCGGGCCCGAGCTGAGGACACCCGTCAAGGGGCGTTAACGTCAAAAACTATTGTGGCCCGAGCCACCGTCGACGTGCATCATGAACTCCATGCACGCACTGATCAGGGGCACTTCTACGCCTGACCGGGATCGAGGCCCCAACCGCCCCATGGGTAAGCTGGGTTGACTCTCCGGGTCATAGGCCCGAGTAGTTATCATCGCGAACCAATATGCGATGATGATACCCCGTACGGAGGCCCTCCCCGTACCACTACTTCACAGAGCGTGGGCCTTCCCCGCTCTGAAGCTCATCATGGAGGTATGCCTCGTGCTACCCCCATCCTGAATGAAGACCTACCCCGCAGTAGTGATACCCGGTGCGGAAGCCTCTCTCGCGCCCACCACACCAGGTATGGAGTTCCTCCTCCTTCCCCCGACCGTCAATGTGGAGGTATTTCCCATCCGGTCCCTCTCCAGCGTGGGGATCCTCCCTACGTTCCCTCCGCATCTGTCGAAGGTCCTCCTCTCCCTAGAAACCCGAGGGGTGAAGTTCAGCCTCACCCCACCCGCATCAAGCATGAAGGTCCTCCCCATGCTCCTGCCAGTTCCAACAGAGGTTCCTCCCACACAGGTGTTGTTCATGGAGGTCCTCCCCATGTACCCTTTGACATCTGCCCTGGTGCCCCTCGCACCCCAGCTGTCTCAAGCAGAATTCATCTCCACCCTGGCACCAGCGTGGCCCCGAGACTACATGTCGGGAGTCAGCCTTATCCCGAAGAGCCATCTAGGCGCAAGAGGGCGGGTCTTCACCACCACAAGAAGAATCATGAGGAGGCCCGGGCAGAGATCAAACCAGCCCGCTTCTCAGATTCCGAAGAGGAATGCGACTCAGCGATGGAACCTTCTCCTTCGTCCTCTATGTCAAGGACTAGGGCAGGAACAAGGCGTGTCAACCTCATTCTCCCAGAATGAGAAGTCCATCGGATCCCCGCCTTTCTTCACAGGTACATCCAGGAGGAGGAAATTGTGGGAATCCTGCAAGTTCTGACTGTGAAGTCACCACCGTTGTCACCAGAAACATCCTCTACCTCTACCAGAGATCACAGAGAGCTATTTTGGGGACCGACGGCGGTTTAGAAATGGTGTGATCCATCTCCAGTGACCGCAATCCCTGCACCAGAAGCTGTGATGGGCAGCCCGTCGTATCACTACATTGTGGTTAGGTCACCTGACTCTTTAGAGGATGGCCCGGAGTTTGGCGGTCAGTCGGCTCGTTCGTCGTATTCTCCGACGCCCAAATTATTGTCCCAATGGTCCACCTTGGTACCGCTACCAGTCCCCCAGCCGCCTTTGATTGATTATTGGGGCAATATGGGTCCAGACCCTGAATCCGAGCTCAAGAGCTTCGGGAACATTTTTGTGGCGGACCACTTCCTGGATAAGTTCTGGCCGGTAGCAGCGTCGAACTTTTGTGCACCGAATTCCCTCACCCTGGAGGAAGTAGATTGCTTCTGCCAAACCCTGTGGGCGACACACTTCCGCCTTCATTATTAGCGGTTGGTGTACCCTAGGAGCCAATTGCACTTTGAGGAAATCGGTGAGAAATGTCGTCTGGTTGATTTGGTTGCACTCCCCGTGGCCCAGCGCCCTGAGTCGCCAGGTCGCCAGAGCGCTCTCCAATGAAAATGCGTTCAGAGTTTCAAGGTACTCCACGAAATCATCAGATAAACTACCCCCATTTGCAAGTCCATTGTTGGGGAAAGTATGTCTCCCTCCTCTTCATCTCCATCTGGCAGCATCCCGATTCTTTATGCGACATTGAGGACGTGCCTCCAAGAAGGTTTGCGGTCCATATGGCTGACATAGTGGACAAACAGGACGAGCTGGAGTTTCTCGATTGAGACTTACCCCCTGAGGGTGTACCACTACTACTGGACCCATCAGGAAGGATTACCCGTTAGCATAGGAACCTTCTAGGCCTCCTTGTACCCACCGAGATGCTGGTACTCAGTTGGATTTCCGGTAAGGGTAAGGAGCACGTTGGAACTGTCAAGCACTCCAACTCATCCACCTCAGTGTAGAAGACGGATAAAGACCCCGAGAAGGCCGCATTACGCCAACAGCTTGCTGAGCAGAAGAGGCTGGTTGACGAACTCCTGGCCGAGCGCGCTATCGAGAGGCGACCCGACAATGGTGATCCGAAGCTGGGGCAGCAGGGGCAGGAACAATTTTCCCCCGACGAGATGCCTATGGGAAACCCGTATCATGCTACTCCTGTAGACAGGGCAGAATCCAAAACTCATGGAAATAGGGCACGATATATCTTTCCAAACCCTCCGGAACGGCGAGGTAATCCGAGGAATCCAGCCTCGGTTCCCCCTTCCGCCCCATAGGTCGTTCTTCCAGTCGCTCCATGAGGCTCCGGAGCCATCTACTATGTCAAAGAGCCCGGAAATGCACTCATGATTAGAGATCCCCGTCAAGATAGGGACCCCCACCCGGATGATCTTATAGCGGTACTCATCGCCCATCTCGAGGCGCTAGAAATGATGCAGGTGGCAGTCCCACCAGATGGAAAGCCATATCCCGCGTGGGTGGATGATATGCCTGCACCTCCAGGTTTTGGGAACCCCACTTCATCGCCCTTTAACAGGACAGGGGGCCCGCCGCAGCACTTGGCCCACTTTTCTTCCAGGTGTGGCCCCATTTTGGGGACCCCGACACAGTAGGAATCCACCAAGATCCGATGTTTTGTGCAGACATTAAAGGGCCCTGCATTCGTCTGGTACAGCCAGCTTCCCATTGGATTGGTGACCGGCTGGGAGGATCTCTGCTAGTAGTTCCTATATCAGTTCAGCTCCACCACGTGAAAGACCAATATCGCAGACCTCTTCAAGTGCAAACAAAGGCCTGATGAGCGAGTTGCGGACTTCATCGCCCAGTGGAAGGGGCTTACATACTCCCTCGACATGCCACTGACTCAGAATAAATTACTGACGTTGTGTGTAGGGAATGTTAAAATGGAGATGGTTCCTTCCCTGATCACCCAGAACTATCCTAGAGGGTTCCGAGACTTCTCAGATAAGGCCCAGCGCCTCGAGGAAGCTCTGCAACAGACTAGTCAGATGCGTCTGTTGCCCCCAGTGAACCCAGTAAGGAGGGCCAGAGCCGAGCCCGCTTCGGTGGCCCAGATAGAGGCCCCAAGGCAGCTAGAGTTTCTACCGGTGGAACTAGCTCCGCAACCTCGTAGAGTCCCCCCACCTCAGGCACAACCTCCTGCCCAGTAGTGACTGCCTCAGAACTGACAAGTTCCCCTATGCATTGCGCCACCACCACCTAGGCGGGACATTCAGGATCCGCCTCCTCGGAAGGCCCCTCAGGCCCCTCATTAGGGTCAGGCTCAAAGAGATTCCTTTCTGGAAATAAGGCACCATACTTACTCTTTCAACGAGGATCAGGTCCCTGGTTACTTCCAAAGTTCCCCGGAGCAAGGGGTTGCGTGCTTACCTGAGTGCAGAAGGCCGGTAGAGGCAAATCTCACCGATCGCCCCAACTACTGCCCATATCATTGAATCCTGGGGCACACCTTCAAGTAATTCTTTGTGCTTAAATACTGGCTCCAAGACAAGTTTCAACAACAACATAGTCAGGTTAGGCCCAGCTCCGACACCAAGTAGCGGGTGTCTTTGTCAGATCAGAAAATGATAGTGACGATAAAAGGCGATTGTAAGAAGGTTCCCAGCTACAGGTCCCAGAAGTACGATGACTGGATGGCTCATAAAACAGTCTCCCATGCCCATGGTATCATTCAGGAATGCCTGAATCATCAGGAGCCTTCGGAGGAATCAACCAGTACCTCTGCGTCGTCATCTCAGCCGACCTCTTCTCAAAGGGGAAAGCAGCAGCGGCATAAGAAGAAGCATCCCGCTCCCCCATTGTCGTCGTCATCTCGAACTCTTGGCGACCTTATGCCCCCTAAGATGGGGATCCCTCTCAAAATCTTCCTAGTGGTGGATTATTTGTCAAGTGATAGTCAGGGGTACACTTTCGGTTAATACCGTGGAGCTGTTAAATCTCTACATGACTCCCGATGAGGGGGAACGCCAGGCGAGCCTCCCCGACGTCCCCAGCTGATGTCAACGTCAGTGAAACCGTGGCCACATGGGCCCTCAAGGCACATCAGCGGGCACTTTCAGCCAGGTTGTGCATGCCACTAAAACCAGACAGAAGGCCCAGCGCAGAGCTCAGCATGCGCAACCTCATCTGGTGCTCTAAGATCTACCTCCACAACTATTCGTGCTACTAGAATTATCAAGGAAAATTTGTCTCGTCCATACTGCAGCGAGCCTCGCCCTACTATAGAACAATATCAGTTGTTTGTTCCTCATCCAAAATCCACCCTTCAGGCCTCAACTAGCAGGCAGCGGGATCTACCCAGTACCAGCCAGTCGTCGGTCCAGCCTTCGGGGCCCGTCATGCCTCCAATTGTGGAGTGACCTCCTGTGATCAGAGGCTCACGTCTGGCATGAAAGTATGATGTTCTAAAGCACCTTGTCTTCATTCCATCTAGGATTTCTATCCTTGAGGATCTCCACCTTTCATCTGAGATGTGTGAGGAACTTTATGATTCCTAAGGATCCCCCTTTAGTTTGAGACGGAGGTAGCAGATGCAGAAGACTTCCACGCTGTGGTGATTGAGAATGTCGAATGCCAGGCAGTTATCTTGTTATCTGGTGAAGATGGAGACCCTCCCATACAGGGGCACATTCGCCCACTATACATCACTGGTCAGGTCAACGGTGTGGAAGTCCGCCACTGCCTCGTTGACACGGGTTCTGGGATTAACCTAATCCCGACTCGGACACTACGGAAGCTGGGTTTATCAGTGGATGATCTAACTCCCTCCGACCTCAGAATCCAGGGATATGACAGGACCGAGCAGACTCCATTTGGCAAGATCTACTTGAAGACCCAGTTCGGTGGCCTAATTTCCATCACCGAATTCATAGTTGTCTCCCATGATACTGCGTACAACGCATTGATGGGTAGGCCATGGATCCATCTACATGCAGCGGGTCCCTTCATCGTATCACCAATGCATCAAATACTCCCTCAACAGTCGAGTAGGCATGCTCCAAGGAGATGTTTCTCCTTTTGCCTCTTGTGAAGCCCGCTATCTGGATGCCGACTATTAAAATATCAAGGACAAGAAAATCTTGGCAAGTGAGGTTTAACCCGCCTTGGCCACAAGTGATCCCTGGGAAGGTCTGGATGATGCCTACATCTTCCCAATCCCTCGGTTGGAGGCCAATACCCCTGACATGGGGCAGTGTTTTTTTGTTTCGGGTGCAAGAGGAAGGCATATTCCCAGGTCCAAGCGACGTTGGGAAATCACCTCGTACTCCTACACCAACCAGGCTCAGGTGATCCCAAAACCTCCTACCCCTATGCGGTACTGAAACATAAGGCTCATGGAAACGGCAGTACATCATAACGTGTCTCTTCTGTCGGTCTGGAATCAACCGGTATTAAGGACAACGCGCCACCACTACTTCGATGTCATCAAGCATGGCCCCTTGGGCCAAAGGCCGGATGGAATCGGATCAACCGCTTTCATCGCCATGGTCCCAGTAGTGCATGAGTCTACAGATATGATGACTGTCGCCGCTCAAGCCGGCACCATTTCCCCGTCAGAGTCTGGTGGTCCGGAAAAAAATCCCTCCGCGGAAGATCCCTCTACAAGTGGAGAAGAAGATCTAGAGGATGCTCCCCATTCCTTTGAAGAAGGCGTTGCTACCACGGTTCGATGAATCTGGTACAGGTGAACCTTGGTAGCGAGGCAGATCCAAGACCCATATTGATCAGTGCCTCTATGTCCCTCAAGAAGTCAGCAGCGGTATGTGGAATTTCTCAAGCAGCATCCGTGACGTGTTTTACTGAGTTACGGTGAGATTCTATGACAAAGATTCTCAGGTAGACGTCCATCGCCTTAGTCCTCCTGACAAACCATCGTGGATTCAAGCAGCCTCCGAGAAAGATGCACCCTTCTCACAGTTCCATGGTTGAGGCCGAAGTTGACAAGCTTATCAAATCAACTTCATCAGGAGAGGTCCAGTACCTCATGTGGCTGGCAACATCATGCTAGTCAGGAAGAAGAACGGACAGATTTAGAGTCAGCATCGACTTGCGCGATCTCAACCGCCACTGTCCAAAGGATGATTTTCCCCTCCCAGTGACAGAGTTTTTGATTGATGCCACCGGCCGGGTTCCAAAGACCTCTCCTTCATGGATGGGTATTTTGGGTATAACCAGATCCAGATGGCCCCCTAAGACGAGGAGTCCACTGCCTTCAGGGCTTCCCAAGGTACTTTCTGTTACCAGGTCATGCTGTTCGGCCTGAAAAATGCAGGTTCCACTTATCAGCGGGCCATGCACCGCATATTCAAGATGATTCTCGGGACATTGGTGGAGTGCTATGTGGATGACCTAGTTGTCAAATCTTGTTAGTTCCAGGATCATCTCAAGGACCTTGAAAAAGTGTTCTACTTCCTTTGTTCCCTCCACATGAAGATGAACCCGTTGAAGTGTACCTTCAGGGTCACCTATGGGAAGTTTCTTGGATTTTTTCAGATACCGAGGCATCAAGATCGACCCAGGGAAAATCAAATCCATCATCCAGATGCCTCCCCTGAGAAATATTCGAAAGCTTCGAGGTCTCCAAGGGCCACTTAGCCTACATACACTGATTCATTTCAAATATGGCTGGCAAGTGTAATCCCTTTTCCCAGATCATGAAGAAAGGCTCCGCCTATGACTGGGATGAAGAGTGTCAAACCGCTTTCATGGAAATTAAGCGGTATCTGCTCTAACCTCCGGTCTTGATTCCACCCGTCCCCGGAAATCCACTGGTCCTTTATGTGACCAAACTGGAACGGTCCCTTGGCGCAGAAGAACAACGAGGGGACAGAGAACAGCCTCTACTACCTCAGTCGCATGCTCCTCAATACTGAGACCAGGTACTCCCCCCATCGAGAAGAGCTTCCATGTGCTGGTATTTGCCATCCAGAAATTGTGGCATTACTTGTAGCACCATGAGGTACAGTTGGTCTCTCGGGTAGACCCACTGAAGTACATTCTGAACCACCCCATGTTTACTGGCCGACTAGCGTGGTGGTAAGTGATCCTCTAGCAGTTTTACATCAGGTTCGTGCCCCAAAAGGTTGTCAAGGGATAGGCATTGGGAGACTTCCTAGATGCCCATCCAACCTACACGGATCAATCCTTGGATCTGGACTTCCCTGATGAGGCAATACTCTCAGTCGATCATGTTGTCTCATGCTGGAAAATGCACTTCGACAGTGCCTCTCAAATCCCCACCAGTATGAGGCTCAACGATCCTAAGCTCAACAAAGTGGTTCTGGGTGTCGTCTTCATCACCCCAGCACAAGCCATCCTAAATTATTCATTCTTGTTGTCAGAAGGCTGCACCAACAATGAGGCAGAATATCAGGCTCTCATTACTGGCCTCGAGCTGGCCCTTGAGATCGATGTGCCCCATTTTCATGTAAAAGGGGATTCTGAACTAGTCATCAAGAAGGTCACTGGAGATTATGTCATCAGGAAGCCAGAGCTCGTGCCATTGTTGGAGTGCACCCTCCGTCTAATGGCCTGGTTTCCTTCTCGAACAGAGGTTACCCACGTCCCTCGGTCATAGAATGGTCGAGCAGATGCTTTGGCCGCCTTAGCTGTATCACTCGTAGAACCCGAGTAGGATGATTTGATTTACATGTGGGCACACCGGAGGGGCATTGCCCCCGTCGCCCTGAAGGAGGACGACGGCCTGCAGGTAAGCCATCTTACCATTGGATCCTCCACGCCAGGAGCCCTCAGGTTCTTCAGATGTAGTAGTCGAGGCCACTCCTGACTGGAGGGCACCCTTTTTTGAGTATCTCCAAAATGGTTTCCCTCCGGATGATCGGGAGCCGAGCGCGAGCGAGTTCGACGCCGCACATTGAAGTTTACCCTTAAGAGTGGTACTAATCTTGAGAGGGATCCTCTATAAGTGGATCTTCAATGGTGTTCTCCTCCGTTACATTCAAGGAGTCGATATTTCTCAGGTCATGCAAGAGGTTCACGCCGGTTCCTACGGTGCCCACCAGGCTGGGCCAAAGCTATCCCATCAGATCTAAAGATTGGGGTACTTCTGGCCCAATCACTACTAGAAAAGGGGGCATTGAAGCCCCCCAGAATTGGGCGACCGCCATTGGCGGTCGCTATAGATATCTAATAGCAACCGCCAATGCCTTGATAAAAAAAACCTGAGCCTTTTTGCCCCCCCCCCCGCGCCCCCCCTCTCGATCTAACCCTGCTCCCCCCCCCCCCCCCGTCGCCCCCCCCCCCCCCCCCCGACGCCGCCCTCCCCCCCCCCCCCCCCCGCCTCCTGGCCTCCCCCGTCGCCCGGCCTCCCCCACTCCCCCCCCCCCCCCCCGTCGCCCCCCCCCCCCCCCCCGACGCCCCCCCCCCCCCCCCCCCCCCGCCGCCTCCCCGGCCTCCCCCGCCGCCAGGACTCCCCCCCCCCCCTCGTCGCCCCCCCCCCCCCCCCCGCCTCCCGGCCTCCCCCCGCCGCACGCCCTCCGCCCTCCGGCCTCCGCCATCCACCCTCCGCTCCCTCAGCCCTCCCCCCCAACTCGGATGGCTCCGACACCCCGGACAGCCCCCCCCCCCACAACCCGGACTGCTCCTCGCACCCCGGACTCCCCCCCTCACCTCAAACAGCCCCCCCCCCCCCCACCCCGGACAGCCCCCCCCCCCCCCCCCCTCGCTGCCCGTCCCCCGTCCCCTCACCGCCTCCTCTCCTCCAGCTCCCCACCCGCCCCGTACCCCTCCCTTGTTGCACCGCCTTTGGCTCCGGCTCCCCTTCGCTGCCTCCTCTCTCTCGCTGCACCGCCTTCGGCTCCCCTCCCTTTCAGGTTTGTAGCTCAATCAGGTAACATGGGCTTTTATTTAAATTATTATTTTATCAATGGTTCATAAACAAATGATTAATATTTATTTTTAATATAGTTGATTTGAAAAATTTAAATGTAATAAGTATTGTGTAAATGTTTGTTACACAGATATAATTATGGATAAGAGTTGGATTGATCTTCCAAATCGAATGTCTAGAGAATATTTCAATGGCATTATGCAGTTTATTGACTTCACGAGAGGATTTGAAAGTGACTATATTAGTTGTCCATGTAGAAAATGTGCTAACAGATATCAATTCACACGAGATACTGTGAGGGAGCACCTTTTCTTTAATGGATTTCTGAAAAATTATAAGAGTTGGACTCGTCATGGAGAAGAATATGTTCATTGTCAAAATACAGATGCATCTCAGATGGATGTTGATGCAAGGATGACTGATCCAATGCATGAAATGCTTACTAAAATGGTACGTGGGTTTGATCCTGAAGGCATTGACATCCAGAATCTTGAGACCGGTGAGATAAATCTTCGCTCTGGTGCAGATCGTGATTCGAGTAGGTTTTATGAAGCACTTGATGATGCAAAAATAGAATTATATTCTGGATGTACTTCTTACAATAAACTGTCGTTTATCATGGAGTTGTTGCATTTGAAGACTTTGAATAATTGGTCAGACACATCATTCGACATGCTTTTGGTTTTATTGAAAAAAGTTCTTCCTGTCAACGCTAATATTCCTGAGTCATATTACTATGCTCGTAAGTTGACAGATAACTTAGGTTTTACATATGAGACCATAGATGCATGTGCAAACAACTGTATGTTGTTTAGAAAAGAAACTGCCCATTTGGATATTTGTACGGTTTGTGGTGCTTCCAGGTGGAAAGAGAACAGGGGAAAGAATACTCATCAAAGTCAAATTGCGATACAGGGGAAACCGATTGCCGTAAAGCAAATGCGTTACTTTCCCCTTAAACCGAGGTTGAAAAGATTTTTTATGTCATCTAAAGTTTCTAATTTAATGAGATGGCATGCAGAAAGAGTTCATGAAAGTGATATGTTAACCCACCCGTCAGACTCTCATGCATGGAAGGATTTTGATAAGAGACATCCTGACTTTTCTAAAGATGTTCGTAATGTCCGATTGGGATTGGCAGCAGATGGTTTCAATCCATTCAAGTCTATCATTGGTGAAACTCATAGCACATGGCCCGTGGTGTTGGTTCCATATAATCTTCCTCTGTGGCTTTGTATGAAGCAACAATTTATATTACTTTCCACTCTTATTGATGGACCTAAAAGTCTGGGGGATAAGATTGATGTTTACCTTCAGCCATTGATTGATGAGTTGAATGAATTTTGGGGCGATGGTGTGATGACTTATGACTGCGAAACGAATGAAATGTTCAAACTGCATGCTGCTTTATTGTGGACAATCAATGACATCCCAGCTTATGCAAATTTATCAGGCTGGAGTACGAAAGGGGAATTTTCTTGCCCTTGTTGCAATAAAAGTAAAAAATATGTATGGCTTAAACATTCCAAAAAATGGGCATACATGGGTCACAGGCATTTTCTCCCTCCTCATCACAGATTCAGAAAGGACAGAGTGGCATTTGATGGTTCTAGAGAGTTCAACCCAGCACCAAAGATCATGACAGGAGTCGAAATGTTATCGCAGATTGAGGAAGAAAACATCCGCACGGTATATGAAATTCAGGATTTAGTGTCTCCTCCAGTACGTAATATTCGTGCTGCGGGTAGGAAGAGCAGTCACAATTGGAAAAAGAAAATTATTTTTTATAGTCTTCCGTATTGGAAAACTAACATGTTGAGGCATAATTTGGATGTTATGCACATTGAAAAAAATGTTTTTGATAACATATTGTGGACCATTTTAGGTGTCAGTGGAAAATCAAAGGACCATGTTAATGCACGTCGTGATTTTGAAGAAATGGGTTTAAGGAAACAGTTGCATTTATAGTTAGCTAAGGGAAACAAGGCATATATGATTGCTGCACAGTATACGATGACTACAGAGGAGAAAGAGACATTTCTTTCCATTTTGAAGATGTTCAAGGTGCCTGATGGTTATTCTTCTAATATTTCAAAGTGTTTGAATCTGACGAGCAAGACATTGAAAGGGTTGAAAAGTCATGACAATCACATATTACTTCAGCAGTTGATTCCAATCGCAATTTGTGATTGTTTATCACCCAATGTTGTTCATCCCTTGATTGAGATGAGTAATTTTTTTAGACAGCTTTTTTTAAGAAATCAACGAATGAGTGATTTAAAAAGTTTGCAGGACCGAATTGTACTTATGCTTTGTCACTTTGAGAAACTCCCCCCCCCCTCATTTTTCAATGTTATGGTCCACTTGACAGTGCACCTAACTGATGAAGTAATGGCTGCTGGTCCAGTGCAATTCAGGTGGATGTATCCTATTGAACGGTATTTGAGTACATTGAAAAGATTTGTACGCAACAGAGCTCGTCCAGAGGCATCAATAGCCAATGGTTATTTGATGGATGAGTGTACTACCTTTTGTGTATAATATCTTACGGATGTTGAAACAAAATTAGATAAGACCTCTTGGATTCATGATGGTCCAGTTGGAGAAGGAACCACATTTGATATGGACAACATCGAGTGGATACAAGCACATCGATATATCTTGTTCAATACTCCATCAGTTGCACCATTAATGCAGTAAGTATCTTATCAATGTGCTTGTATAACTTTTACATGTTTTGTTTGCATAAGATGATCTTTTAAACATCGCGTTATCATTTGCAGGAAACACATTAATGAGATAAAAGAAGAGATGCATCGTGCGACTGAATTGCAAATTCAACAATCTCATTATGCGTCATTTCATGATTGGTTCAAGGATTATGTATGTATGAATTGATTTTCATTATGAGTGAAGTGTTATACTAATTATTTTTGCATATATCAATATTGATTTTTATAAATTATGTAGGTTCGTAAGCTGAGGGAGTTAGGGGACCCCGCGCTACCTGAAGTATTTATCCAACTGGCTGAGGGTCCATCTATAACGGCTCGTCGTTATAAAGATATTGATGCTAATGGTTTTAGATTTCGCATTAAAGATGTTGACAACAAAAGAGCAACACAAAACAGTGGCATCAGTTGTCCCTTTGTCGATTCTGGTTATTACTATGGTCAATTGATAGACATCATTGAAGTTGTATACACACACGGTTTGAAGTACATATTGTTAAAGTGTAATTGGGTTGATCCAGTGCGTGGATGTAAGTCGATCAATATCAGTTTTCATTGGTGAATTTTAACTATATGTTATACAGAAATAATGAACAAGTTGAGAATGAACCTTTCATTTTGACATCACAAGCGGAACAAGTATTCTTCGTTACTTTTCCTTCAGATCCAAGTTGGCAAGTTGTTGTCAAAATGTCTCGGTGAGGAGTGTTTTTATTTGAAGATGATGAACCCGAGACTGTTCTTTTTGTTTACCAACAACTTGATCAACATACCGTAGTTCAACGTGAAGAAGATATTTATTGGGTCAGAGAAGCTGTTGAAGGAGAAACGGTCGATTTGCATGCTTAATGAAAGGTATAATTGTTTTCCCGCTATTCAGTAGAATGTCCTAGGATATCATAAATTATCTAATCATTTTATAAATCTTTATAAGTTTTAATCCTCACTTTTGTAAGTTAATTCAATCATAAATATTTAGGTTGTTTTTACTCTTGATTTATTGATGTTATGGTCGGTGTATCATCTCTTTGAGGTATTCTTCATCTGATTCATGTGCTGCTTGAATTTTTATTAGTTCTATCTGAAATTTGGCTATGCATTGACTAGTTTTGTACATAATTTGTATATCTGTTTTGTTAACTTTCTGATTTTTTAAAATTCATTCACAACTAATTATTCAATCCATTTTTTGTTTGATTAACAGTTGTACAAGTTTGATTTTTTAAGAATAATCCAATTTATCTTTTAAACACTTTGGACTCATTACTGATGTTTTCTATGACTGCAGACATGTTAGGGGAAGAGGTAGAAGATCCACATCATCCATCTGAGGCATCTACGTCTCAGGGTCGAGGTATGTTTGAATGTCATTGTCTATATTTTTTATGTAATTGACATACATATATATATATATATAACATTTTTTAATTTATATATAAAATTGTTTTCAACAGGATCAGACTCGGCTGCTTCTTCCTCTCGCAGGAGAGGCCCTGGTCGTGGCATATTATCATGGAATTCCGACACGACGATATATGTTTCATTTGATGAGGTTTTTCATCCTGTGGGACCGAATGCCCCGACATTTATTCGTCAGCTGGGTCATATCATACGTGACCCACATCGATTTCCATTGACCACGCGTGACTGGGCTTCTATCCCTCAGGACACATTAGATCGTCTATGGAGGGAGGTTCAGGTAAGAAAATCATTTTACTTTATTTTCTATGTATAAAGAATACTAATGTGTTTGATTATTTTCTTTATAGCAAAATTTGAAAGTATGCCCTGAAGAGTTTCGGCCCGTGTGTATGAGAAAATGTCGTAAGATGTGGAAATATTATAAAGGCAAAGTGAAGAGGGACCACTGGGTACCAAATGTGGGTGCCCTAGACATTTTGGAAAAAGTCCCGAGAGGTGTCCTCCCAGCTCAGTGGCATGACTTGGTTGCATATTGGTCTACTGAGGGTGTTGCGGTTTGTATATTAATTATTTTGGTGTATATATATTTTCAAGAATATGTGATTTGTTTGAAATTTGAATGAATTGAATGAAAGAGGTGTCAACACGCCATTCTGAGAATTGAGCGTTGCAGGGACCACCTCACAGGCTCGGGACTCGTCACATGTCTCAGATCCGACATGAGGTATATATTATTAATTTTTTAATTTATTAATAAATATGGTTTTGTGTTTATATTCTTTTAATATACAGTTGCGAGAGCAAGGTGCAGCAACTAATAAAATGTCAGTGTGGATGAGGACTCATGATCGTAATGATCCAGAGGTTGCAGCATTGATAGTATGTGTCTGTACTTACCAATAATTACATAAATCTATATATTAACATATATATATTTATATATATTTAAATATTTCACAGGCTCAATTTGAAGCTGAGTTAGAACATCTGCCAGAGGACCAGCGACAACTTCCCATGCGACGAGATGAGATATTTCATCGCATTGTCGGTCGGGACATGCATGGCTATGGTTTTACCTATGGAGCAGGGATTCCTCATTCTGTAGTGTCACGCGTTGCGGTTGTCGGTCCTGCTGTTGCTCATATGACACAACAGATGTCAGATTTTGAGGCACGGTTGCACGCTTCTCAGGAGGCAAATGCACAATTGACAGCTGAGGTTAGAGCACTGCGGGAATATGTGCGTCGAGCTGATGGTGCAGGGGATCATACGATGCAGGTATATACTGTATTTATTTATTTAATTTAAATTATTTTTGTTATTAAAATATTTATAATGTTTATTTGTTGTAGTCCCCTGGCCCACCAGAAGGAGGTAGCAGTGATGACAACGCGTGACGCATTATATATTCACGAGATATGTTTTTTGTTTTTACTGGTGGGGTTGACATTGATGTACTGTATTTATTCATTTAATTTAAATTAGAAGGTTGTGTACTTATAATTTCTTTCTTTTCTTGTTTATTATATGATAGCTAATATTATCTAAGGCATGCATTTAAAAAATCTAACCCCACGCACCCCCGTACAGCCCCCCCGCACCCCCGAACAGCCCCCCGCACAACCGTACAACCCCCCCCCCCCCCGTACACCCCCCCCCCCACCCCGTACAGCCCCCCCCCCCCCCCCCGCACCCCCATACAGCCCCCCGCACCCCCGGACAGCCCCCCGCACCCCCGTACAGCCCCTGCACCCCCCGACAGCCCCCCCGAACCCCCGTACAGCCCCCGCACCCCCGGACAGCCCCCCCACACCCCCGTACAGCCCCCCGCACCCCCGTACAGCCCCCCGCACCCTCGTACACCCCCCCCCCCCCCCCCCCCCGCACCCCCGTACAGCCACCCGCACCCCCGTACAGCCCCCCGCCACCCCCATAGAGCCCCCCGCACCCCCGGACAGCCCCCCCCCCCCCCCCCCCGCACCCCCGGACAGCCCCCCCCCCCCCCCCCCCGCACCCCCGTACATCCCCCGCACCCCCGTACAGCCTCCTCGCACCCCTGTACAGCCCCCCGCACCCCCGGACAGCCCCCATGCACCCTCGTACAGCCCCCTGCACCCCCGTACAGCCCCCCGCACCCCCGTACAGCCCCCCGCACCCCCGTACACCCCCCCCCCCCCCGGCACCCCAGTACAGCCCCCCGCACCCTCGTACAGCCCCCCGCACCCCCGTACAGCCCCCCGCACCCCCGTACACCCCCCCCCCCCCCCCGGCACCCCCGTACAGCCCCCCGCACCCCCGGACAGCCCCCCCCGCACCCCAGTACAGCCCCCCGCACCCACGTACAGCCCCCCCTCACCCCCGTACAGCCCCCCGCACCCGCGTACAGCCCCCCCCCCCCCCCCCCCCCCCGCCCCACACACACACCTTCATACAGCCCCACGCACCCCCGTACAGCCCCCCCCCCCCCCCCCTGGCACCCCCGTACAACCCCCCGCACCCCAGGACAGCCCCCCCACACCCCCGTACAGCCCCCCGCACCCCCGTACACCCCCCCCCCCCCCCCCCGCACCCCCGTGCAGCCCCCCCCCCCCCCCCCGCACCCCCGTACAGTTCCCCCGCACCCCCGTACAGCCCCCCGGACCCCCGTAGAGACCCCCCCCCCCCCCCCCCCCCGCACCCCCGTACAGCCCCCCCGCACCCCCGTACAGCCCCCCCGCACCCCCGTACAGCCCCCCGCACCCCCGTACAGCCCCCCGGCACCCCCGTACAGCCCCCCGCACCCCCGGACAGCCCCCCCCCCCACCCCCGTACAGCCCCCCGCACCCCCGTACAACCCCCCAGCACACTCGTACAGCCCCCCACACCCCCGTACAGCCCCCGGCACCCCCGTAAAGCCCCCCGCACCCCCGGACAACCCCCCCCCCCCCCCCCGCACCCCCGTACAGCCCCTCGCACCCCCGTACAGCCCCCCGCACCCCCGTACAGCCCCCCCGGAACCCCCGTACAGCCCCCCGCACCACCGGAAAGCCCCCCCCCCCCCCCCCCGCACCCCCATACAGCCCTCCGCACCCCCGTACAGCCCCCCGCACCCCCGTACACCCCCCCCCCCCCCCCCCCCCCCCCGTACAGCCCCCCCCCCCCCCCCCCGGCACCCCCGTACAACCCCCCGCACCCCCGGACATCCCCCCTCGCACCACCGTACAGCCCCATGCACCCCTGTACAGCCCCCCGCACCCCCGTACACCCCCCCCCCCCCCCCGTACAGCACCCCCCCACCCCCGCACCACCCGAACAACCTCCGAATGCCACGAAACCGTACGACAACAGCCGGTGCGTGAATTGTGAAATGGTCGGCCAAACGGCACGTCATTCAGAGGTGCCGTTTGACCGCAGCGGCCGGAAACGCGTTTCCGGCGCCATAAAACACCAAAACAGCGTGCGGCGGTCCAATTCAGAAAAATGTACTCCGAACGAACCTGAAACCGCACGAGAATGATAGAAATATTATTCCTGGGATGCAGAAGGAGGCGGCACGTCCATCGGACGTGCGGTGCGCGCGGCACGACCGAATGTGTCGTTTTCAGCAGGGCGGTGCGTGCTGAAATGGCGCGTTGGGGGGTCAAAACCACCCGAACGACCTCCGAATGCCACGAAACCGTACGAAAATAGCCGATGCGTGAATTGTTAAATGGTCGGCCATACGGCACATCATTCAGAGGTGTCGTTTGACCGCGGCGGCCTGAAACGCGTTTTTGGCGCCATAAAACACCAAAACGGCGTGCGGTGGTCCAATTCGGAGCAAACGTGCTCCAAACGACCTGAAACCGCACGAGAACGATAGAAATATTATTCCTGAGATGCAGGAGGAGGCGGCACGACCGAATGTGTCGTTTTCAGCAGCGCGACGAGCGCTGAAATGGCGCGTTGGGTGGTCAAAACCACACGAACGACCTCCGAATGCCACGAAACCGTACAACAACAGCCGATGCGTGAATTTTGAAATGGTCGGGTAGATGGAACGTCATTCGGAGGTGCCGTTTGACCGCGGCGGCCGGAAACGCGTTTCCGGCGCCATAAAACACCAAAACGGCGTGCGGCGGTCCAATTCGGAGAAAACGTGCTCCGAACGACCTGAAACCGCACGAGAACGATATAAATATTATTCCTGAGATGCAGGAGGAGGCGGCACGTCCATCGGATGTGCCGTGCGTGCGACACGTCTGAATGTGTCGTTTTCAGCAGCGCGGCGCGCGCTGAAATGCCGCGTTGTGGGGTCAAAACCACCCGAACGACCTCCGAATGCCACG
Organism: Viscum album; assembly: GCA_963277665.1. NCBI lineage: Eukaryota > Viridiplantae > Streptophyta > Magnoliopsida > Santalales > Viscaceae > Viscum > Viscum album. The sequence goes on from OY728161.1 coordinate 1,142,786,172, forward strand.
AAACCGTACGACAATAGCCGGTGCGTGAATTGTGAAATGGTCGGCCAGAAGGAACGTCATTCAGAGATGCCATTTGACCGCGGCGGCCGGAAATGCGTTTTCGGCGCCCCAAAACACCAAAACGGCGTGCGGCGGTCTAATTCGGAGAAAACGTGCTCCGAACGACCTGAAACCGCACGATAACGATAGAAATATTATTCCTGAGATGAAGGAGGAGGCGGCACGTCCATCGGACGTGCGGTGCGCACGACACGACCGAATGTGTCGTTTTCAGCAGCGCGGCGCGCGCTGAAATGCCGCGTTGGGTGGTCAAAACCACACGAACGACCTCTGAATGCCACAAAAACGTACGACAACAGCCGGTGCGTGAATTGTGAATCGGTCGGCTAGACGGCACGTCATTCGGAGGTGCCGTTTGACCGCGGCGGCCGGAAACGCGTTTCCGGCGCCACAAAACACCAAAACGGCGTGCGGCGGTCCAATTCAGAGAAAACGTGCTCCGAACGACCTGAAACCCCACGAGAATGATAGAAATATTATTCCCGAGATGCAAGAGGAGGCGGCACGTCCATTGGACGTGCGGTGCGCGCGGTACGACCGAATGTGTCGTTTTCAGCAGCGCGGCGCGCGCTGAAATGCCTCGTTGGGTGGTCAAAACCACCTGAACGACGTCCGAATGCCACGAAACCATACGAAAACAGCCGGTGCGTGAATTCTGAAATGGTCGGCTAGACGGAACGTCATTAGGAGGTGTCGTTTGACCGCGGCGGCCGGAAACGTGTTTCTGGCGCCATAAAACACCAAAACGGCGTGCGGTGGTCCAATTCGGAGAAAACGTGCTCCGAACGACCTGAAACCGCACGAGAACAATAGAAATATTATTCCTGAGATGCAAGAGGAGGCGGTACGTCCATCGGACATGCGGTGCACGCAGCACGACCGAATGTGTCGTTTTCAGCAGCGCGGCGCGCGCTGAAATGCCGCGTTGGGTGGTCAAAACCACCCGAACGACCTCTGAATGCCACGAAACTGTACGAAAAAAGCCGGTGCGTGAATTGTGAAATGGTCGGCTAGACGGAACATCATTTGGAGGTGCCGTTTGAATGCGGCGGTCGGATACGCATTTCTGGCGCCATAAAACACCAAAACGGCGTGCGGCGGTCCAATTCGGAGCAAACTTGCTCTGAACGACCTGAAACCACACGAGAACGATAGAAATATTATTCCTGAGATGCAGGAGGAGGCGTCACGTCCATCGGACGTGCTGTGCGCGCGGCACGACCGAATGTGTCGTTTTCAGCAGCGCGGCGCGCGCTGAAATGCCGCGTTGGGTGGTCAAAACCACCCGAACGACGTCCGAATGCCACGAAACCGTACGACAACAGCCGGTGCGTGAATTGTGAAATGTTCGTCTAGACGGCATGTCATTCGGAGGTTCCTTTTGACCGCGGAGGCCGGAAACGCGTTTCCGGCGCTACAAAACACCAAAACGACGTGCGGCGGTCCAATTCAGAGCAAACGTACTCCGAACGACCTGAAACCGCACAAGAACGATAGAAATATTATTCTTTAGATGCAGGTGGAGGTGGCACGTCCATCGGACGTGCAGTGCACGCAGCACGTCCGAATGTGTCGTTTTCAGCAGCTCGGCGCGCGTTGAAATGGCGCGTTGGGGGTCAAAACCACCCGAATGACCTCCGAATGTCACGAAACCACACGAAAACATCCATTGCGTGAATTGTGAAATGTTCGGGTAGACGGCACATCAATCAGAGGTGTCGTTTGACCGCGGCAGCCGGAAACGCGTTTCCGGAGTCATAAAACACCAAAACGGCGTGCGGCGGACGAATTCGGAGCAAACGTGCTCCGAACGACCTGAAACCGCACGAGAACGATAGGAATATTATTCCTGAGATGCAGGAGGAGGCGTCACGTCCATCAAAAGTGCGGTGCACGCGGCACGACCGAATGGGTCGTTATCAGCAGCTCGGCGCGCGCTGAAATTGTGCGTTGGGGTTCAAAACCACCCAAACGACCTCCAAATGTCACGAAACCGCACGACAACATCCGTTGCATGAATTGTGAAATGGTCGGGTAGACAGAACATCAATCGGATGTGCCGTTTGACCGCGGCGGCCAGAAACGCATTTCTGGAGTCATAAAACATCAAAACGGCCTGCGGCGGACGAATTTGGAGCAAACGTGCTCCGAACGACCTGAAACCGCACGAGAATGATATGAATATTATTCCTGAGATGCAGGAGGAGGCAGCACGTCCATCGGACGTGCGGTGCGCACGGCACGACCGAATGCGTCGTTTTCAGCAGCTCGGCGCACGCTGAAATGGCGCGTTGGGGGGTCAAAACCACCCGAACGACCTATGAATGCCACGAAACCGCACAACAACATCTTTTGCCTGAATTGTAAAATGGTCGGGCAGACGGCACGTCAATCAGAGGTGTTGTTTGACCGCGGCGGCTGGAAACGCGTTTCCGGAGTCATAAAACACCAAAACGGCGTGCGGCGGTCGAATTCAGAGCAAACGTGCTCCGAACGACCTAAAACCGCACGAGAACGATAGGAATATTATTCTTGAGATTCAGGAGGAGGAGGCATGTCCATCGGACGTTCGGTGCGCGCGGCACGACCGAATGCGTCGTTTTCAGCAGCTCGGCGCGCGCTGAAATGGCGCGTTGGGGGGTCAAAACCACCCGAACGACCTCCGAATGCCACGAAACCGCACGACAACATCCGTTTCATGAATTTTGAAATGGACGGGTAGACAGCACGTCAATCGAAGGTGCCTTTTGACCGCGGCAGCCGGAAACGCGTTTCCGGAGCCACAAAACACCAAAACGGCGTGCGGCGGTCCAATTCAGAACAAACGTGCTCCGAAAAACCTGAAACCACACGAGAATTATAGGAATATTATTCCTGAGATGCAGGAGGAGGCAGCACGTCCATCGGATGTGCGGTTCGTGCGGCACGATCGAAAGCGTCGTTTTCAGCAGCTCAGTGCGCGCTGAAATGGCGCATTGGGGGGTCAAAACCACCCGAACGACCTCTGAATGCCACGAAACCGCACGAAAACATCAATTGCGTGAATTTTGAAATGTTCGGACAGACGACACATCAATCGGAGGTTTCGTTTGACCACAGCGGCCGGAAACGCGTTTCTGGAGTCATAAAACACCAAAACGGCGTGCGGCGGTCGAATTCGGAGAAAATGTGCTCTGAACGACCTGAAACCGCACGAGAACGATAGGAATATTATTCCTGAGATGCAGGAGGAGGCGGCACGTCCATCGGACGTGCGGTGCACGTGGCACGACCGAATGCGTCGTTTTCAGCAGCTCGGTGCGTGCTGAAATGGCGCGTTGGGGGGTCAAAACCACCCGAACGACTTCCGAATACCACGAAACTGCACGAAAACATCCTTTGCGTGAATTGTGAAGTGTTCAGACAGACGACACATCAATAGGAGGTTCCGTTTGACCGCGGCGGCCAGAAACGCGTTTCTGGAGTCATAAAACACCAAAATGGCGTGCGGCGGTCGAATTCGGAGCAAACGTGCTCCGAAAAACCTGAAACCGCACGAGAATGATAGGAATATTATTCCTGAGATGAAAAAGGAGGTGGCACGTCCATCGAACGTGCGGTGTGCGCGGCACGACCGAATGAGTCATTTTCAGCAGCTCGACGCGCGCTGAAATGGCATGTTGGGGGGTCAAAACCACCCAAACGACCTCCGAATTCCACGAAACCGCACGACAACATCCGTTGCGTGAATTTTGAAATGGTCGGAGAGACAGCACGTCAATCGGAGGTTCCGTTTGACCGCGGCGGCTGGAAACGCGTTTCCGGAGTCATAAAACACCAAAACGGCGTGCGGCGGTCGAATTCGGAGCAAACGTGCTCCGAAAAACCTGAAATGATAGCATTTCTTAAATCGGGGGTTTTAAATTATTATAGCACAATGATTCGATATTATACATATATTTAATATTATATATATTAAAACATTTAAAATATTATATATATATATATATATATTTAAAATATTGTATTTAATAGTATATATGTGAATATTTTTTTTAATATATATATATATATTTATTTATTTATTTATTTATTTCAGTGGACATTTTTTTTAAAAAAAATTTCACTATAGCGACCGCCAAAAGCGGTCGCTATAGGTTGCCCAACAGGAGGCATGCAGCAACCGCTTGGCGGTCGCTGGAGGCCGAAATCTGGGCCTCCTATAGCGACCGCCATTGGCGGTCGCTAATGGTTGTTTTTTTAGTAGTGTAATATGATCCACGATTGTATTGAGTTTTCCAAGAGATTCCACACATGTCAAGTTCATGTTAACTTCCTGCATTGTCCGACAGATCCTCTCCATTCCACCAAGTAATCTTGGCCATTTTCTGTGTGGGGACTCAATGGCGTGGGACCATACCCACCAGCGACAGCTCGCCAATGCAGGTTCATCCTGACTGCTACAGATTTCTTCCCCAAGTGGGCGGAGGTAGTTCCACTCAAAGAGGTTAAGGCACGTTCCATCATTGACTTCGTGAGCTCCAATATCATCCACTGGTTTAGAGTCCCTCACGATGTCCTCGTCGATAATGGCACCAACTTCCGAGCAGCTGAGCTGAAGAAATTGTATGACAAGTACAACATCTGTTCGAAACATACCTCTCGCTATCATGCACAGGAAAATGGACAGATCGAGGCATTTAACAAAACCCTCTCTAACATTCTGCAGAAGATGGATTCTCATAACAAGAAAAGCTGGCCAGACAAGCTCCCCAATGCCCTCTGGGCCTATCGGATGACGACTCACAATTCCACCCAAGTGACTCCATATTCCCTGGTGTATGGGGCTGAGGCCGTTCTGCCTATCGAGATCCAGCTGTTGTCATTACACACTGCAGTCTATGACCAGCAGGCACCAGATAAGGTTTCCGAAATCCATCTAGCTGAATTGGAAGCACTGGACGAGAATAGGCTTCGTGCCCTACACAATATGGAAAGGCATCGAAATAAGATAGCTAGAGCCTTCAACAAGAAGGTTCGCCTTCGCTCTTTTCTACAAGGCGACCTGGTGTTGGCCCTCCGAGCACCAATGACCCCCAGCAGGAAACCACCCAAGCTAAAGCCCAAATGGGAAGGACCTTACATCATTCATAAGGTTTACCCCCAATGGATCATAATCCTTGGTGACCATGGATGGTAAATGTATAACTCCTCCCACAAACGCCAAGTTTCTCAAGAAATACTTTGCCTGAGCCTCTTGGTCCTACACGACCTTAAACTTTACGGTCCCGCATGACCCTAAACTGCGTGTTACGATCCCGCATGATCCTAAACTGCACACTCGTCCAGCACGATGTTAAACTAGAAGCCGGTCAGGCCTCCCTGAACGAGGCCTAGCCCCGGGCCTCCGACCCGGGTTCCCTCCTGTGGGATCGTACGGTGTGGTGTGGGATTACGTCCTCATTCATCTTAGGTTACTCGCCATGTCGTATACATCCCAAGTCCAGGGAATTCCATTTCCCCATGTGTTTCGTCCTCGCTGCAAGACGTTAAACTACAAGCTAGTCATGCCTTCCTGACCGAGGCCCAGCCTCAGGCCTCTCGGCCATTCCGGGCCCATGGCCCATGTCCATGCTGCAAGACGTTAAACTGCAAGTTGGTCAGGCCTTCCTGACCGAGGCGCCTTGGCCTTCCACAACTCAGGCTCTCTTGTGGGATTGTACGGTGTGGTGTGGGATTACGTCCTCATTCATGTCGGGTTACCCGTCGTACTGTGCATATCCCAAGAGAAGACATGTCCCCCGTCCTGCATGAAGTTAAACTGCATCTCGTCCTGCATGACGTTAAACTGTGATTATACAACTACGTATGGATTGATTCCCATCCTAATGGGATACGTAGGAATTCTCAGACATCTCATCTTGAGCCCAGCCCTGAGCTCTTCTCTTTGAATACCCCCTGGGTATAGTTTCCTCGGAGGGTCCTCGCATGGTGTGGAATAGGCTTCTTTAGCCCCACTCATACGAGGATTACAATGGTCACACCATATGCCCACTTCCGTTCTTCTAATTCTCCCACGTCTTCACCGCACGACGTTAAACTGCATGGCCTTCAATAACTATGTATGGCTTGATTCCCATCCTAATGGGATATGTAGGAATGCCCAGAAATTTCATCAGTTGGACCAGCCCAAATCCAAAATCTTCCCCTCGAGTTAAGACATACGGCAGGGTGCACACTTTTTCTCCAATTTACGTCGATTAAGCCTCGACCCAGCTATATGTTCCCCTCCCCGGAGAAGTTCGCCTCTTTCTTAGATGGGTACAACTAAGCTTCACCAACTCCTTGACTAGGATTCCATTACCTTCCACACCCGGAGGGACCCCCAAGAACGGCATGGATACAACGCCCAAGGGATCTCCTACCGATACGGGCTAACGCCCCTGAGGGTTTCCAAGCAACAAGCCGAAACAAATCCCGCATTTCGAATTTGGTCAGCGGTTGATGCTCATTTGTTGCTCCCATATCATGCCATCATAGAGACTTTGTGTTTTGAACATGGTCAACAGTGTCCTGGATCTTCGGGTCCACCCCAAGATGTCCCAAACATCGAGTGCAGTGATTCGTTCTGCCCCATCCCGAAGTGACAAACTTCCCTCTGGGTGGTGCCAACGGTCGGGCCCACGGCCCCGATTCTTCTATAAGGGATGTAAAGTTTTGTGAGAGATTACGCCCTCCTTCACGTCGGGTTGCTTGCCATGTCGTACGCATTCCCTAACCGAGGCCCAGCCTCAGGCCTCTCGGACTTTTCGGGCCCCTGGCCCCGTCCTCCCTGCAAGATGTTAAACTGCAAACGGGTCAGGCCTTCCTGACCCAAGTACCAATTATCAGGCCCCTCGTCCTTTTGGTCCCCTGGACCAGGTTCCCTATAAGGGATGTATGGAGTGGTGTAGGATTACGTCCTCATTCACATCGGGTTGCTTGCCATTCCATACACATCCCTGGATGAGATACAGTTATCCCACCCACGTCCTTACTGCAAGATGTTAAACTGCAAGTTGGTCAGGCCCCTTGGCCTTCTCGATCCCCTTTTCCCAACTTCTTACCCTGACTGTACGGTGTGGTGTGGGACCATGTCCTCATCCACGTCGGTCTACTCACCGCTCCGTACACCTCCTCTGTCTAGGGAGTCCTACTCCCCTCTCCATCCTCCAACATGACGTTAAACTACATCTCGTCCTGCACGACGTTAAACTGCTCTTATAGAAATATGTATGGCTTGATTCCCGTCCTTATGGGATATGTAGGATCACCTAAATGTCTAGGATTTGGGTCTGGACCCATCTCTCAGAATTCTCTATCCCACCTTGGCCCCTTGGCCTACTCTCCCTCCTAAGTCGTCTCGCTGACCCTTTTCGGCGGTTCACCAATGTGCCTAAGGGTACTCTGGTTTATTACCTGGGTTGTTGGACTTTGTCAGACATGTTTTCATCCACCTTTCAGGATTTTTGTATCCCTTCATCAGGGCTTCCATTATCTCTCACACCCAGAGGGACCCCCAAGAACAGCCTGGATACTATGCCTAAGGGCTCTCCTACCGATACGGGACAACGCCCCCGAGGGTTTTGGAGAACAAATCGATACAAATCCCGCATTTCGAATATGGTCAGCGTTCGAGGCTTGTTTGTTGTTCCCACATCAGTCTAACGTGATATAGACACTATTTTTTCCACCATGGTTAAAAATTATCCTCCATCACCACGCCAACCCCCATTAATCCCAAAATGTCATGTACACGATTCACATCCTTTTCCACCTCATCATATCCAAGTAGAGTTTAGAATCTCCTGGTAATACTCCTCAGTGTGCACCTACGTGTTACGAGGACAAAGCCACATTAAAGGTGTCCTTCGGGGCTCTCTTTCGACTCCCCTTTGATGGGCGTTCCGGGTATTGCAATAAGGATCTTCCTCCCTTGTTTCCCACACTGAGTTTAACTCACGTGGGCTTAGGGATCAGGTCGAGGTCCGCGCTTACCCAGAAGGTTTTCATCCACCCATGGTCCGAGCTCTAAGACCATAAACTAAGATCTCCTAAGAACTACATACATCTTGATTCTCATCCTCATGGGATACATAGGACCACCTGGATGCCTCGGGTCTAGCCCATTTGGGGAGCCAGTCTCTCCCCCCTTGTTTCACCTCTTACCTCTATACAGGCCCCTCGGCCTGAGGTCTCCCTCTCGGAGTGGCGTACGGTGTGATGTGGGGTCATGTCCATATTCACGTCGGTTGTGTTTCATGACACCGTGCACATTCCCCGCCTAGAATCTCCTCTGCTACATCTGCACTGCAAGATGTTAAAATGCATGCTTGGTACCATCACATGACCCTAAACTGTGACATTATCATCCTGGCCGCACGACGAAAAACAGCACCGCATTGTGATGACCTCATCATAGAGGACATCACGTTGGGTATTGGTCACGTGCCATACCCTTTGTCAATGCCTACTAAGGCTTGATTCTTGTGGCGACACCAGGACTTGCAACACTAGGTCTGTCGCTTCACAAAAAAAACCACTCACCTTAAAGGACAAAAAAGATCTATCAAATACCACTTCTCTTAGTGTGAGGGCTGGACCCGCGCGCCCCTTTCATCCTTTGCACTGGTACCTTACCATACCGTGCAACCTTTCAGAACTACGTACGGCTTGATTCCCATCCTAATGAGATACGTAGGAGCTCCCGGGCACTCCCTATGGGCCCAGCCTAATTTTCTTGTTCGGTCCCTCGACTCGAGCACTTCCCCCAGAGGACACATGGTGTAGGATTACTTCCCCATTCATGTCGAGTTTTGTAACCACCTTACCATGTATCCCTTTCTCTTATTACCCATCCATGGTCCGAATTCTATGACCCTAAACTAAGATCTCCCTATGGGAAGGGACTCGACTCCCTCTGTCTGATACTCTCATTAACGTATCCATATGCGTTTTGAAAAAGATCCAGGAGTGTGGAATTCTCAAGGGGACAACCCCTCGTTCCATGTCCAAGATTTGTGTGATCGCTATTTGGATCCTCATCTGCTTCCATGTCTGAAGGGACCCCCTAACGGCCTGGTCCCATGCCGCATCGGCTCACCTACAGTCCTGGGCCAACGCCCTGGAAGACTTCCGAAAACATTTGTGACATGGTCCCGTGTTTCGAACATGGTCAATGGTCGACCCTCATTTTTATGTCCCCATTCTAGGATAAAATGCGATTTGGATGCTTCGTTTCTGCCATGGTCAATAGTTATCCTTCGTCGTCACGCCGCCATCATTGTGATCCAAATTCCGAGCATCATGATTCACACATTTTCACTTCCTCATGTTCAAGTGGAATTATGACATACTCGGCTCTATCTCTTCATGCATCTAGGTGCGCCACATGGGCATGTTAGCATCATTGGGCCGGTATTCACTGAGTGTTACTCCTCTCTAACCTACCCCTTCTTGTATCGGGAAAGTTCTCTATTGCTTCTTGTTTCCCACATCGAGTATGACTCACATGGGCCTAGTATTTTTGGTGGGATATGTACCGACCCGAGCAGGATTCTTATCGTCCTACATGATGTTAAACTATGCCTCCAGAACTACGTACGGCTTGATTCTCATCCTTATGTGATACGTAGAGACACCCCGGCATCTTGCCTAGGGTCCAGCCCCTAGGAGTTATAAAAATTGTTCTTCCCCTTTCCATCCCCCCTGGACGGACCCATTTCAGGGAACTGAACAACCACAACTCCGCCCTGAACATGTTCAGGATGCCCCAAGATGATATTGGGAAGCAAAGGACTCCCTTGCCAGAGAGGCCATGTCTGAAAGAAGGAATGATGCATGATCAAACCAATGCGCCCATCAAGCGTACTCCCACCACGGTGGTGTACTTTCATGAGTGTTGGATTCTGTTTGAACAAACCATCACTCCACTTCCCACGCTTAGCATTCCCCTTATTCGGATCTTCATCCTCTTTCATGTCTGAAGGGACCCCCTAACGGCCTGTTCCCATGCCGCATCGGCTCACCTACCGTCCTCGGCCAATGCCCCATAAGACTTCTGACAACATTTGTGACATGGTCCTATGTTTCGAACATGGGAAATGGTCTACCCTCATTTGTTGTCCCCATATCAGGCTAACACAGTAAGGAAACCATTTTTCTGCCACGATTAATAGTTTCCCTTCATTGTCACGCCACCCCCACAGTGTTTTGAATCTTGGGTATCATGATTCACTCTTCCCATTTCCATATGTTCGGACCGGTTTCAGAGCCCCTGGTGTTGCACCGTTCGTTCACAAGAGCGCGTTGAAAAAAATGGTAATATGGTTGTTCTGAAAACTTCCTTCTACAGTCAGGTCGCTCATACTTCCCGGAAATCTGGACCGGTTATTCAAACCCCGGATACCCAAAGGCTGGTTTACACTCCTATGTTGTGTGGGATGATGAGGCGACTATATCTTGTTTCTCACGTAGGGCCCGACCCATGTGAGCTTAGGGAATTGTCGTTGCACGTTCTGCAAACATTGATAAACCGGTGAAAGTTGTGGAAATCGTGCATGCTACGACATTCAAAGAAAAAAATCAAAGCACGAAAGTACCATTAAAGGGTTTGTAATTATTACAGTACCCGGAGGTCAACTCCCCCCATGGACGGATTAACCCCAACAAAAGAGTGTTGCTGCTCCACCACTCTTCGACCGGTGGCATCCAGGAATTTCTGTCGTCGACTCAGCTCTCGCTCCTCCTCAGCAGTGATGGGGCACAATTCATCAGCCTCAATTCGGGACCGCTCTATGCTATCCTGAATGATGGAAATCTCCTCGGAAGCCTGGCCTCAGATTGCAAGAAGATGTTCGCATGGCATAGTCACAGAGTCAGAGACTGGCAGTTCGCCGCGAAGCTCAATTCGCAGTGAGCAGACACGGAGTACGCGGAGCTTCATGAAGTCGAGAGCGCAAAAGGAAAAAAGTCATAGAGTAGAGAGAGGACAAAAGAGGGTTCATCCGCCCTATTTATAGGCAGCCACCCCAGAGATTTGCGGCACATCCAATCCATGGGGAGCATCGCGGCACGTCTGGAACGTGCGGCCACTGTCCGCCTCGCACACACTCTTCGCGAGTCAGCCCGGCGAACGGCCGAAAATTTTGGCGATTTTCCCTCAGACTTCGACCCTTGATCCCTCCATGGATTCAAGTATGAAGGGGGGAATTTTTAGGCACCAAAATATTGGAAGAAAAGGGAAGAAGAAAAGGAAGATCATGCACTACCTCACGAAGCTCAGACGAGGAGGGCCCCCGAGCTTCGCGGCTGCCACGAATCCCCAGAGGCGGTAACGCTCCACAGACGCCCTGACGTTCGCGATCCCTCCGCAATGTTGAAGAGGCAGTAATGCTCTGTGGACACCCTGACATTCGCGAGCCCGCTGTGAAGCAGAGGAGGCGGTAATGCTCCGCGAACCCGGTTGACGTTCGCGACCCTCCATGAAGCAACCGAATCCCCCTTCGTGCCGCGTGATCTCTGCTTCACGGTTCCCCTTGCCTATAAATACCGGGCTCCCCCTGAGCTCTCCAGATGGACAATCCAACCTTTCAGCTTCTCATCTCCCGAATCACGAAGCACCCTTCGCCCAGGGAATCATGAGCTCCGCGAGGTATTTTTGCTTCGCGAGAATGACACAGAAGAACCAATGAGGCGTAGGGGTGACGATGTGTCACGGAAGTACTATGCGTCCAGAAAATAGGTTAGTGAACCATTGGGTTTTTTTAGTTTTTTTGGGTTGAGATCGAGTTAGGAAACTCCTAAGGTGGGGAGCCCCATTGAGGATTTTAGCTTGAACCATTGAGATCGGGGAAGTTTGGGTTACTTTGATTGGGGTGGTACGTTCGGTGCCATATCCAGGTTTTTTTGATAACTCGGGGACGAGCTATATTATGTTGGGGAGATTTTAGGAAGTTGCGTTTTTAGAATGGGTCAAAATTCCAATCCTGTTTGAATTTTTGACTTGTTTATGAGGAAATTGGAGAAACTGGGCAAGTTCTGGAAATTTCCAGACTACACACCGTGTACTTTCAAGTACATGGCATGTATGGGTTGGGAGAGCACTGGTCGTGTGCTTCCGAGTACATGACATGTGATGACCATGTAGAAATTTCTTACTACACGGCGTGTAGTTATAGATACACCGTGTACCCGTGACCGTGTGAAGGCCATACATGGCGTGTGGGCATGTTGGTCGGGTAGAATCATTTAACCAAGTACACGTTGTGTCCTACTTGGACACGCAGTGTAATCGAGTCGTGTATGAGGGATATACATGGCGTGTGGGTGAGTCGGCGAGGAAGAAAAGAAAAACTAAACACACACCATATACCCCTAGGTACACATCATGTACTCATGTTGGAAGGTTCTAGAAAGTAAGTCTGCAAGATTTCAGCCATCATATGAACAGAAAAATGAATCACATTTTGTACTTAAAGTACATGCCATATAGTTTGTTTATTTTTTGGTAAAATGGGAAGTATCCTCGTATTGAGGCAGAACCTCAAATGTTTCACCGGGTTTTTCAAACCAAGTCGTCGGGACTTCAATCTTCTCTCGTTCCTTCATCTGAGATACGAATCAAACACCGTTAAATCTATTAGAACCCCCATGGTAAGGCCATGATTCCTATTGATCCATTTTTTTACATCTGTCCTGGAACGAGTTATAAGGGTTTGATTGGTTTTTATTCTTTTGTAGATCTACAGCATTTTAGACCAAATTGGAGGCTGTTATCAGAGGAGTATCATTATACGAGTCTCAGGTAGGTGGTGTATCATTTTTTTTACTATTTTCTTTATAAATTCATAACTTCTTAAACACTTATTTTAGGTACCCACTGTTGGGTGGTATCCTACTGAGATTCATATCACACCCTACACAGGACCTTCAGAACTCGTATAGACTTTATGGATTTACGTGTAGGAAAGAGGTTAGCTTCAGGAGTTGGGATGCATTGGATATTACTTGGAGATGGTATGGACCTTTTGGTATTGCCTAGCTGGAGTGATTCTGTTGTTCTTACTTTCCTGTATCAGCATGCTTGTTTTGTAGCTACTATTGGTTAGCCATTGGCACCCTTTTTATATTCAGATATGCCTGACCTACTTTGGATGCATGTTTTATTGTTCAGTATTAGTTACAAGTGGTCATAATGTCGTTGTGTTTATTTCAGAAATAGTTGTTCATATTTATTGCTTCCGCTGTTTTTTTATATTAATGTGCTTCCGCTCTGCGGGTCTGGTTCGAGTCTGGTGTGTCATTTATTTCTGCTGCATGTTATATATTATTCTGCAGACCAGTTCCCTTATTATCCTTCAGGAGGGTATAGCCTCCCCACATTACCTATAAGACCCTCACTACTAGTTGGTAGCCTTTGAAATTTGGGGAGGTGTGCCTAAGGTAGTAGCACCCGACTCGTTTAGCACTGTTCGGGTGGCTGTTTGGGTCCGGGTCATTACATGTTTACTATATCCTCAGTGCTAGTTTCCTTCCTGGGGCCTACTAAAGGGGGGACTCGGAGTTTCAATATCTCCCTTCTCACAATGTTGGCCTAGGAGGGGTACACCTTGTGGGGAGGGGGTCGTGACATATGGTTTATAAATGTTTTATGATTAAATAAATGTGTTCACTTGGATTAGTGGTATGTGTTGGGTATTTAACATGAGGATATACATCCAAATTTCATGTTGTAATATGACTCTAAACCCCACCCCCTTTAATTCATGGGTTAGAGAGTTCAGATTAATGATTTGTGCCCCTAACTGATGATTTTGATGAGACTAACTAGACCAAGGCTCCAGGGTAATTGTTATATATTATTTTTTAAATGTTTTTCCCCTAGTGAGGTAGGGAACATGATTCATCCACTTATAAATAGTAGTTGATTGGTATAGTCTGAGGTGAAATTGATGAAAAATCCTAACCCAAGAGATAAATTATGAAAATGGTTTATGTGGACATTCTTAACTATTGGAACTCAGGTTACCCCTTTATTGTCTTGTTGTTTATTTAGTGCTTGAATACACTATATTCTTGTACTAAGTATTTTATATACACCATTGGTGTTGGAATACTATGTTATAATCATACCCTACTCTGGTCTTCATTGGGTACCCAAGTAGATTTCATGGTTGTAGGCTCGGATAAGGGCAAGGGCCCATATACTAGAGGGTTGATATGGGAAAGGGATGTTCATTGATGATAGATCCAGACATGGAATGAGGACCCATTTTGTGGATTCTTATATTTATCTTTATTTTTAGTTTTCTTTCACATGGAACTGTATAAAATGACATAACATATTAACTATTTGTTGTGGTCTTCTACCCAGTTTTATGGAAATTGTTTGTAATGGATGTTAATTATTATTTTCTTTTGATTCCTTTATTTTTTAATATATCTATATTGGATTAATTTTTTAAAGAGGGTATAATATCCCCACTTGATATAAAAAACCATTCCTGGTAGTTGGCAGCCTCTAGGGTATGGGGAATCATGCATGAGGTCTTGCGATAACCCAACTCAGGGCACCAGTTTAGTGTCTTCTGGGATGGGGTTGTTACACATATGCTTTAATATCCAATTATTTATCCTCTTAATGAAATAAATTTTAGTCCAATTAAAAGTATACAAATAAATTCATAATAACATGCTTCAGGAATTGCATGTAACTAAATAAACATGGAATGTCATATGCATGACATATATCCTATTGTGCCTATAATGATGCATGAAATGATACTTCATAGCCATACTTGAAAAAGGAAAAAAGTGAATTCATAATAATAATAATAATAATAACTCCAAAAATAATGTGCATCGCCCATTGGAGAAATTAGAAAAACTATAATTGCCATAATCCAGAACAATAAGTCCCTTCCTGTGTCATTTATATTTTCCTTGTACATGGGTTTGATACTCCCAGGCACAATCTCATTACAAAATTCTGACACATTCTTAGTCTCCTATTGACCAACTTCAAATAGTAAGACAAAATAAAAATACCCTTATGATACAACTTTATAATTTCCTAGACTTGGTTCGCTCAAAAATAATCGAACCTAGTTGGTCATGTGGCCTAAATAATTCCTCCCCATATACCAAAGGCTGCTGACCTGTAGTGAGGGTTAGTAATGCTATAGTGGGGAGACTATACAGTCCTTTACCATAGTAGTAGCACAACGATAATATATATGAGTAGATATAATAAACATAATAAATGGAGAACATTGAAAAGTAAATTATCAAGATATAATAATAATATATTTCCACTAATTTTTAAATTGAAACATTATGTTTGATAGCATACAAGATAATCCACAGTGAGCTTAAACAAACTAAATATTATTATTTAAATGTAAATGTTATATGCTAGCTGTTAAATTGGTGTGTATGAATAAGAATAACAGATTTATAAAATAAATATAAATTTTTAACTCAATATAAATGTATTGGTAATTTCATAGAATAACAATCACACCATTTTAGAAAAGTCATTTTATTCTTGAAAAAAAAAATATGTTTTCTTCAAATATGATTTTTTCTTCTTTTTATGAGTGAATATTATAATAAATTTTTGAAAATAATATAAATACTATTTTCTAAAAATATTTTAATTTTTGAAATCATCGAACCAAAATTATCATGGGGAGAAATTTACAGATTTTTCTGAAAAGATTGATTTTCCAACTAAATAGTCAAAATACGGATTTTTATTTAAAACTGTATTTTTATTTCAACAATTTACACAGATTCATTTTATTTAAAAATATATAAAAATAAAAAATAGTTCTATTTTTTAATTCAATTATGTAAATTATTATCAATTATATAATCGAATTTGGAATCATTTTTTAAGCATAAATACTAATTTTTTAAAAAAATAATATATTTTTTATAAAAAGAAGTTTTCATCTCATTTTGTGGTCTTATTTAAAAATTAATTTTTATAACATATAAGAATTTCATTTTTTTAAAATGGAAATTTTTTGAACTCAAAACTCCATATTTATCCTAGGATTATTTTTATACATTTTTCTGATGAAGAAATATTTTTAGTGAATAGTAAAAAAATATTTTTTTAATGAAATATGTTATCTTTTATGATATCACCATGAAATAGAAATAATATAAAAATTTATTGAACTTATGTAATGACTCATGTGTGATAAAATAACATAAATATAATTCATAAATAATTAAAAATATATATATTTTAATTTATTCCATAAAAAATATGAAAATCATTTTCAGTGCTGACATAGAGCTTACACAATACTCAAAATGTCAAATTTATTACAATAAAAATAATAAATGGGGTGATATAAGTACCCAATATTATTTTCCATAAAATATTATTTATTATGGATCATTTTTATTTTTATAAAATAATTTTATAGTTATATATCAAGTAGATTATCCAACTACTTTTGCAATGCTAGCGCAAGTCCAGTAAAGTCAAAATAACACATTAATTATGTTGTCAATATATAAATGTGAGTTAAAAAATATTTAATGAATATAAATGAATATAATGATAATAATAAACTTATTTGAATGATAAAAATTTATCTATGAACAGTTGGGTCCACTTGGATTAGATTATGACTTTTATAGTATTTTATTAACAGAAATGTCAAACATGTCACACTCTAATTTTTATGAAGTGTATCATTTTTAATAGGATGTTATAAATATGATATTATTGATTATAAATAGTATATTCAATGATAGTAGATTTATATTCATCATGATAATTTGTTTTTAATTTTTATTGAATAAATAATTATCTTAAATTCTTACACAATGACAATGGAGTAATTATTTAATTAATGGAAAAATCAAATAAATAAAAGTAAAAAAATTAAAAATAAATATAATTTAATTTAAAATATTTTGATAAAATAATTTTATATATTACCTTTACTTTTTAGGGATATAATAAAATATTTGGTACAAATTTTTCTTGTTTTTTTAATGTTTTGAAATTCAAAGTAATGAATAGTTCTTAAAATTAACATAATGAATATTTTAGAGTAAACAATATTTCATTAAATGATATGAAATTTCTAAAAATATTAAATTTTTCATGTGATACAGATAAGTTTTAAAATATCAAAAATGGTCAATTTATGGGTCGTATGTCATTTTATATTAACTATATTGACCCTCAAAGAGTAAATATCCAGGTTGTCATGGTAAGAGTTAAAGGGGATATATAAGGGTTAAAACCAAATTATAAGGGTATAAATATATTCAAAAAAAATTATAATTTTTATTATATAAAGGTATTTCTAACCATCCTGATCTTATATTAAAATTTTATATTTCTGTATCAATTTGGTATTAAATATTATTTCAAATAAATTAATTATTTTGAGAAATTCCTTTAGTGTCCCTCCTTTCTCTTATAAAAGGGCACCTCTACATCTCATTTTTTTCACACATCAAAACCATTTGTTTCAGACAAAACCTACCCAAATAACATTTTATAATCCCTCCCCTAATTTTATAGGTCTTATTTTATGAAATACACCTACCTTAGTGGACATAAGGTGTTATGAAAGATAGATTGTACAAAGAAGAAGAACATAAAGAGCATACGTGATAAGTCACACTTAGGGTAAGTGACTTTCTTTAAAAACCCATCTTTTAAAGTTCCTATAATTTTTTTAAGTTAAAAATGAATTATATTTTTTTACATATCCAACATGAGAAAAATTTCCCACCGTCATTATTCCTTAATATTTTTATTCATCCATTAAAATTTTATACGATTATTTTAAAAAAAATGTATTCCTTTTTATCAGTATGGTTTTTATAAAAATAATATTTTTCAAACTAAAAATGTTATTTTACATAAAAATGTTTTTATAATGAAATATTTCAAGATTTATTATTATGTTATGCTTATTATGAATTTTCAGGATGATGGTTCGTTAACTTATAAACCAAGGAGGGGTGGTTAGGATATAACCTCAAATAAATTTGGTTCTCCAGAGATAAAATTCAACCATATGGTTATTCCATATATCAGATAGAGTTAACCAACTTAGTTTCTCCTAATTGATAATAGAAATATAGTATGATGGTTATTCCAATATTAACTATGATAGTTAATCATGAGTAGTTTTGATGGTTACTGTAAGGTAATGTTAATAAGTTAATTGTAAAGTCCTTCCAGGAGTAACTATTGTTATGTTAATTATGTGAATACATGTTTTATCGAAAGAATTACCATGGTATTTGAAATTGATTTGGTGATAAGTGATTAATGTTATTTTAGAAGATGTTCACTATTTTGGGAACCCTATATGATTAAGGTAAATATAATACTATGGTATTTAATTTAAAGAATTATATTTTGGAGTCATATATGATTAGAATGTAGATTTATAGTGATTTTGGTGATTTATGGAAATGATTATCATATCATTGAGATTATTGGATTTGGGAAATTATATTTTTGGTTTGAGACATTAAGAGTAATTAATGTTAAAATTATCTTGGAAGACTATGTGATCAAATCCTATTGATTTTTGTGTTCAATATGATTCTACAATAATAATTTTGAGTAATTTTAAGGATATTTATTTGTTTAATGATATATATTAAACATTCGGTATTAATATTTAATTTTATATATTAAAGTTGTTTTTGAACATATAAAGGTTTATTATTTTTGGGGAGTAATATTATCTTGTCCAAACAATTATGGTTTTGGTAAATTCATAAAGACAGTAGGAATAGATTTTTATTCTTTTTTGGATTTTTTTTATCCATATAAGTTCATTCTAATGCTAGGAGCATGAAAATTCAAACTCATAATTTGGAGAAAAAGATGTTTTGTGGTGGAAATTGATTAAAGGATGAAATTTTACTTATAACGTAATATTATTTCCCTGTTCTCTTAGTATAACTGATAATTTAATTCCTCAAGTATTCGATAAGGATCTTGAAATAAAAAATGTTAATGGTTTACTTTAATTACTAACAATTCAATCTTCTTTTAACCCATCACATACTTAGGATTGTTTTTATGGATAATATTCTCATGACCATGTTCCCTATCACTATATATCAGTACTTATGAATTCTTTTTATCTTCCATGTCCTATTTTCCAACATATAATCCTAATATGTGCTATCTCAGGTGACATGTGTACTTTCATTTCTCTCTTATCAAGTGGAAGTTTTATTAATCCTTTTTAGGATGTGGGATTTCCATAAAGGTATTTTTAAAGGTCAAACCATTGTTAACAAGCCTGAGTTCAAAATTGTGAGGATGAAAATTCCAAAAGGGGAGAGAATATAACATCATAATATTTTAAAAGTGGAGATTATTTTCAATTGTGTACAAGATACATCAAATCTAACTTAAAAAAACAACTAAATATTATTATTTAAATATGAATGTTATAACCTATGCATTAAATTGGTGGGTATGAAGAGGAATAATGAATTTCTGAAATAAATATAAATTGTAAACTTAATATATAATTTATAGGTATGTTATTAGGAAAAATAATCACACACTTTTTAGTAAAATCATTTTATTCTTCAAATATATGTTTTCTACAAAAATGAGTTTTTCTTCTATTTATGAGTGAATATTATAATCAATTTTTGTAACTTATATAATTATTATCTTATAAAAATAATTTAGTTTTTGAAATCATAATTTTAATGTTATATTAGGGTGAAATTTACAAATTTTTTTAAAATATTTCTTTTCCAAGTGAATAGAGAAAAAACTGATTTGTTTTAAATTATATTTTTTATTCAACCATATGTGAAGATATATTTCATTTAAAAATTATTTCAAAGAAAAAATAGTTCCATTATATTATTAGTAATTTAATTAGGTTAATTTTAATGTTTTTTATAATTTAATTTTTTTTAAATCATTTTTTAAACATAAATAGGCATTTTTAATAAAAACAATATTTTTTTTCTAAAAAGTAGTTTTCGTCGCTTTTTAAGATTTTATTTTAAAATTAATTTATATCACTTATAGGAATTTAATTTAATTTAATGAAAATAAATCGTTCAGAAATCCAAATTTATCCTATGATTAGATTTTATATTTTTCTAAGAAATTTATATTTTAATTAAATTGTAATAAATATTGTTTTTATGAAATACGGTATATTTTATGATATGTACAAGACATGAAAATAATATAATTTTTTTTGAAACATATGTAACAACTCAAGTATTATATAATAATATAAATTCCATTCATAAATAATTTTAATCTTGGACATTTGAATTTATTCCATAATAAATATAAAAAACATTTTCAGTGTCGATGCAGAGCCTACGAGGCCCTCGAAGAGTCAAATTTGGTGTCCTAAATTTTTTAATTTGGAATAGATAAGTACTTTCTCAGATTATCTATTAAATATTATGTATTACAGATTATTGTTATGGTTATACATGAATTTAAGAGTTATATAACGGTTGGATTATCCAAATCCATGTGTAATGCTTGTGCAAGGCCATCAAAGTCTAAATACACATTTAATGTGTTTTCATGATATAAATATGAGTTAAAATAAATATTTAATGAATATAAATGTATATATTGGTAATATTACACTTATTTTCATGATATAAATTTATTTATGACCTTTTAGAGCCACTTATTTGAGATTATGGATTTATAGTATTGTATTTAATGAAATGTCAAACATGCCAAACTCCTATTTTTATAAGTTAATAATTTTTTATATGATATAATATAAAGGATATAATATATTATAAATTTTATATTTATATATAAGATATTTATATTTATCATAGTAATTTATTTTTTATT
Organism: Viscum album; assembly: GCA_963277665.1. Taxonomy (NCBI): domain Eukaryota; kingdom Viridiplantae; phylum Streptophyta; class Magnoliopsida; order Santalales; family Viscaceae; genus Viscum; species Viscum album. Next base: position 1,142,807,113 of record OY728161.1, read on the forward strand.
TTTAGTAAATAAATAATTACCTTAAATTCTTTTACAATGCTAGTGCATTAATTATTTAATTAATAATAAAATAATGTAATTGATATTAAAAATATTAAAATAAATATAATTTGAGATAAATAATGTGATAAAGTAATTTTATAGATGTCCTTAAAAATTTAGGGATATAATAAAAATGTTGTTTTAAATTTTAATTATATTCATTATATTTTTGAAGTCAAAGTAATAAATAGTTCTAAAAATTGACATTATAGATATTTTATCGTGAACAATATTTTATTAAATGATATAAAATTCCTAAAAAATTATAATTGGTAAATTGACTTGGATCAAGTCTAAAATATCAAACATGGTCCATTTATTGGTATTTTTTATTTTATATGAACTATATTGACCCTCATGACTGCAAATTCATTTCTATTTGGTTTTCAAAAGCCAATATTAAGGCTCACTGGAAACCTACAACATGCAGGAACAAAAACAAAAATAGAGGATAATTGAAAGTTCAAAAACAAAGTATTCAAACCACCTGATAAGATCACATTAAAGATTCACCGCATCATCAAAACACATCACCATCCGCTCATAGCATAGGTCGCTTCACTAGCAATCATCAATAGTCACCACTGTGACCTACATCGTCCAAGCACCATCATCGTCATCGCTTTCCAAACACAGGACCTTTCAGCAGAGAATGATGGAGTCTGTTGCAGGTACCATAGAATAACATACCTTGTCATCATCATCCCCAAAGAGTCCAGAAGTGACCAAATATTCACAATAAAGATATCTCATCACATGAAATTGTATGAAACAGAGGCATGAAACTGTTGTGATCTCCGATGACCACCACCATAAACAAAACTAAAACTCGAACCAAAAAATGAAACCCCACTAAATAGGCATCACGTAGAATGATTGTTGATAATAATAAAATAAACCATCACAGAGTATAGGAGGAATAAATCAAAGAAACCAAACCCATCGTCAAAATGCTTGTTCCTAGAACATTGGCGACCACCAGACCACACATCCCAAAACCTCATTGTAACCACCACCCCAAGTCTAACTAGGAGAGGATTAGTTGAAGATGAGGTTAGAGTATAGGTATGGGTGATCAAAGCCTCCGAATGAATACACCATCAACGAGGCATAAAACTAGGAACCATCAAAACAGGAGCAGGCCAACCCAGGCAACGTCTTGAGACCCATCAACCCCCGAACCGAAAAACCCAAAACCTCATTTAACCACTACAACTCTTTCAACCTAGAGAGTTGTGGAGGGATGTGACGTCAGATCCATAGAATGAGGTCCAAGGGCTCAACAAAAACCCACCATCATCAGGAAATTCATCACCACGAAATCAAAATAAAGAGCCGGGATAAAATTGGAAGACAAAATACCATGGGTAGACAAGCTGAATTAGAACCATAGGGGAAGGAACCCATGGAGGATCCATGCAGATAGAGTTGTAAGGGGATGAAGGAGGAAAGAGGAATAGAGAAAAGAAAAAAATAAGGATGGAACTCAGGCACACCGCCAACCTTGAAGCCAAGGGTTTCAGGAGGAAACTCTAGGTGGAGTGGAGAGTGAGAGGAGGAAACCCTTAACTATACTGACCCTCAAAGAGTAAAAATACATGTTGTCATGGTAATAGTTAAAGGGGTTAAATATGTGCTAAAAGATAAATATAAGGGTGGAAATATAGTCAAAACTTATCAAATTTTTATTGGATGGGGATACTTCGACCCATCATCACCAAATCTTAGAAATTTACTAGATTGGATCCATTAGTATTAAATATTATTTTATAATAAATTACTATTTTGAGAAGATCTAAAAGTGTCCCTTCCCTCTCTTATAAAAGGGAACATCTTCTTCTTATTTCTTAACACATAAAACCCATTTTGGTTTGGAAAATACCTATCCAAATAACATCCTAGAATCATTCCCCTCATTATAGAGATATTATTTTGTGAAGCACACCAACCTTATTTGTCTTAATATGATAAGAAAATGAGATTTTATGAAGAAGAGGAATATAAAGAACATACGTGAAAATTCAGACTTATGGTATGGGACATTATTTTAAAAACCCTCTTTTAATGTTCCTCTTTCAATTGTTTGTACAAAGGTCAAAAGGAAATATTTTTTTCAAATATAGTATGCATATAATTTCCCACCATCAAGATTCCTTAACAATTTAAATCTTCCATTACAAGTTAAAATTTTTATTTTTAAAAAAATGTTTTCCTTTTTATGTGTGCATTTTTTTCTAAAAAATTTTTATTTCAAAATAAAAATTTTATTTTCTTTAATAGTGTCAGTATAATGAATTACTTTAAGATTTATGATTTTGTTATAGTTTTTAGGCATTTTTATGATGATGGGTGTTCAAATAGTAATTTTAGTATTTTCAATGGTGTATTAACAACAGATTCCCATCGAAAAAGGTAATCAACTATGGGAGTTCGTTGCGAATACACTATTATAAAAAAACTGCATCATAAATGAAGGTATTTACGATAGTTCTTCCCAAATAAAAAATAATTATGATGGGTAAGGCATCAATCGAAAATGGTTTTTGTTTTTGTTTTAAAAAATTCAATTGCGACGGTCCGTCGTAATTGATTGTATTTCCAACAGACAGTTCATCCATCACAGATACTTATATATTTAAAAAAATAAAAAACATTAAAACAAATCAAAATAAATTTTAATAATAAAAATTATTTAAACATATTTAAATATAAATAATAATATTTCAAAAAATTAAAAAACTTAAATATATTTAATAATATTAAATATAATTAAAAAGAATTAAAATTATTGAAAATTTAAAATAATTAAAAAATAAAAAATGATTAAAAATAATTTAAAAATTAAAAAAATTATAAATAATTAAAAAATATTTATATAATTTAATAAATTTACAAAAATTAAAAATAATTAAAAAATTAAAAATAATTACAACTAATTAAAAATAACTAAAATAATTAAAACAAACATAAAAATAATACATCATTCTAAATATAGTATATTTTTCATCCCAAATTACAGACCAGTCCTAACAATTCACAAATCTTTTTCTAGCGTCAGGTTGAGGAAGATCACACGAAGGATCAAAGGATGGAAACATCATATCAATGCCATGTCAAATCCATCGCATATACTATAACATATACTCATCTCTCAGACATTTATGCTCATTCTCTTCCTCTCTCTCTTTCTACATTTGATGTATTATCACATCTTCAGCTCTTAATCTCTCCTCATATTGTGTAACAAATGATGGTATTGATAGAGACTATCCATGATCTCCCTTCGAGCTCACTGATGACATTTTAGAAGTACCATAATAACTCATAGGTTTCAGTCAGGAACCAATAACAAATAGCCATCCTTTCTCGACACCATGAAAAGTCAACTATATCTGGGCCCCCTCATCAAAACCTGAATCACCATGGCATCTTGTTTTCTTTCATCATGACTCTCCTGTAAATAAGAATTCATAGCCTCATGCATTTCCATCAAATATTATTACAAATTAGAATAATAATAAAATTAATTTTCATAATTGTTTTTAAATAAATTAATAACCACAATATGGTGTTGTTAGTCGCCTATAACTTCTCTTGTATGGGGATCTATATAAATCTTCTTATAAACACTAAAATCTGTAATAGAAGGGTCATTAGAGGCCTATATAATTAATATAACAAATATGTTATAGTTTAAGTATATATACATTAGTAAATACTATCCCTTACCAAATTTCATCGATGTATGCCAAATTTATGACTTATGGACTTATGTGTGACCTCTTGTCTTCCTTGTCTCAGATGTTCGTATGATGAAATCCTCCCAAAAGCCTCTCTTAACTAGTAAGAGCATAATATATACCATTCATGAGTTGAGATACATTCAGGACAATGGGAGATACAAGACTGGTCGAAAATAGTAGCAGAAGCTTTATCAATAGATCTATTTATGATGTTGTGTAGAAATTGGCGAAAGCGCTCACATATAAAAATATCTCATGCCACTCAGAAGGAATCTTTTAAGCTATTAGTAATCAGAGAAAATAAATTCTGCAATATAATTAAAAATAATATATTACTAATTAAATAAATTTTAAAAATTATATATTATTTAATAATTTACAATCTAGTGACGATACATCTGGTGATGCAGAGTAATGGGAACAAGGTCCCATGATACCCAAGGATCAAAAAAATAATTTTGTAGAATCGCATATGCATGCCCAATAGTTAAATGTGAAAAACCGTGAAAGAAACGAATAATCATTACCAAAATTGATACAAATAATTAATATAAAATAAATATCTTAAACAATTAAACATAACTCTATAAATAAGGATCAAAATCAAAATATGGTTTTCTCTCTTAAACATGATCTGAAAACATCAATTAAGAAAGATCATGCCACCCCTTAAGAGGTTTATCATCTAACGGATCAGATGAATTGGTCTCATCTACAGGATGTCAGCCATCAGTGAGAGAATGAAATAGACCATCAAGAGTATCTCTAGTTATCTTAAACAAATATTCTTACCTGTAAGAGATTTTTAATGCAAATTTAAAATATAAAAAAACTAATAAATACTAGAATATAAGAATATTACATGTAAGAAATTGTTAATACAAATATCAAATCTAAAAAAAATATCATAATAAAATAATAACCAATAAATAAATATCAGAACATTATAATTTAACCTGTACATATTTTTTAATATACATATCAAATATAAAAAACTAATAAATATCATGCATAAAATAATAATTTTACCTTTAAATAAATGTTAATACAAATAACAAATATTAAAAAACTAATCATTACTAGCATCAGTGAAGGAACAGAATTGATTATCGGGTCCATCCATCTTAAACAAACAATCTTAATTATAAATAATGGTTAATAGAAATATAAAATATGAAAAACTAATAAATAACTGAATATAATATATAAATCATCATATTCTTCATTATTTTCATTGATAACAGTGTCTTCATCCTCATATTCGATGTTGTCAACTTCCATGCGTCTTTCAGTTTAATCATCCCTTATTAGTTCATAAACATTATCTATATCATCTACTCTTAACTAGGGTATTTCATCATTGATATTTATATCTCATCATGTAAGATATATATGTTGTGATGTTTCTGGAAAATTTTTAATATGTTGTACTTCCTCAGAACCATTTTCATTTTCAATAAATTGATTTCTACATGATTTCATTTTTATTACACTCCACCAATCATTAAAATATCTTGAAACAACACATTAATTTTCATGATAAAAATGATTTCCCTGACGTTCCAACATTAATGGTTCATTTTATTCAATATGACTATTAAATTTAATGTTAACAGCTTCATGTCATAGATGAACTCACAACCCTTGATCGGTATCAAACCAATGACATTTAAACATTATTACATCATTTATCCCTAGATAACATAACTCAATTGTGTCATCCAACATACCATAAAATTCAACTTCACTTTTATTATGATCATATCATTTCAAAAAAACATCACTATTCATTGATTCTATTGAGTGACCATATATGTGTGTATGGAATCGAAATCCATTAACTATATATCCATTATAATATTTTACCAATTTCAATGGACGGTTTTGTTATCACACAGTATTGACTGTCAATTTAATTTTCATGTTCTGTTTTATTCAAAAAAATTAATAATAAAAATATATATCATTGAAAAATTGATTTATTGTCCCATTGATAGTAACTTAACTTTCCAGTCATTGAAACCAATATGAAAATTTTTTTGATGACATTCTTCAAGAGCATTATATTTCATTTCTATATTTTTTTGGATATAGTCAACATATAGTCTGGAAAAAAGTTAATGTAAATAAAAATTACTTTAATAAATATTTAACAAAATAAAAAAAGTAGTACTTACATAAAATATATTGTCGTTTCTTAAAAATTCATAGGAACATATGTATAAGCTTTGTGGAGTTCTTCAACTAAAATCCAATGTCCTGGATAACCACCACAACTAAGCTCAGGGTGATTAAAAACTAACCATTTTTGTTATGTATCATCAATGATATTTTTCTCATTGTAACTCATACAGTTATGTATTGAAGGACATTCCAATTGAAAATAATGAGGGATGAAATTTTAAATTTACTCTTACAATTAATCTTCTACAATTGACCCTTCAACGAATGCTTTGTTATGTACTTTCTTCTTTAACATTGGAATACATATATCAAATGGGTACATCCATCAGAATTGTATTGGTCCTCCAAATTTATCTCTATAAGTAAAATGCAATATTAAATGTTCCATTGAGTCAAAGAATCCTTGATGGGATATTTTATCCAATTTATATAAAATTAAAACAATATCCTTTTGAAGCATACTCAATATATCATATTTTAATATTGCTGCACAAATATTGAAAATTAAATATGGAATTTTGGTCAACACATTCCATATTGAATAATTTAACATCCCTTTAAGACAAATAGTTATTAATATTTCCATCATTACAAGGAATTAATGCTTTTTAAACTAGTAATATACCCATTTCTGATACATCAAGACAAATTATAAGCATAACCATCTAGTAACCTCAAATGTCGAATCCATTGAAAAGATAATAAATAAGTTTCTTTATAAATTGTGTAATATTATTTTTGATTTAATAAATTGTGTGATATTTCATCATTAAATCATTCAAGTTCAGGACATCTATAAATCTAGGAAAGATATAAATGTGCCTTTAATTTATCTTTGGTTTTACCAGGTGTGTCCAACATGGTATAAAATATGTTATTAAAAAAATTATAATTAATATGCATTACATCTAACATGTGATGAACCAACAAATCAAAGCATTATAGAATGTCCCAAAAAATAATCTTCCTTATCCAATTATGATATTTCCCAAAACTGATTAATTTTTTTTCATCAATGGTATGTCCAAAAGTAACAGGATGTAATTTATAGAAGATAGGTATTTCCTGAATACCTAAGAACACAACTAGAGGTTTATCTCTATCAATTATACCTTTCATAAAATTATTTTTTTACATCAAAAAGGTTTATCCATAGAATAAATATATGATTGAAGTCAAATTAACTAGTATTTCTCCCATTACCAATCATAAATACTTTGTTCTTAGCCATGCAGTACAGAAATGATTTTGAACCATTTTTTCTTCATCCAGATTACATACCATACACTAAAAGGTCACTAATAATCCATATTAATGGAAACGTCGATTTAAATTTCGGATCTAAAACTATATCAAATGTATTCACACCATTGTCCCATAATTAAATTAACTCGACAATTAGTGCCTTCAAATAAACATCAATATTCTTCTTCGAATGTCCTAGAATTAATAACACCAAATATATATATATGTGTGTGTGTGTGTGTGTTTCCTTCATCAGAATCCAGGGAGGTAATTTTTATGGAGTAATGAAAATTGGAAAATAAGAATATTGATTTTTGTAAGCACCAAATGGAAAAAACCATCAGTATAAAGACCCAACTATATGTTACGAGGTTTTGAAGTAAAAGGAGGTTTCATCTAATCAATGTTTTTCCATGAATCACCAAAAAATGGATGATTTAATATTTTACTAACAAAAATATTTAATTTATGTCATGGGATCAATGCAGTTGTGTTGCAAGACATAAATAAATGTTTTAAATGAGGTATACTTGTAAAATACCTCAATTATTTCACATGAAATATGGAATTTCATTATTGTGATTATTTGTACCATGATTCTCCACATGTTCGAAAATTAAGCAAGGATTCATAATCACCATAATATAATATGAATTTAGTTTAACACACATGAATCTTAAGATAACTGAGACCCAAATTATAGACCAGCCTCTTAATTTCATTAAAACTTATAGCTAATGTATTTCTTTTAGGAAACAATGATTTTACCAATAAAAATATCTAATTGAAATAACCATTTTACATTCCAAAATCGTATTTAATAGCAATAAATTTTGTAAAATCTTAATGTTTTCGCATCTGGCATCCCGGATATATGGCCTTCTAATCAAATTTCACAAATTGTAAAATTGATAAGGTTTTAATTCAAGATTTGGAATATCATTCTAGTTTTTTTTACATAAAAGACAGACCAACATCCTCATGTACTAAATTCTAAAATGATAGATATAAAAACAAAAAATGTATTTTCTACTAAATTATGTTCACCATTTTAATGCAAAAAATATAATATTTTTGAAAACCAAATCTTAATAGATGAAGTCCAATATTGTAAAACTTTTTAAATCTCCTCAGATCATATTTCTGACATAGATATTTAATATTTCCTTTAGAACAAAATCTTATTTTGATAATGAAAATGATTTAAATGTTTCAACACCTTCAATGTAGATAGGTTGTATACCATATATGTTGTAATTTTTTCAATGATTAATTCAATCACGATCTCATAATAGAAACTAGGTTATACTTCATGATTCCATGATTTTCTAAAAAAACAACATAAATAAGAATAATTATCAGAGATCATTTTTAATAATTACAAATTATTATTAGATTTTAACACCTTGAAATATTTTATAGAATATGATCAGATTGAAGCACTAGGTTGGTACTATACTCTGGGGGTTGTAGAGGATCGATGCAAATAGAATAAAAATATTAAATATATTATATCAGACACATTATTTTTTTAGAAAATAATATAATATCTCTCAAATGGTCTCTCACATGGAAAATATGAGACCCCAATTAGGCCTAGGATGTGGGTTTTATCCTATGTGTGACATATAATTTTTGTGCGTCGAGATTGTAGTAACATCATTCCCTATGGTAATTCAATTTTAATATTTTATTATATTGTTTTACTAAAAATTCAAGTATATTTTTAATATTATATCGTATCAAAAATATGAGACCACTGTTAGATCATGGGTGATGGGTTTACTCTTGTAATTTCATAACAGTTGTGTGCGTCGGGGTTTGGTTACATTGCACGTGAGGGTAATTAATTTAATATTTTAATTATAAATTTTTACCAAAAATTGCAGTATCTCCGTAACAGCATACCATATCAAAAATTTGATACCACCATTTGATCAGGGATGTTGGGTTTATCCTAGGCGCGATATAATATTTGTGTGTGTTATGTGTTTTGTTACATTGCACATGAGGGTAATTCATTTAATATTTTTATTATAATTTTTTATAAAAAAAATCAATTAATCTCACAAATTGTGTATCATTTGAAAAATCAGAGACCACCATTAGTTCAGAGAGTTAGGGTTTTCCCTAGACGCAACATAACATTTGTGCGCATTTATAGTTTGATAAAATCACACACGATAATAATTCATTTAATTTTTTATTATAATTTTTATAAAAAAAATTGAAGTATCTCCCAAATGGTGTATAGAATGGGAAATATGACACCACTGTTAGGTTTGAGATGTTGGGTTTACCCTATGTGCAACATAAAATTTGTGTGTGTTTGCTGTTTTATTACATTGCACACAGTAGAAATGAATTTATTATTATTATTATTATTATTTCTTATAAAAATTTATATTGTTTCTCAAATTGTGTATCATTTGAAAAAATAGAGATCACTGTTAGGTCTGAGATATAAGTTTTACCTTTGGCGTGACATAACATTTGTGCATGTCGGGTATTTTGTAACATTGCACATGTGGGAATCATTTTTAATTTTTTATTAATATTATATATATATATAGTACAACATTTATACAAATTAATAGTACAAAATATTTTTATTAATACAAAATTTATATAAATTATTGTGAATTTCTAATAATTATTTTTTTATCTTTTATAGAAAGGTTTGACAAAAAAATTAGTATTCATTAGAAATATTTTTTAAAAATATTACTAGTTGATATAATTATTTGTTGAGGAATATTAATTATCTTTTATTTATAACTAAATTTAAAATAAATATTACTAATTTTTTAGAATTACTAGTATTTCATACTTTTTCTTTTGCAAAATTTTAAAAATTCCTCAAATTTTCAAATTATTAATAATATTTTGTAATTAAACTAATATTTACAATTTTTTAATAACATTGAAAAAAAATTATTTATATTAAATTATTTAATTATTACTATTAATTATATATATTATTTTTACATTTTTAATAATTACTATATATATGTATATCATGATTTCATAATGAATATAAACCCAAAAAATATATTATGACTCTTTTTTTAACCAATATACATATAAAAACTATATAAATACATATATATATAATATACCATATAGGTGTTTCTAAATCATTTAAATATTATTATTCAGACGTTAATATATATATCTCTATATATTACAAGATTTCTATATATCAAAATCCTTATATGTTTTTTTAAATTTTTATATATTTGTCTGTGTGTTTATATATATATCAAAAATGTTACATGTTTTTTAAATCTTCTACATATATATATATATATATATATATATATATTCACATGTTAATATACGTACATAAATATATATATTAAAAACCTTACACGTTTTTTATATAAATATATATATATATATATATGTATATTAAAACCCTTACCATTTTTGAAAACAATTATATATGTATATTTAGAACATATAATTTATATATATTTATATTAAAATATTTCTTAATTGATGTATATACATCAGATATATTCTGAAGAAAAAAAAATTTAAACCAATATACATATCAAATTTATATATACATAGATATAAATATATATATATTTACATACACACATATATATATATAATCATACACATTTTTAAAAAACATATGTATATAAATATATTCATATGTTAATATATATATACACACATGCACACATTGAAATATCAATATTAAATAGGGAATAATAAACAATGTGAATCTAATCTGGAATCAGATAAATTGTTTATCATAGGGTTCGCACACACATACAAATACCAAATAGGAAATATATTAATATATGTACACACACATATAAATTTCAAATAGGGAAAATAACTTTTAAGCAATCTTAAATACCAAATAAAGCATGAAAATCAAATAAATTAATCCACCTATGGTTTTGCAAAACTAAATCAAGTAATAAAATGAAAAATATAAAAAATAATGAATTTTGAGACAAGAGGAATTCATACAAAGGAGATTTGATGTCGGTTCAATAAAAAAATAGTTTCAATGGATAACGTCAGAGTGAGGTAGAGCAGGGTGAGCTGGGAGGGTTGTGTGCATCACGGTGGTTCGGGAGAAGGAGAGTAAGAGGATATGATGAAGAAATAGGTGTGAATTCTACCTAAATTTAAAGATTTATTCTAACAGACTATTTGAGAGGGAATTAATTTTTTCTCAAATAGTTATTCTGTCAAAAGTATTTGTGATGGGCATTAATTCCCATCACAAATTCTCCAAGTCGACGGGCATGAATGCCGATCACAAATTCTTCCAAGTTGATGGTAATTTTTTATGGATGTAGGAATCCAACACAAATGCTTGTCACTAATAAATTTCAAGATGGTTTATGGGATTTCCAACCAAAACTATTTGTGATGGATGAAATATTCTGTCATAAATAATTACTTTTTTGCGATGGAATAATACATCTATCGTAAAAAATTCATGTTCGAAGACTATTTTTTAAGGGGAAATTTCCCATCACAAATTACACATCGCAAGAAGTCAAATATCTAGTAGTGGTGGTTCCATTATAAACTAAGGGAGGGTGGTTATGTTATAACCTATGCATTGGGTTCTCTGGAGATATAATTTAACCATATGGTTATTCCATATATGATATGGATTGATTATTTTTTTCCTTAATAGATAATAGAAATATACTTATATGGTTATTCCATGATTAACTATGATGTATAATCATGAGTAACAATGATGGTTACTCCGATGTTCTCGATGAGTAGTTTTGATGGTTAATCCATTGATTCTTCGAGTTTTCAAAATGTGTAATCTATGTTTTCTATAAGTTTTAAAAGTTTTCATTGAGAAAAAATGTGTCTTTTTTTCATATATAAATAATTTATTCCATATTTTAATGAATAATGTGATAATGGTATGTATATTATGATTTTCATGTTTTATGCTAGAATAATGTTTTTATTTATTTTTGTGTCCCTTACTATGATTTTTTTTCTCATCCCATAATTTTTAAAAAAATCATAAGGTTTAACAATGAGTAGGGATAGAGATGAGTTCAATATTAATACTGTTAAGATTTCTCGTGAAAATAAACCTTGTTTTTTTTTGGAAAAATAGATAATTAGTATAAGTGTCCACTTGTAATGTATGGGCTTACTATGTAAGAGTTCTTACTAATTATCTAAAACTTAAAACCAAAAAGATCCTCAATATTTTATGAAATTGAATTCTAATTAGAATATGTAATGCTTAAGTTAGGGTCCTTACAAATAATCAATGGGACAGTATCATAAACACTAAATAGATATGTATCCAGTAACATATACAAATGGTTTATGTCATTATGACACACAAAATGGGGTGTACAGGTGGAAATAGATTAGCAATCATATATAACATAATAAAAATGTACAAAATGACAAAATATATCTCCAATAGCATCATGTGTATAAGATCGTTATAATTATTTTTTGTTCTATCCTAAAATATAAAATAATACATCCATAGATTAATAATTCACTTTTTACCTACCTACATTCATGAAGTATATTCAGGAACTAATCGGTGGTCCAGATAGGGTGTGAGTATAATATCAACACCAATGGAATCTAATTCCATATAAAAAATTAAGATAATATGAACATTTTATAGGTATAATAATAATTAAAGTAGTAATGTAAACCAAACCAAGTTGGATTGTTCTCTTAAGGGGAAACCCATCTAACTCTACCTACTTCATCCTAATCTGGAATTTTTTTAATATTCTGGGTCAAACCCCCTTCAATGAATAGAAAATAAGAACCCATTTTGAAAACTAAGTAAATAGGGAACACATTGCAAGACATAGAGGGACAGATTACATTAAGAAACATGACACAATGTTTCATTCAAGGTCCCATATGTTCAGAGGGAAGAAAAAATCAACAAAAGTACCAGAAAAAGTTTCACCCCCACCCACTAGACAATGAAATAGTGAAATCATTCAATGATGATGCATCAACCCCTACCAAGAAGTTGGGCCATGCTGGAACAATGAAACATTGTAGTGTACCCCTCCAACTCACATCAAAATGTAGTAGAAGGTCTGAATGATTACTGCCAGTACACCTATCTCTCTTTCAATCTACCAACCTGACATTTCTGTAAGGATCCCACCATAATGTCAATCTAATGAAACTCAAAATCAGACTGATAAATCTATATAATAATTCAATTTTAGGGATTCCAACCATCCAAAAAAATGAGTACATATGGTTGAATGATCAATTTTAACACACCCATCCCTATTTTGAGGATGTCCACTCAGTGGCACCAGAAAAATGTTGCACCACCAACCAAATGAAATAATAAAAGAATCAGAGATCACAGACATCTCTGAAAACCAAAAAAATAATAGTCCCAAAGAACAGTGTGGATTCTTACTGAAACATTCCTAATAAAACTAAACAACTCTAAAGGTAATTTTTTTAGAGATATTCATCACCACCACCAATATCGATCATCCCCACTAACTCCATGTGTCGTACCATGAGAAACCTTCCCTAAACCAACATAGAATATCCCCACATTGAAACCACTAGAAGATCATTTTTAGATGATAATTATTCTTCCTATGAGGTCCCCTCACTAGATATGGGGGAGAAACACCCAAGAGTTCCAAGCCTCGATCTCCCCCATAAAAGTAAAATAATGGCTAGTGAGGTCAGATCTGAAGAGATATGGGCCTATCTTCTTTTAGTCTTCACTGTGAACTCCTATAAAATAATTTAAATATGGGTATGCCTATCAATAATATAAAATCAATTTCAATTCTAAACACCAATTTTGATATTAATCTACACTAAAAACTACATATTTCCCCCCACTCTGAACTGATCCACCAGAGAAAAGTCAACAACACTAAAACAGATAGTGAACCACGATTTCAAAACAAATATGTATGAGGAGGGACCGTGAAAAGTAGAATATACAAGTAATCCATTTTGAAGAGATGAAGAAAAAAACATCACACCATGGGAGGAGTCACCATTGAGAAGAAACTAAGGGTGAAACCCTAGTGAATATCTAGAGCAAGAGATCCAGCCAGAGAGAGAGCACTTGGAGATTGTGAATCCATCCATATATCTGTTAAAAAGTGATGTCCTGATGTTTATAAGTATGATGGTAGGTATGAAAAATCCTTGAATGTATGGCATGTATCCAAGTAATCCATCTAAAATAATTAGATAAGGTAACTACGAGGTTCCATGGAAAGTATGAATTTAGTAGTCGTGTATATGTCTGAAGGAAAATTCCTTTGGCATATCAACCTAAAGTGTTGTACTAGATCCCTAAAAATACATTATATGTGATTTAACTTCTAGTAATAATAGAATCCATATCAATTCAAGTCATGTGGTGACTGGATCTTCATGTTTTCACCTAATTATAGGATTTGGATTGAAATATCTAACATCCTATTTAAGGAGAAATAATTTCATGTCTAATAATATATAACAAGGATTGTAAACGTGATGTATATCCTCTTTTTCAAATTCTAGATCCCCATGTCCAATATTTTAGACAAAAGGTAATATTATGAGTGGTATGAATTTTCTAAACACTTTCCTATTCAACAATGATGGACATGATGGACATGATGTACAGTAATAATAATCAACTATCCATAAGAATAATGATAAGAGAAGTCACTCTTTATATGTAAACAAGGACCAGGTGACATGGTTATGACATTAACCTTTAATTTATATCATTTAACCTTTTCATTTATAAGGTATAATCCTAACTGGCTATAAAATGTGAATTAATTCCATATTCAAGCATTAACAGGAAATCATGGTGTCATATCATTTCATCTGATTCAATTTAAATGTCTCATTTCGGATATACAATTTAAGATACCGAAAAAGGTAGTTTAAATACTTATTAAGGAATATAATTTCTATACATTTTGAACAAAACACCCTATGGGGTTGTATTTGTCGAGGTATAAAACCTATGAAGATGGAGTTAGGTTGCAAGGACTAACTATCATTTAGCATTAGCAATTTATTTAAGTAATTATACATTTTAGGGTTGATGCTCGGAAGGTTTAGTGTGTGGAACATTGGATCATAATATATTCATCATAAAATTAAGTGAAAAGAATTAAACCTCCTACTTTAGAGAGGTAGTAGACTCTTCAACTAGTATCGGCCTCCAACCTAGTATAGAATGGAAGAAATCATAGAACTGAGGACATTTTATTTGGACATGATATGAGGGATGAGGATCAAATAATATCTTGAGTGAGAAAGGAGCTTTTAATGAGGGGGAGGGGGATATATGTGTGAAATGGTAGAATAAATGGGAGGAATAAAGGTTTAGTCCCAAGGTAAAAAAATGGTAATTTCAAATGTTTTTAATGGTCACATGGTTTGGCTGAATGGTTTTCTAAACCAAGTGCAACCATCTTCCACCACTGTCTAAGTGGCACACCCCCTTCCATGTCTAGGCACATGTTTTTTCAAACCATGTACAACCTATGGATGCTCACTATCCAAAATATCCACCCCATCACATGGTTAGGAACATGGTAAAACTACCCATGTATAAAAAATTCTCAACATAAATAAAATTTATTGCAATTTTTTCATGGGTTAGAGGCATCCCTATCATGGTTAAACTAACCTTGAACCTCCTTCTTGGATCACACAGTTGAGCCCTATAGTTATTAATAATCATGTGATGACTGTGCACCTTAATTAGTTTCTCATAAAACTGAAGCTTCTATCTTGAAATAGGCCCTATATTCTCCCAATCCCATCCTTATTCTTTTAAACATTTTATAAACAAAAAAAATATTTCAATAGAATTTAAAAGGATATTTACCTCTACAAAAAACTAGGTCAGTATAGAGTTGAATTTTTATGGAGTTAGGGCCTCATGTTTGTGAGTTATAATCATTCTTAGACAAGATAAAGTGAGAATATTAAATATTTCATTTAGGTAAAAACTATGATTAAGGTAGGAGTCCCCCAACCATTTACATAATTATTATTCATTTTATTTTTGTGTAATATCATATGTATTCTTTCTACTTTTGTTTGATGGACCGTGAGTTATAAAATAATTATTTTATTTAAAATTATATGTGTATAATGACATTTTTTAGCCATAATGGACCCTTGAAAACGGTTTTAGTGCCACATACATCAATATTCTTTGGTTTAACAAAAAAATATTTTTTCTCTAATGATTCTAGAGGGGTGAAAACTCAATGATGTAGGCTCTGGGTGAAGTGGAAGCGATGGATGGGGTATGATTAACTCATATTTTTTGTCATGATCGATGACTAATCCAAGATTTACACAATAATAAATTACATGATCAAAAAAATTAAATCGAATTATATAAACAATAGATAAATTCCAAAAAAAATCATAGGATCATCACATATTATTTATATTTAATTAAAAAATAAAATAATTAACTTGTGAATTTTTTTATCTTCATTAATATATTTGAATATGCCTCTACATTATACAATCGTTTCGTAATAGGAATGAAGAATACATTCCCTCCAACGGTGATCCACATTTGTTCCACAAACCTCTGAATATTTATGTAGGAATGTCAGGTTTTTATCAAGTTAAATCCTAACTCTTGAGTCATTCTCCTTCAATCCCTCTAGACTTTAGATTGGTGATGGAGGAGGATCTCTCTATGTTCTTAATAGCATTCTTGGATATGGAGAACTTATGGATTTTAAAATATTCTCTCTATCTCTCATTATCTACAACAAAAACCTAATTTTCACTCTAGAAAAAATATATAGTTATGTGTATATACCTATAGGGTTAGAAAATAATAATTATACAAGCACCCTTATTATTTATGTAATCACTACGGAACCCAATGTCTATAATAATAATATTTTTTTATTTTTCTTAGCATGTACTAAAATCATGAATAAAATTAAATATTATATTTTTATGTAATATTAAATATATGTTATTTATCACGATACTAGTAAACTCGATCTTACATTTATCCAAAATATTTATCGATCCATCAATAATGATTATTTATTTAATAAATAAAAACCATTGCGTTATTCACTAATAAATAAATAAATATTATATTGACTAAATAATAAATAAATATTTATTAAATATTATTCTCACATAATATTCTCTCAAATAACAGATGATGGAATATATGCAATCAAAAAAACATGAATAATTAATAAACCACATATGGGGAAATATTTATTTAACTGAGATTCTAGATGCACTTATTGTGTGACCCTATATGCCACTATCCTTTCTCAATGGCATTAGGAAAATCATCCTAAAGTCCAATGTTATCATCTAGAAACATGTCAAGAAATCCATTGGGAAACAATTTAATTTCACAATTACATAATGCTCTATATCGAATCTTATTGTATAATATAAACCATTTATCATGATATATTTATTTAAGAAGGTTTAATAATGGTTTCATCAACCTATGTGTTCGATTTATCTTTCTTTTACATTCTAAAAAATCGAAAATTTCCTAAAGAAAACCATGGGCGTTGATTTATTTTAGCTATATAATTTCCATAAAGGGGCCTAACATATAAACTTTTGTTAAGGAATAGATGGAAAAAATATTTTATCTCATTATTCATTAATGAAATATTACTTGTGACTCACCCAATGTATCCAACCTCATATTTAACATATATTGTCATGATTTTCATCAATACATCAATGTAAACAACTTATAATACTCATTAATAATAATATTAATTTATAAGGATCAATATAAACATCCACAGATATGAACATCAAACGACACATATAAATGTGGATTTTCTACAAGTGGGTCTCATTCTCATAGTATACTACACTAGATATTACTAAGGGAATACATAATGAGAAGGTGAATCAAAGTCCTATGAGTCTCCACTCCTGATATCCTTTATAATTTTTGTCCCTCTAATGATTTCATCCAGCTATAAATCATATATTTAAGAATATTATCATGTAACTTTGGGGTTCTCATCTTAATGGGGAACTCATATGAAGTTTCATTATTACATATACTCTTAAGACATTGTCACATATTGTGTTACATAGATGAACAATCATTATATGATTAAGTGTTTATTAATATTAAAAAAATGAACACAGGTTATCATAATGTACACAGAAGTTGGATCTAGGGAACCAGCTCTGAAAAACTTCCACTTTCACTATTTCCAACTGCTAACAACATTTATTCTTCTAGATCTCACATTATACTCATGCTTATACTAATATTATCCTTTAGTCGAGGGGTCCACTATGTTTTCTTTTGTAGTGATTCTAGTTATTGTAGCTTCACCCCTCTAAGAAAAATCACTCAAGATGTGATACTTCCAGAGTATGTTCTTTTTTCATTGGTTTGACCATGGAACTTTTGAAAGAGCCTCCACTATGGTATTATCACAGTACAATGTGATAGGGCCTTTATCTCTAGGTACCACATAAAGATAATAGATAAGTTTTCATATCCAAATATATTCCTTATAAGCATTATAAGTATCTATATACATAGACTCCATTATAGAATCAGTGGTAACAGGATTATTTGAACTCTTCCAACTCACTGCTCCTTCATTGAGATTGAAAACATATCCTAGTCGTGACTTCAAATAATTCTGATATGATTGAAAACTAGAATCAGTATATCCCCTAATTACTAGATCCTTATCTTCTCCATATACCAGTAACATATCTGTAGTTCTTATTAGATACCTAAATATAGCCTTAACATCTGACTAATGTTTTTCTCATGGATCAGCTTGATATCTACCAACCATGCACAATTTACAGGAAACATCAAGTACAGTACATAACATAGCATAAATGATTGATCATGTCAATACATTGTATAGGGTCTTACTCATTATCTCTTTCTACAATTGTGTATGAGGACACATTTTCTTAAAAATATGTAAACCATTTGACACTAGAACAAATCCAATACAGTATTATTCCACACAAAATCTCTTTAGTATATGAGCAATGTATATATTTTGACTTATTACAAGAAAGATCTTGTATCTATCAAGAATGATATTGATCCCTATAATATATGTTGACTAACATATGTCCTTCCTGGATAAACACTTGTATAACTAGTACTTAATAGATTTTAATATTGGTATTTCATTTCGAATAAGTAACATTTTTTCAACATATACTGGTATTATAAAAACTATATTTTCACTAAACCTCATATAAACACATGTATCACATTAATTATTACTAAAACCCAATTCTTTTATAGCTTTATCGAATCAAATGTTTCAAGACATATATGCTTCCTTAAATCCATAATTGGATCTATGCAACTTTCATATACTTTTGGCATCACCTACATCCACAAACTCTTCTGGTTGTGTCAAGTAAACATCTTCGTAAAGGTTCCCATTAATGAATGATATTTTTACATCCATCTACCAAATTTCATATGCATGGTAATTTTTTATAGCTAGTAGAATTTTGATGGATTTAAACATGGAAACTGGTGAAAAGGTCTCATCGTAGTCAATTCTTTAATTTTGTTTAATCCCTTTAGCCAACATCCAATCTTTATAGGTATTTACATTACCTTCCATGTCTAGTTTTCTCTTAAATACCCATTTGGACCCTACCAACAATACATAAACAAGAACATTGACTAGAACCCAAGTTTAGTGATGACACATGGATTCCATTTTAGAATTCATTACATCTTTCCTTCTTATAGATTTTGAGGTCTCTATTACCTATTTATAAGAGGGATATGTTCGCAATTTTCAACCAATAATGAGTAACCATATTTAGTGACTATAAGACCATATCTTGTTAGTTATATTAACTCTCTAGTGTTCCTACATAGTACTTGTGTTTCAAGCACTAATTTTTCTATTAGTACTAGAAAATATATTCATGTTCCAACACTTGTGTATCTTGAGCATAAACATGATCAAAGTAAATCATTCTCCCAATATCCTTTTTGAGGATGTGATCCCTCTAAATAAATATGGAATATCAGGTGGTAATCACTTTATTTTATGAGGGATTTTATTGGTAGTGTCTGTTTATTTACTTAGTATTCCTTATAAATATACACTTTGTTCCTCGACATGCTAGTTTTTTGTATGATGAGTTCTTAAAAAAAGCCTCCCAACCGCACACACATGTATGTGAAAAAATGGGTTTCATTCCACTCCATAACTCAAAGTGATTTAAGTTTTATACATTATTTGGTTCTCATTTATGTGTGTATGTCATAGTTTGTAATGAATATCCCCAGAATTATAATAGAAAATCTACATGACTCATCATTGACCACATCATGTCTAACAATTTAATGTTACTCCTTTCACTAACACCATTCCATTGTGGTGTGTAAGGTGGAGTGACTTGATATGGAATCCCAAACTCTATTAAAATTATGATAAACTATTAGTTAAGATATTCACCACCTTGGTCCGATCAAATATTTTTTATTTCCTTAAAAGTTGATTATCTACTTCATTCTTGAATTCATTTAATTTATCGATGGACTTAGACTTATACCTCATCAGGTATAAATATCTATATCTACTCAAGGTATCGGTAAAATTTATGAAGTAAGAATATCCACCTCAAGCTTCTGTTATATATGGAATATACTCATCAGTGTGTTCCAATCCTAAAATCATAGTGTCCTTTTCACTGAGTCCATTAAATGGAGTTTTGGTCATTTTTACCAATAAACAATCAAGACGTCTTTCAAGTGGTTTTAGCACAAAATATTCTAAAGAACCATATTGACATAGCTTTGTCAAATGATTCTCTTTTACAAGAACAAGATTTTAATTCAATAGTTGGGTGTTATATGAGTCATCTGAACATGATTTTTAGTTTATTTCCAATAATTTTTTTTTGATAATTTAATAAAAAAATACCATTATTTAAATGTGTCATACCATAACATATGATTTCTTTATAAAACAAAATCTTTTATTTTAAAACTTAAAAATAAAACCATCTATATCTGGGAAAGATACAAAAATTATAATCCTAGAAATAGTTGGTACATAAAAAAAATATTAAAAACAATATAATTCATGTTCGAAATGAAAGGTGGAAGTATCGAATGGTCAGAACAGCCTTCCTCAAACCATTGACAGCTCATAATTCCACCTATCCTCTAGAGATATTTCAGAATCTACTTGATTCCTATATTTGGATAAATATGTGAGAAAACAAGCTATATCTAATACAAAATGTGTCCATATTGAAAGATTAAACTTGATAATGAACACACATATAGTTTCCTCTTGATTCAAGGTGAATTTCATATTCCAGTGACCTTTCAATCCCCATGTAAAAGATATTTCTTTTTTACCTTTCCCTACCAATAAATTATATTCTTCTTGTAAGGATGATGCTCGAGTGATTTAGTCTTGTTATGAGTCTTGGTCCCCATAACCATGTTCTTATTTTTATTATTCACCATATTGACCTTGGTATTTTCATGTCACGTGTTTTTTCCACTCAGTGACTTAGAGTATGAAGTTAGAAAAGACTCTTCTCATTATTGTTCATCTTATAATTAATAATAAAACTAGAGAATGGCATGGGGAGTGAGGAATTTATGACATATATGTCAAAATCATCTTGTGAAGTTAATACCTAATATTTCTAAGTGTTCAATATATAAAATAAGCATTACTACATGAGTCCTAGATGGGAATGACACTCCAATATTAGTTGTAAATGGAGAATTGTAGATCTCATATCTCTTTTGAATCTCCTTCTCTTGATATAAATTCTAATTGCGAGATATCATGATATAAGAATCCATATCCTCATGTTGCTTTAGAAGCTCATTGGATATGGATAATAGCATGAAAAATTGAACATATGTAGAATCATTCAAATGTTTCACATTGTTATATAACTCTTCCTCACTAGCCTCTTTACCAGGTGCTTCAGGAATAGATTCTTCCAGAACAAGCAATTTTTTTCATGGTGATTGATAAAATGTAAGAACCTTTTCCACTAATGGAAATTATTTTCTATGAGAAGGTTATCCTTATCAATTATGGATCGTGACAATATGTTTTAAGTCATGTTTATTTCCATTTCTATAAATAAGATTAAAAAAAATTAGTAATTATATCTGATAAAATTTAGACAAATAAATATATATTATATTTATTAATATCACACACTTTTATAAAAACATAATAACTATCACCATTAGATTGAAAATATCCAATTACTTGGACATTATAGCATAAAAGATCCATATTCCCCCTCTCATCACCCAAAAGTTTTCAGATCAAGAAATTTGAATGGATTTCGATAGGCATTCCAAATTCTTAATGTATTAACTCATAGTTCCTTAATATGTTGAGTGGACTCCCCAATTCTGAAATTATGAAAATGGATTTCCACAATCTTTTCCTCTAATTTTCTCTAATTACAACTTTTTTAGTCAACCATTGATGTGAAATAAGTTAATTCACCCCCAAAAATCATGTTATAATTAAATGATAATTGGAAGAAACCCAACTTTGGTTGGTCAACCACTTTGAACTATGTTTCAACATTAACTGAAGTAGTGGAAGGTTATACTGACATCATATATATTATTGAGGAATTTTATCTTTTATGCATAAATTTTCAATTATTATTTGAATTAAATTCTTGTTAATATTAAGAGGATTTACTTAATTTATTAACCATGTATGAGATAATATTAACGTATAAGTCAATTTATCTTAGTTCTATCTTGAATGATTGTAAATTCGTTAATTCATGTGATCATGAAAAAACATCCAAAATAAAATAACCATTACACTTTATAGAAATAAAATAATAATTTTTTATGATCATGATCTTTTACTAATGGTTAGTTTATCTAAAATATGATAAACTAACCATCGACCTTGGATAAAACACCTTAACGCATTTATGGTTTATGTTTCACCATTCCACCAGCCCACTAATGTATCTCTATTTAATCATTTCAACTCATCTCCAAACTTGAACAACCTCCACTAGCTTTGAATCTCTATATATTGAATATTCTTTTAGTCCCACATAGGTGAAGGGAACCAAATGATTGGTTACGGGGTTTACAAAAAAGAAACCAAGGGCACACAAGCCCTTACATAATGATAGGAAGGATGAAATACAGATAAAAAATTTCATTTCATAATAAATTAAAAGAAACCAATAACATACAAAGGTCTGGTTTAGGATTATGGTCATCCACATGTATATAATGAATTACACATTTAATAAAATTTGTATCCAATTCTAATCATTCTTACATAAGATATATCTCAGTAGAATCAATTAATTGTCTTCTTTAATTGATAAATTTTTTATCTTAATACTTGTCTGAATTTTACTAAGATTATCATCTATCATAACATTAAAAAAATTAAATAAATTTATTCAAAATTAACTATGTACAAAAAATCTACTTAGGAGGAAACATGGTGAGTACCCATCCAAATTACCCAATGTGTATTATTCTCGTATACTATTTACTCTTGTGACATGTGGCATACATGAATTATCACGTAATTTCATGGAGTGTAATATCAACTTAATAACCACATGAAACGTGTCATATTTATGTAGTGTGTTCTGCTTCAATGCACAAAGTGTAATAACTATAATACAACATATTCATGATATTAAGATATGAACATTATGTAGAAATTAATTATACATTTATATATATATATAACCCATCACATAAAATGTACTATTAATGTAATGTCCACATACAACACATGTTGAAAGGTTTAAATAATATAATAAAATAATTTCCAATTATACATAATTTGGAAAACGTACACAAATTGTATGTTGAATCTACACAATATGAATTATAATCATCATATAACAACGAAACATGCCAAGGGACTCAATTCATAACTATTCCATACAATATATTAGAGTATACAGCATGTACATGGACAATACAACATGTGGTATACAAGTTACATGGTCACCAGTCATGTAGGTTGTGTAAGCAGATACATGACCCATCTGTGACTAAAGGACTATACATCTTGTACAGAAGTTACACGGTGTGTAATTTGAGTGATGGCGCACGAGGTTGTCCTGGTAAGTACATGGTGTGTAATCAAATTATCTATGAGTAGTAAATGTACATGGATTGAATTAATTCTGAATTAACTTATGTGGAATTAAACACTAGTACACAGTGTTTACCTCTGAGTTACATGGAATGTACTATTGTGTTGTACGACCACACTCCTTGGTATGTCCAGATGACATATTTGAATTTATTTCATTCATAAAATTAATCAATTTTATAATTATTTTTTGAAATGAAGAGGAATAAATTAGATCTCACAATTCATATTAAAAAATGATTAAATGAAAATTAAAAACTAATGAAAAATAAATAAATCAATCAATGATCTTATAATAATTACTAATATTCAAGTGATTGTTTTGGTACCAATACTGGTTTTTGGTTGTAGTAGAAGTGGTAGATGTGGTATTCCCATCTCATCTTTTTTTCATGATCGATGATTAATATGAGGATTCTATGATGATAAATTACATGATCTATAGAATTGAATCAAAAAAATATAGGCAATAGATAAATTCTAGAACGAAAATATGATCATCACATATTATTTATAATTAACTTAAGAAATTAAAGAATTATCTTATGAGAAATTCTTTCTTCATTGATAGATCTGACAGTGTCTCTACATCATACCATCGTTATGTTATAGGATCGATAATATATTCCCTCCAGTAGTGATCCACATGTGTTCCACAAACCTCTGAATGTTTCCATAGTAACGTCTGAATGCTATCATGGTAGATCGTAATTCTTGTGTGATTAACCTTTGATAACCCAAAGAATTTCTTCAAGGAAGGGTTCTCTTTGATCTCTTTAGACTTGAGTGTGGTGGTGGTGGAGGATTTCTCTTTGTTCATGAGAGTGTTCTTTGAGAGGGATCTCTCTAATTATTTGAGTGGATTCTCTCTAGATATCATTGTTCACAACCAAAAATTAATTGTCTCTCTAGAAAAATAATATAATTGGGTTTATAGATCACTACGGTTAGAAAAAAATAATTTTACATGTACCCTTATTATTTCCATAATCCTTGTTGAACCCCGTGTCTATAATAACAATATTTTTATTATTTATTTTTACATATAATAAAATCATGAATTAAATTAAATATTATTTATTAAAAAAAATATAGTATTTATCATCAGAACATTAAACTCAGTCCTCCATTCATCCATAATAGTTATTGATCCTTGAATAATGACTATTTATTTTATAAATAAATATCAAAGTATTATTTTCCAATAAATAAATAAATATTATATTCACTAAATAGAAAATAAATATTTATTAAATATCATACTTAATATTATCTAGAATAACTAGTGAAGGATTATATGTGACCATGAAAAAATTAATAATTATTAAACCATGTAAAGAAAGAATATTTATTCAAGTTTTCAAATAATATTATTATTTATCAAATTTCCTAGATGCACTTACTGTGTGACCCTGTAGGCCTCTTTCTCAGTGGCATTAGGCAAAGAAGCCTAAAATAATAGGTTTGAGTCTAACAACATGATAAGGAAACCATAGAGAAATAATTTAATTATAAAATTACACAATACCTCATGAAGTCACTTATTGTGTGATATAATCTCTCTATCATGATATCTCTAATTAATTAGGTTGTATGTTGGTGCCATCAACCAATGTACTCGATGTCTCTTTCTTTGACTTTCTAGAAATCGAACACACTTATAGAAAACCTTGGACATGGATTTATTTAGGCTATATATATAGTGACCCAAGATTATCATATATTGATATTACATCATTTTTTAGGAATATTAATTAAATTATAGAAACACATAATTGAGAACCATAATAGTTCAGTTTCTTTGAAAGCATGGAAACAAAAAAACTGTTCCATTGGTAAACTATGTCATCTCCAATTATGATCTTAATTACTAGAACCATTCTTATAAATATCATATATAATACATTTCTATATAACCCGGGGAAAGAAAACATAATAAAGGGTGAGCTCAGATACTTAGTAAGGGCAAATAAAAGAGATGCGTAATCATAACATGAACATAATGATGTGAAAACATTATAATAACATTTGAAAACTATACCATGTATATCAAAGATCATAAAATTGAGTTATGGAATAAATATCTGAAGTTCATAAGACATAGATCATATGGGAATCAAATAACAAGATCGATGAGACCATAACATTGGCATAATACATTGATTTTCAGCATACACATAAGCATAGAAAATCTTTTCCATATTAACAAAGGATCATTTCCAAGGTTATCATAGTGGAATTAGTTCACTCCCCAAACCATCATATTAGATAAGATTCACGCCCAAGACCATCATAGAAGAAATCTTCTCATACTAAACTAGGTTCAATCCTTATTTCATTCCTCTCTATTCCATGAGATATAAATCATTACCCAATGGATTGGAGGGTGATATAGGTCCCAACCGTATCCTAATGAAAATCACACAAATGTATTCCACATGATAATAAACATTCATCATATCATATCCCATGAAATGAAATGTTTTTCATAAACATTTCATCATATTATAACCTATAGAAATATTCATTTTTCATAATCATTTGATCATTTCGTCATAGCATAAACTGTGGAACAAGAAGCGAGCTTCATAAAAATTTTACCATGGAATAAAATGTGGAAGAGAAATGAGTTTCATAAAAATAATATCATAATAAACCATTAATATAATTAATAAGAATGATATCCTTGGTCTAAAAACCCATAAAATTATAATTTAAATCAAAGGATGTTTTCCTAGATAAACAATTATTTTGATCAATCATTTAAAACATTTCATGAGGAAAATATCTTTTCTACTTTAAAAGAACTTTTTAAAACATAAATCCTTTTAAAAATACTTTTTTTTAAAATATACATGAAATTTTATATTTCAAGTTTAAAATAAAATAATGTTAATAAATATGGGATGTTTTTTCCATACCATACACGTTAAAATAAATATTCCTACCAGGTTTTTGGTAAAATCTAAATGGATAGTGTTTGTAAAATGACATGAAGATTATTTTAAAAACATTTTTGTAAAAAATAAAACATGGTAAAAAATATCATTTAGAAATAATATGATAATAATAAATCATTTTTGAAAACATTTTTAAAAAACATGGTTTAAGAAGAAAACATATTTCCAACTAAAGAGAGAAATAAAGTCGGGTTTTTTTAAAAATATTTTCTAAATTATTTTATGTATAAAAGAGTTAAAAAATGGTAATATAACTTGAAAATGTAATGAATAACTATATTAGGATAAAATTCAGGACTTTCATGAGATTTGGATCATAATAGTTTATAATTGGAAACATAATCATAAACAATCTGATAAACAATGAAATTATAACATAAAATCAGTATTGCTTTGTTAACATCGAATCATAAGCCCCATAAATGAACAACATAAAATGTAACTCAAAATATCATGATGATAAATAAATTCCAAATATTACATTTAAAATGGTTTTTCTATTATCCTCATGAAATAATATAGGTTTATAATACAATGTGCCTCTCAATGAAGGAAAATTGAGAGAAAAATCTATTACCTTAAGTCTTGAATTTTGTTGTATATTTTCAAATATCCTGTAAAATAAATATAAGTTTTTTATAAATATATTAAATAAAAATATTTATATATATCATACCATATTTTATTTTATCATGACATTATATTACCCTTTTATTAACAATTCCATGTCAAGGTTATATTTCAGGTAATAACCGCTTTTTTCATATATGTTTTCATTTGTTATTTTTTACCTATTAATTTGATAAGGATATAACCATATAAATATTGTTAAATATGATATAAATATAATATATATTCATTATATATTGTATTTATTATAATATATAACTGTTAGAGATATAAAATGAAATACACTATTCATAGAGACGGGTTGTCGTATGTACGCAGGAACATTGTCTCCATTTTCTCAATATATTTAAATAAATAATATTATGTTATATATTATAATTCCATAATCATTTTTTTATCATATATATCACATATATTTATTAAACCCATTCTTATTACCTTCCCTGTAAAGTGTAAATGAATTAAATAGCTTCACGAGGCAGTAGTTCGCTATACACACGAACGACGTTATTGCATTCCCACAATATGGATATTATGAAGGTATGTGTGATATAATAATTCATATATAATAATAATATAATATATATAATATATAAATAGTAAATACATCATTATTTTTATCCTTGATAGATTGTAATATAAAAAAAAAGGACATCGGTTCGTGAGGCGGTAGTCCACGATACACAAGAAATAGTGATTTTATAACCCATTTGATGGAAGTGGAGACAGTTGTAGGTCATGAAATTATCATAAAATCATATAAGTATATGGAATATATTTAGGTTATTATATCATCATATTATATTAAATATTTAAGTAGATGTAATAATAAATAATACAAAAAACTCCATTGATGAACGTTACCTCTTCTGTAGGTATTCTTCTTAGATTTGCACCAAAATATTTCCTAGGTTGCATTTGTGTAAAAAATAAGGATTAAAAGATGATAATATGGAATTTGGGAAGTTATTTGGATAGGTATCGTCCAAACTAAAATGGTTTTTAAGGTGTGAAGAATATAGGGTAGGGTGGCCTTTTATAAGTGATGTGAGTGGAGCACTTGTAAGTTTTTGAATGAAAGAATTCCACACATTTTTCATGTCTAAAGGATAAAATAATGGAACATTATTGATAGTATAAGATATAAGGTCTAGATATAGTCTTAAATGGGGTTTTACATGTTTTTGGTTAATTTAAACCCTTATCTCATTGACTTTAACCCCCAATTAAAACCATTTTTACCTTAACTATGGTAAAAAAAACATTACTGCTTTTACTATTCATTTTGGTTAAAAATTAAGTTGACCTTGTTAGATAAAATAAATTATTATGAATAAAAATATAGAATCCATTTTTCCAAATTCAATTCATATAATTGGAAACTTTTATCTTAAATTTAATCTTGTAGACACAACAAGAAAGCTGGGTTTTAGAGAGAAAATGTTTGAAATTTACAAAGTTTTCTTATCAAAATTCTATATGGAATTAATTCGAATGAAATAAATTTATTAATTGAATTATAATTGAACTATTTTTACTTTAAAAATAATTTAAAATTTAATTTATCTTTATAAATAAATTAAATGAAAATTCGGGTTTCAATTATAATTTAGTATTTTTCATTATTCATAAAAAAATGAAACTTTTCAGAAAAATCCCAAAAATTCACCCAAAATTAATATTGAAATAATAATTTTAAATAATGATTTTTTTTCTAAAATTAGTTTTATAAAATTTTAAAAAAAAATCTATTTTTCACATTAAATGATAAAAAAACATTTTTTTGAGAAAAAGTATTTTTAAAACACACTATGATTTTAACAAAAATTAATTAATTTTTATCAATATATTTTCTTTATATAAAACCATTATACATAATATTTAAAATTTAGTTATTATTATTCATCTCGCCAATTTTAATGGTTAGGTTATAACGGTCTTTTTTTATTAACTTTGTTAATAATATATCATGGTTTTATTAAAACTCAATGTCGTCTATAACACAAGCTATCACAGGGTTTCAGGTATCCCAAGATTAACTTGGTGTTCCATTTAGCACAAGATAACAAAAAAAAATTATTTTATTCTGAATAATTTCATAAAAACTCATGTTCAGACATTCTACCCCCTTAAAATTATTTTCTCCCTTGAAATTAATCACTCTTATAAAAAAATGAGGACACTTATACCTTAAAATTTCTTAAGGTTCCCACATAGCTTCTACAAACTTCTGGTTTCACCACAAAACATTGTCCAAGTGAGTGATCTTGTTTCGTTTAACTTTCTTTGTATGATCCAAAATATGCACTACTTTTTCCTCATAAGAAATTCCATTCTCTAGTGGTATTACCCCTTAGATCAGTACATGTGAAGGGTCATATATGTACTTCCTCATGAGAGATACATGGAATACATTGTGGACTTGAGAGAAGATTTTTGTAAGCACCATGTGATATGCTATAGTTCCAAGATGATAAATAATTTTAAATGGACTGATATACCTAAGGATCAATTTCCCTTTCTTCCTCAATCTAAAAACCTTCTTATATATTGAAATTCTTATAAAAAACATATCACCAAATTTAAATTCTAGATCACTCTAGTGATTATCAGCATAACGTTTCTACCAAATATGAGCTACATTGATGTGTTACTCAATGTATCTAACCTTCTCTTCCATTTATTCATCTATCTCAAGTACCAATAGATTTATCTCTATAACATCATTATAAAATTTTGGAGGTCTATATTTATTTCCATATATGGATTTATAAGGAAGTTTTCTGAATGCTTGAGTGGAAGCTATTTTTGTAATGAAACTAAACTAGAGGGATGTGTTGATGCCAAATTCATATTAAATCCAAAGGATAATGTCTTATAATATCCTCTAGGGTTTGAAATGTTCTCCCAGACTAACCATCTTTATGAGGATAATACACATTGTTGAGACTCAACTTCATATCAAGAGATTCTAGAAGACTTCCCCAGAACTTTGAGTTAAACTTCATATCCTAATCATACACAATGGAATGTTGTGCACCATGAAACCTTATAACTACCTTAATGTATATCCTAGAAATATTATCCAAATATTAATCTTCTATGATAGAAATGATTTATGATGACTTAGTAATTTTATCGACTACAACCCGTATATAATTATTCCCTTTAGAAGTTTTGAGGAGTCCAACTACAAAATCCATAGTGTTGTTTTAGCATTTCCATTCTGGTATGGGTAATGGAAGTCACATACCCTATTAGGTTTTCCTTTCAGACTTAGCTTTTTGACATACCAAGCACCATGATATAAAAATTTTCATATCTCTCTTTATTCCATCCCACTATATATACTCTTTTAAATATTTATACATATTTTTACTTCTCGGATGAATAGATAATGAAGAACTTTTAGATTCCTCTAACAAATCATTATTTAAATTTGGTATGGATAGAACACATACATTGTTATATAACCTTATCATTCCAACAAAATAAATTTTAAACTTATAAACATTTATAACCTTCTTTTTAATCTCTATATCTTCCAACTGTGCCTATTTAATATTCAGTTGGATAGATAGTTGAACAATGAATTTAGAAAGATAATATTTTCCCCTTCCTTTATGATTTAATATCCATCCATTTCAAATCCAGAAATATTGGATCTTCTATAATCCTCATCATGTATAATCTAGCATGATCCTTTTGACTTAAAGAATCAACCACTTTTTTCTATTTCTCATGGTGTAATGTATTGAGAAATCATAATATTTAATCAACTATAAGGAAACTATCTGGTATATATTAAACTCCTTCTACGTGAATATATAATTTAAGATTTTAGAGTAAATATATATTTTAAAAATTTCTCCATAAAGATAATACATCTATATATTTAATGAGAAAATTATCACAGCTAACTCTAAATCATGAGTTAGGTAATTTTTCTCATTAATATTAATTTTTTTTAGGCAAAATCTTTAACCATGTTATTATTCATAATAATACATCCCAAACCATTCTTGGATGAATCATTATAAATTAAAAACCCTTTTCCACTATAGTTTAATATAAGCATAGGTGTGATGACTAATATTCCCCTCAGTTCCTTGAAATTTTCCTCACATGCATATATCTATAGGAACATGGATCTTTTCTAAGTTAACTTGGAAAAAGGATTATATAGTCATAAGAAATTATCTAAAATCCATTGAAAATATCCAACTAAACCATGAAAACAACGGATCTCAGTCACTGTTGTTAGTCTATGCCAACATTCAATAGCCTCATTCTTTGATGGATCTATTAATATACCCTCTCTTGAGATTAAATAACCAAAAAATGAAGACTTTTGTAGTTAAAAGTCACACCTTGTAAATTTTTCATATATTTTCTCATTAAATATGTTCTTTAGTAAAATTATCCAGTGGTTTTCATGGTCTTAATTTCTATTTTAATAGATAAGAATATCTTCTATAAAGACTATCAAAAATTGGTTAAGGAAATATCTAAAGACTATAATTATTAAATCTATGAATATAGACATTGAATTAGTTAGACCAAATCGAATCACTATATATTAATAGCGTCCATACCTTATATGGAAATCCATCTTGGGTATATACTCATTCTTTAACCTCAATTAATGATATATAAAATGAAGGGAAATCTTGGAAAATTATTGATCTCTGTGAAATTCATCAAACAAGTCATCATTACAAAGAAGATGATACTTATTCTTAATTATGATCTTGTTCATATCCCAATATTCAATGCAGAGTCACATTGATCTTTCTTTATTTTTAACAAAAATAATTGGTGCACCACATGGTGACACACTTGTCTAAATGAATCACTTGTCATGTTTTTCATGTAGTTTATTCTTCAATTCCTATAACTCAATCTAATCAATTTTATAGGGAGTCTTGAAAATTGGGGTGGCACCGGGTATGAGTTTTATGGGGAACTCAACTTCATGTTTTGTTGGAATCTTTGGTAATTCATCCAAAAATACATCAGATAATTATCTCACAATAGGTATATCATCGATGTCATGTTTCTCCCCAACCATATAATATAAACATTCCTTCTGAATGATACTTAAGACCCATACAATGGATTTGATCTCCATCGGAATCTCATACTTGTAGTCACATTGATAGATGACCATAGTTTGGTATTGAATATAAACCATCACTTATCTCCCTTAAAAATTGATTGGGGATTTATATATAGAAAGAAAATCCACTCCTAATATGACATCAAATTCAACCAGAGGAAGAATGACAATATTTTCAAGAACCACATTGCACCATTGTCAACTAGAGAGGAATAATATACTTGAGATGAAATAATCATACCATTAGGGGTTTTAATTGCTAATTCTATAACTAATAATTTGCGTGGAATATTTACACACTTATAAAAATCATTAGATATGAAATAATAGGTAAAAATATAGTCAAATAAGATATTAGAATTTTTAATTTGGATGGTAAGTGTACCTTTCACCACATCATTATCTCACCCCTTATAAAGATTAGTTATATCATGAGATTTACCTTTGTCTCTGTTATTAATAGGTTACTTATATTGATCATCATTATTAAACTTCAAATTTAGTCATTGGTTATCATAATGCATGTACTCTTTTCATTTGAAACATTGGAGTGTGTTTGGTTCATTCTATGCTTATTTCTATCTATTCAGATCATTAGCTATCTTCTTTCTATCACTTTGGAAATAAATATACTAATTACCTTCCCCTAAATTATTAAAATATTTATTAGTACCCTTAATACAATATCCTTCATGCTTCTTCACAAACCTTGATCGTAAATGAATGATCGTTTTCTTCTCTCCTTGGTTCTTTGATTTTCCATTGAAACTACTTTTTATCTTCACATCAAAACCATGAGATTGATATGTAACTTCAACCACTATTTACACCTTGATAGTATATCAAACAATCTCTTCATAGATACTCAGGTATCTTATAGATAATTACCTTTAGGTACTTAGTTTTAAGCCACTAAACAATTGATTAACCTTAAATTCAGTTTGGATAATAATACCAAAAGTGTACCTCACAATTCTTGTAAAATTTTCCTCGTAGGTACAAACAGATTCATCATACTTTATCTTTATCTCAAAAAAATCCTTATCCTTGTTCAGACAAATAATATGAGGAATGTACTTAATGAAAATTACATTATTGATCTCATCCAAATTCATGGAGTTAATTTCATATGATTTCCTTGTATTCTTGATAATTTTCAATCGTTGATCCACTTCACCTTCCAAACAATAGACAACCAAAACATGTTTTTTATCTTCCAAACACTGGATAATGGAAAATATATGTTTACTGGAGTTAATCCATTGTCTGAAACTATTAAATCAATAGAAACACTAAAATAAGGTGGATGTTTCCTCATGAAGGACTCCACAGAAAGTTATTCAATCCATTTTTTATTATAATTCCAACATGATTCATATCTTGATAATGTTGTGTGGGAATATAAAAGTGATTTTTTATTCCAACACCCTTAACATTTGGATTCTCATGAGTAAAATCGTTTTATTTTTTATATCACTCATCCTTAACATGATAATTTTGGTTTCCATCAATTAACTAAAACCAAAAGGAAAATTTTAAGAAACAATAATCATGATGGGGTACCACATCGTCATGAAAAAACAACTTATATGATGTTGAAATCATGACACGTTATTTTTAATCTATGAAACCGTATGTTTATATGAGGTCATTCATAGTCATAGTCTATTTAAATCTTTCATGATGGTTTGTAAAGAGTTTGTTAATCTCCAAAGTGCATCCCCCGAGAGTGCCAAACCAAGTGTTTAGTAAGGTTCATTTTAATTCAATAGGCGACGATCACGTCTAGATAACGGAATCAATTTCAGAGTTATTACCCCTAGTTAATTGTATTCTATATCCATATCAACTTGTATTATCTAGGTATGGATGTAATTTATTAAAAACCACTCCCTATATCCTTTACCAAAATCCCAATACATTTTCTTATACTTTGAATCATTTGTAGACTTATACTTAGACATGTCCTTATGTATTTCACTATGGTTTTCTCATACCTGTTTGAAAAGGTTAACTAAAGGTATTATTTGAAACAATATATAGTTAAATAGGGTATCATACATATATATTTCATCATTGTTTAGAAATATTTATTACATTACACAAACACATGTATGAGGACTATAATAGTTTAGTGTCTTTGAAAACATGGAAACACAAAAAAATATTGCATAGGTAAACTACATCATCTCCCACTATGATCTTTACTACAAGCACACATACAATAATTATCATTAGTAATACATTTCTTCATAACCTTGGGAGAGGAAAAAGAAGAAAGGGTAAGATTAGATGCTTAGAAAGGGTAAAAAAGGGAGATATATAATCATAACATGAACATAAAGGTGTGGGAACATGAGCATAACTTTTTAAAACCATAACATGAATATAATATATTATAATTCTGAGTCATGGAATAATGATTAGAAGTTCATAAGGCATGAATCATAAGGGAATAAAAGAACATAAGCCATCATAGCATGAAATACGCATAAGACATTGATTTTTGGCATACACATAAGCATAGAAAATCATTTACATATTTTCCAAGGCTTATTTCTAAGGCTATCATAGAGGAATGGGTTAAATCCAAAAACCATCATAGTATTCAAGGTTCACTCAAAATACTTCCATGGAAAATGAAATCCCTTACCAAATTGTGTTCACTCCCCATTCTAGTCTTGTCTATGTCCTGAAATATAAATCATTATCCAATGAATTAGAGGGAGATATAGGTCTCATCTGTATAATAATGAAAATAATGCATGTGTGTGCCACAATAAAATAAAATATTAATCATATCGTAACCCATGAAATGAAATGGGTTTCATAAACACTTCATCATATAATAACCTATAAAAAGATATAGGTTTCATATCATAGCATAACCCATGGAAAAAATAAGTGGGTTTCATAATAATTTTATCATCGTATAACCCATGGAAGAGAAATGGAATTCATAAAAATCATATCATCAAAAACCATTAAAAGAAAGAATAATAATACTATACTTGATTCATATCCCTAAAAAGTAATAAGTTATATCAAAATATGTCATCTTTGATGGAAATTGATTTTGATAGGTCATTTAAAATATTTATTGATTAAAATATCATTTTAAATTTGAAAAGAAAAACTTTTTAAAATATAAAAACATTTTATGATATTTTTATTTGAAAATAATGATGAAAAAATATAAAGTAAACTGAAAATAAAAAAATGGTCATGATGATGAGAAGTTTTGTTCATACCTTACATGTTAAAAAAATTCCTTTTACATTTTTAGTAAAATACAAATGGTAATTGTTTGTAAAATTAAATGATGATTCATTTAAAAATATTTTCATTATAAAGTAAAAATGGGTAAAAAAATCATTTAAATATAATATCGTAATAATAAAACATTTTTTGAAAACATGGTTTAGGAATAAAATAGATTTCCTACCAAAGAGAGAAATAAATTTGGGCTTTATGATAAACATTTTATCAATTATTTTCAGTATAAAATAGTGGTAAAATGGTACTATTACTTGAAAATATAATTAATAACTAGATAAGAATAAAATTTATGAGTTTCTTTAGAGATGTATCATAATATTTTATCATCAGAAACATAATCATAAACAATCCGTTAAATGATGAGATTGTAATATAAAATCATTACCATCTTGGTCACTTAATATTTTTATCCCAATGAAGGAAAAAAATAAAATGGAACTTAAAATATAATTATGATAAATATATTATTGATATTACATGTTAAAGGGTATGTATATACAAATCATGAAATAATATAGGTGCATAACATAACGTACGTCTCAAAGAAGATAAATTGAAAAAAATCCCTTACTTTTAGTCTTGACTTTCATAGTACATGTCCAAACCCCATGTATAAAAAATATAAGTTTATTATTAATATATTAAATAAAAATATTTAAATATATCATACCATATATTATTTTTTATGACCTTTTATTACTCGTTTTTTAACAATACCATGTTAAATTTATGTTTGGGGTAATAACCGCTTTGTTTTTCATATATGTTTTGATTTTTTATTTTTTCCCTTATTAATTTGATAATTATTCCATAATATATATAATTTTAACCAAGATATAAATATCTTGTATATTAATTATATATTTATTTATAGTAATCTATAATATACATAGATATAATATGAAATACATAATTCAGGGAGGATGTAGGTCATATGTACTCATGAACATTGTTACCATTTTCTCAACATATTGAAAGAAAGAAAGGTAAATGATATATTATCATTAAAAATTTATTTTTATGTCATATATATCAAATATGTTCATTAAAATAATCTTTATTACCTTCTATTTAAATAGTTAACAAAGTACATCGCTTTGGGATTCGGTAGTCTACCGTACACACAAGCGACATCATCATATTCCAAAAATATGGAGAGTATGAAGGTATTTTTGATAAAATGATATATAAGTATAATAACATAATGAATATCATATAAATAATAAATAAATTATTATTTCTATCCTTGAGAGGTGGTAATGTAAAAACAAAATACATTAGTTTTCTAGGAAGTAGTCCATGGTACACTCGAATGATGATTTCAAAACCTATTTGATGGAAGAGGAAATTGTTAGAGATCATTCCATTATCATAAAAAATATCAGAATTTGGAATATAAATTGGTTATTATATCTTAATGTTATAATAATAATTCATTTAGTTTGAGGAATAAATAAACCAAAAACACATGTTGACGAACATGACCACTTCTATGGGTATCCTACTTAGGTTTGCACCAAATTCCTTCCTTGGTCAGATTTGTGTCCAAAATAAGGATTATTTTATTATTTTATTAATGTTTAGAAGTTATTTGGGTAGGTATTTTCTAATCAAAAATGTTTTAAAGTTGTGAAGAAGAGAGGATAGGGGTGTCTATTTATAAGTGAGGTGAGTACCACACTTGTAATTTTTTGAATGAAAGAATTCCACCTACATTTGTTTCATGTAAGAAGTCTCCAACAATAGATAATTTTCGATCTTATAATATATAATTTAAAAATATGTATATACAATTTCTATTGGAAATGTTTTGGGTTATTTTTAACCACTGTCATTTTAGTCCCCCCCCCCTCGGTAAATCCATTTTTACCTTAAATGTGGTCAATAAAGTTTACTATTTTACTATTAGTTTTGGTAAAACAATATGTAAAAACTATTATATATTATAGATTTTTATTATTCTAAATATGTAATCCATTTTTCCAGATTACATTCACATAAGTGTATTATTTTAGTTTAAGATTAATCCTGCAGAAGCGATGAGAAAGTCGGTTTTTAAAGAGAAATGTTCAAAAGATTAAGAAGTTTTTATATCAAAATTCAATATGAAATTGATTTAAATGGACTAAATTGTATTAATGGATTTATAATTTTACTAATTTTACATTAAAATTTATTGAAAATATAATTTAACTTCATAAATAAATTAAACAAAAATTATGTTTTCAATTAAAATTCAGTATTTTCCACAATTCATCAAAAAATGAAACTTTGAGAAAAATACAAAAAAAATCACCCTATGTTAATCTTAAATTTATAATTTAAAAAATAATTTTATATAATTAATTTTCTAAAAGTTTCAAAAATTACATTTATTATTTTTCACAAAATAATAAAAAAACATTTGTTAAATAAAATATTTTCAAAACATATAAACAATGTAATGAAAATTAAGAATTTTTTTTGTAAATATGTTTTATTTATATAAAACCATTAAACATAAAATTTAAAAAGTATTTATTAATGTTAATATTTTAATTTTTAATGGATACGTAATAATTTTCATTTATTAATAACTATATTAATAATTTATCAGAATTTTGTAACGACTCAGTGTCATGTGTAATACAATTTTTTAGAGTGGTGTGTGTTGTGAAAGCATAACATGGTGTTAGGTGTAATATAAGGGATCAAAGAAATGTATTTTATTCAAAAAATTAATTCATAAAAACAAATTTTGTTTCAATATAATTTAAATTAAAAGTCCTGATATATCAACTTATGTTATAGAGAAAAAGGGATAAGTCATTTCTCACATTATTCAATAATGAAACATTACTAAGGACGCACCCAACATATCCTACCTCACCAAAAATATACTTCAAAATAGTTTTTTTCAATACATAAAATTATGTGACTTATAATACTCAATAATATTATTATTAAAGTCTTAGTATCAATACACACATCT
The DNA here is from genome assembly GCA_963277665.1 of Viscum album. NCBI lineage: Eukaryota > Viridiplantae > Streptophyta > Magnoliopsida > Santalales > Viscaceae > Viscum > Viscum album. Next base: position 1,142,846,457 of record OY728161.1, read on the forward strand.
TCATATTGGAACATCCAATGAAACATTAAAAAGTGGATTCTTTATCGAATGTTCTCATTCTCATAGTATCCTACACTGGATATTACCAAGGGCATACACCTTAAGGAGGTGCCTCAAATTCCTATGTGTCTCCACCCCTCATATAATTTATCATTTGTGTCCCTCAAATGATTTCCTTCATAAATAGAAAATATATTTAAGAATATTTCCATGGTAAATCTAGGTTCTCATCATAGTGGGGAACTTTTATGACCTTTAAGTGAGACAACTACTCTTAGGAAATTATCAAATATTTTGTAACATAGAAGAATAATCATGATATGGTCATAAGTTTTTTAATATTCAATAAATGAATAAAGGTTATCATAAAGTTTACAGAATTTGGTTTTAGGGATCCAAATCCAACAAATGAATGAAACATTATGGACCTCTAGATAGGTTCCCTTGATTAATTATGAGTATGGAACAATGGTGGATTAGAATGGTTGTCCTAGAGGTAATCCATGAAAGGTTGATTCATGACTTATTTGATCACTGAGAGGGGGAGGTTTAATCTTATATCTTTTCCTTTTATTTTTTCTTACATAATAAACCACCATTACCACAGATTAGATAGGATTGACCCTACTGTAAAATAACTAACAAGAACGACCACATGAACATAGGTATTTACATGTTTACATACTCAGTAAGAGTATCTAGACATTAATATTATTTATAAATAATATAATACCACAAAAACACTATAAAATAATCCTGTTGTTAGTTATAGTAATTAGAGAATATCATTTCACTTGTGTAGCACTATAGTCAATCAACTATGTATGTTCTCCTCACATAGACAAAAGTTGTAATAATTGTAAGAACCTTATCCAATAGGATTTGATATTCTTTCACTATGATTATTGAAATTTCATTACACTTTTATTTCTTATAATTTCTTATTCCTTTCACTTTCTTATATATTAGTTAGAAAGATCTTTTTATTAGACTTATGCATGAAACTGTTCATCCAATCTCTTAGTTATTCTGTAAAATTGGTTTGATGTAAATCAGTTCAATGTTTCTTCATCTTATTACCTATATTCGGATGCTTGCATCTCATTAACTGATCACCACTTCATACTCTTTGTTTGTTTCCTCTTTAACCTATTTGAATGATCACCCTACTTACATCATTCTTCTAGTACCAAAAGAAAGAAAATTATGTCTAGTAACCTTCAAACTTATGACTCTTCACACAATTCATCTGATCATCTCTTTACTTCTGTCTCCCAAATCTATAAATTCTATATACAATTATCTTCACATCATATCCCCTTTATATAGTAATCACATGTAATGACTCAGATTTTTCATGTATTATTTTTTGGTATTATATGGAATATTCTTAAGATCGTTTTCTGAGATGATATGTGATTTTAAGGCCTAGTGAGCCCAGAATAAATGATTGAAATATATTAAATATATTAATGACACACATATTCCATTTTTATTAAAATGTGGATTAAATCCCAAATAGGGGCCCAGATAATAAATCTGAGGGAACCGTTGAGCTTAGAACATAGGATTTTCCCAAGGTGCAACATAACCTTTTTCGACATAGTGTGTTTGTGAAAAAGCTATCACGAGAACAAATGATTAAAATAAATTTATTTATTTATATATTTTAATTATTTTTTATGTGTTGATCGAGATCCTATATAAATAAATGGTTATAGATATGTCTTCTGTTTGGATGATAAAACTTAAATACCTATACACATTGTTGGATAACGTTCTTGTTAGATGATGCCAGATCATATCAGGATCAAGGAACGATGTTCCAACTGAACATGTGGATCATTCCAATAATAGAAACATAGGACCGATATTCATATTTTTTCCTCTATTTTTTTGTGAATTCATCATGGGTAATTCCTTTGTCCCATGGTTCAAACATTACTCAGTATGTGAGACCGTTCTTTGATGCAACATATCAATATAGTAGAAACGATTTGTGATGGATGATGTGATTTGAGGATCTGTGATGACAGTGGTTAATTAAATGGGTAATAGTATTATAATGGACTTAGAGTTCTATTTATGAGATGGTAACATGTGGGAAACATATAGCTGTGATTATTTGGATGAGCGGATCATTTTACAAGCATATTGAGGACCATAACCCAGTGAGCAGGAAATTTTGAGGTCATACGACCTCTGACCTATATGTTCTGATAAGAACATGGGATCCAGGGATGCACAAGATGATGTGAAAGATATCCTGAATCATTTGTAAAATTCCATGATACATGGTGTTTAATCCGAAATTATACATCGTGTAAGACCCCCCCCCCCCCTCCGAGGTTGCGCTTGGGTTTCTATGGTGACTTTAATATCACATGCTTTGTGACCATATCACAATTCATATGACATGTGTGTGTGACTTGAAATGCATATCAAGGGATACACATAAATTTGAAGTCCAAGTATATGTACATGTATAGGTGTAGATGGGAATGGCTAGGTGTATATGGGTTGGTAGAAGGGCATGAATAGTGGTACAGGGGCACGAGAAAATGGCACAAGGAAGGTTTCGACTGATCCATACACATCATGTTATATTCCTACATTTCATGTATTTGGATATTTATATGTAGTGTGAGGTAAAAACACACTGGAAGACCAGGGGATGGATGGATATTTCTTGTATCCAGAGTACATGTCATTTATCCATATTAAGGGTCTTTATAGTTCTTCATTTCTGTATGATGTACCATTCTTATTTGAGTGTATTCTCTTAGTCCATTCAATCGATGGTACAGTGTGGTATTATTTCCACATACCAGGATTGTGATCCCCTCTTGAGGATGAGTCTTAGATAGAGTTTTTGGTGTCCCTCTGTGAGACTCGAGCCTGATCCTCTAATATATTTAAGATCTAGGTGGGGTTTGTGGAATCAACCTGAACTCCTTCAACTGGACATTGATCATCCATCTATAAATCCATATTGAAAGGTTTTATGGTATAGTTGGAATAAAATCCACTATGTAGTGGGTTGATCCAGATTGGGTTTGTGGTGTCCTCCAGCGGCCATGGGTGTGACCCCCTATCTGAGTATCAGGGTCTTCTGAGAGAAGTTACCTTTTGTGGGTGGGGTACAATGATCTTGACCTCTTGTATTAGAGTCTTTAGTGATGGAATGTCCCATGGAGTAGATTCTCCTAGAATTATCAATGTTTCAAGTATAATCATGTGGCAAGAAGTTGGTTGTGACCACCTGGTGTAACTGTGTTCTTCTTAAGTATATTATGTTTTATCTAGTTTCTTTTATGTATTGTGTTATTGTTATGAGCTAACTATTCTTTATGATTTGTGTTTAATATTTTCATGGTGTCATCCTGGGAATTTTTATACTCACCCATGCATGGGCTCTACCCGCACATGTCATGTATTATGCAGATTACAACACATTTGATGGTGTCCTGGAAGGATAGGGAGATAGTGGAGTATAGCTTGAGATTGATAGACCAATGTGTTTTTCAGTTCCTTTCATTTGATTATTGTCCTTTCTTTTAGAGTGGGTTTGACTCTCTATAGGTTTTTTGTTCTTGTATTTAGTTAATTTTCCGCTTTTAATAATTTACCATCATACTATGATTGTGGTATTATAGATGTATTCATGCATTGGTTTCATTTTTTTATATATTAGCATTATGTGGGATTTGAGATGTGTGTGAGTGTACTGGTACATTAGGATAATTCCTCCCATTTAAAGTATATTCCTACACATCACTGGTCTCTATCCCCTGGCCTGTTGGATGTGGGCATGGGTTAGTCATGGGTTGGACCCTGGTGGTCAGGTCTTGATGGAGTGGTATTAGAGCATTCAGTTCTAGCTTAGGACAGGAGTCAGTGATGTGGATTAGAACAATAATTTTAATTTTTTCGAGTTTAGATCTCATGCCAGGGGATCCAGTGTTGGTAAAGCAGTCAAAATATCCATAAAATAGGACTTTGATCACTTAGCTTTTTACTCTTTACATGTATACATTGGTTGTAGGAAAAACATTGGTACATTCATCATATAGGAATGTGTTTTGGTTTCCATGTCCTTCTTGAGTTAGCACCTCATATATACTCTTGGACTATGGCACATCTTGTTTATTTTAAGATGCCTCTGTGATGATTTTTAGCTAGGATTCCACCACATGATCACAAGGATGATATGTCAAGTGATGAGGCTTCCATATAGGGGCTTGTACCGGAGATATCACCTCTGGGTGTTTTACTAGCTATAAAACCACATATTGTGCACCAACTAACACTAGCAGTTTCATCTACGGACGAACATCGGCTGAGTGTGTTCCATGAATTCTATAGATAGTGACATCCTAGGTTTCGAGGTGAGAAATATCCCCAGGTGTATGAGGAATAGTTAGGGGCAATCACTCAAGTTTTCTAACTTATGGGGATGCCTATGAACTTGATAGCAGTCCTCAGAGCGAGTCATCTTCGGGGCTCTGTTGGGAGATGATGGATTTTAATGAATCAATCACATGACGAGACATATCTCTCAAGTTCATACTTTAAGCATATCTTCAGGGAAAATTTTTCTCCATTTATGATTCTACCAATGCGTATACCGAATTATTGTATCAACAGTAGGGTCATTTGACCATGGTGAAGTGATTAGTGAGGATTAACCATCTCTTGTAATACACCATGGATATGGTTTTAGATCATTTTTTCATAGAACGAACCTTTGAGCATGAATTACGATGATATATAATGGATTTACTGGTATCCCTCTACATTTCCTCCTATGATGGTGTGATTGAGATGGCCTTAGTGGTGGAGAGATACCTGGCAGTGTAGAAGCCAACCGTGGGTGCTGGTAGTGGGAACCTAGGAGTTGAGACCATGGAAGTAGGTAGCTGATAGTAGTTTTAGGTATCCAAGAATTTCATAAGATTCAGGATTCAATTATATAACATGGGATTAGCAGTTCAGGGATCTTAGTTATTCTTGAATTATCCGAGGAAGAGGTGATGTTTCTCTTACGATCATCGGGAACATATCACATGGTATTTTCCAACCCATTTTAAAGATGGTAAAGAGATGGAAGAGGGGTCATTGAGGTATAGAAAAAGATAGTATTATGGTGGTTTATAGGTTAGTGGACACATAATAGGTTCCATAAGAAAAGTAAGAGGTGGTTGGGGGGTTTTACTTACAACCACCACCACCCCCAAGTGGTTCATGCCAAGCTCAGTGAGTTGGTGGTCAGGGATGATTCCAGTTACAGGCTATGGAGGCCAACAACCCTAAGGATCCATAGATAATATGAGGTACAATCTATGTCTTTTCTCCCTTATTTTTTGTATTTATGGACATTGTTTCATGTCATTCATTTCTTTCCACTATTTTAGTTCAATATTTAGAGATTCTGTTTGAGCCTTTGGCTCTACCCTTTTGGTTAGAGACTCCAATGGGTGGTGACTTGGTGATTTCACACTTATACCGATAGTGATATTTGACACTTGGAGTTGACATTTTTGTTTGGGATCTATTTTTAGCAGTGGTGAGTTTGTATGATTTCATCTTAGGTATAGACTGGTTATCCATAGTTCATGGCCATATAGACTATTTTATGTGGAGGATGAGGTGTGTATATATTGATGGGACAAGGTTTCCCTTTTTGGGAGAAAAGGAAACCATGGAGGAGAAATATTGGCTCAAGTATAGGAGAGTTCATCCTATTACTCACCAATTGGCTAGCCCGACTCTTGGAGCAGTGGATTTTATGGGCTACCAGTTCCTTATGGTGGTGGAAAAGTATGAGGATAAATTTCCTAATGAAATTCTAATATTACCTCCCCACCGAGAGCAATAATTATTCATTGGATTTCACCCTAGTAAAGTCCCAATATCTAATCCAGTAGATTATATGGATCCCTTATAGGTTCATAATCTAAGGGTGTAGTTGGAAGATTGCGGGATAATGGCTTTGTGAAACCTAGGGTTTCCCCTAGGGTAGCCCTGTCCTTGTTAGCCAAGAAGTAAGATGTGAGATTGAGTTTCTGTGTGTACTACCGGTGCTTGAACCAAGTAACCATGAAGAATAAGTATCTAATATCTAAGATCTACAATATATTTGATCAGTTGAGAGGGGTGTGATGGTTCTCAAAGATTGACCTCAGATCGGCTATCACCAGCTATGAGTACGAGGAAAGGATATACTAAATATGAAATTCATATGTTGATACAATCATTCTGAGTACTTGGAAATGCCCTTAAATATAAAAAATTACCTATAATTATTCATGTGACTCACAAACCGTATCTTTCATCCTTTCATGTATTGGTTCATAGTGGTCTTCATAGACGATATCATAGTGTACTCAGCATCTAAGGAGGGGCATGTGAGACATTTGAGGATGGTCATGGGAACACTATGAGAGCACTGGCATTATGTGAATCTCTCAAACTATTATTTTTGAATTTGAGAGGTTCGTTTCCTAGGACACATCAACTAAGAGTTATGAGTCGTAGTGGACACAGGGAAGGATGGGGTGGTACTTTCTCAGAAACCACCCAAGGCTGTTTTCGAGGTGAAAATTTTCTTTGGGTTGGGATGGTACTATTGAAGTTTTTTTACCCAATTTATCTATTGTGGAAAATCCTTGATAACTTTTACCAAGAAGGGGAAACATTTTGAGTGGATGAAAACGTTCCAACAATGATTTCAGGAGTTGAGGTCGAGGTTGACAAGCACGTAAATTGTAAAATTACTTGAGGAGGTTTTTGAGTACGTAGTGTTCTATGATGAATCAGGGACCCGTCTTGGTTGTGTTCTAATGCAATGATAGGTTGTGATTGAATATGTTTCACATTAGTTGATACCACATGAGAAGAACTATGTGACCCATGATCTTGGGTTAGCAGACGTTGTCTTTGAATTGAATATTTAGAGACACTACCTAATGAATGAGTGCTTTATTGTCTACTCTAACCATAAGTTTATCAAGTGTAACAACCCAACATTTTATTAATGAAAATTCCTCTTGATATAATTAAATGTATTATTATGTAAAATGGTTATATAAAACATATACACTTCCTGGATTTTATTTTTTTTATTTTAAAATACCGTTATGAATTATTTCTGTTGCTAATATAGTCGTTGAACAGTGATGACAAGATTAGTAAAAATATAGGGCTTTAAAAATACAATTTACTTAGACAAAATAAGTGATGGCCTCATCTAGTATAATTTCTCCATACGAATCGCATTTTTCAATTCTTGTAAAGGAGGTAGCTTCACTAGGCTTCACTCTTGACTAATCCCAAGCCGAGCTTCAAAAATTTAAGCTTGAATGGAACCGCCTACGAGAGAGGTAGAAGTTAATAGATATTACCACCCGGGCGATGTTATCCGAGTTTCCCCATGAGTTTCTCACCATCGCACACCATACCCATAGGTCTTATGTAGGTGTTATAAGGGTTTATGTAAAAAGACCCTATCACTATTATTATGTGAATTATTTTTTTATAGAAAAAATAATATACATTCATTTTATTATTGTTACTTTGTAAATGGTTTTTTAATCACATATAGTATTTTTAGTTAATATCAAATTAAGAAACCTATTTTGATGAATTAATGGATTTTTTAACTAAATAATATTTTAATAAAATATTATTACTAAATTAAATTTTTTATTAAATATAAATAATCGTATAATTTTTTATGAATACAATTGAATTGTTTATTAAGGTTTGAAAACTGCTTTTTGTCAAAACCTGTGAATTTTCAATAAATGTCTATTTTTATTTTAAAATTGAAATTTCACATATTTAGAAAATTATTTAGATAAAATTAATATTATTTTTAGAATCATGATGTCAAAATTATCTAACGGATAATTTTTCATAATTTTTGGAGACAATCAAATTTTTGGTTAAAAATTAAATTCCCTATAAATATATAATGTGATTTATGGAATTATAATGAACCAATGGTGATGTGATAAAATAAAATAAAATCTTTATGTTTTACCTTTAAAATAATGTTATTTTATATATTTTTTTGATTAATTTTCTTATTCCTTAGTGGACCTTCCAAGACTTATAAAATATTTTAACATTTTAAAATGATTTACTTGAGAGTGTGATTGACCTCCACATATTGAATCCTGCTTTTTTATTATATTCAGTCATTTTACTTATAAAATAATGTTTTCCAATCCACTTCTTAAAAAACCATGGGCAAAAAGCATGGTATGATTTGTGGGTTTGATTAGTTTAATGTGCAGTGTTCAAAACCTAAATAATAAAGAATTCTCTCTCTATCCTTATATAAAACCACTAAATATCGCATTATTTTTCACTAAAAACCTTCAAATCATGAACAAAATATTATATACTCTCTCTAGATTCATCCCAAGGCACCCCTAACTCCCAAGGAGCCTCTCTCAATCCTCTCCCAGGTCTTTGGGATCACACTTCCAATTAAGGAATCATCACTTTCCTTCCTTCTTTATTTATGTCCAAGTTTCCTTATATTGTTATGCCCATTTATTTTCAATTAAAAAATTTGGGTTATGATTTCAAACCTCCCCAATACTTCCCTACTTATGTTTTAATTATGATATAACCCTTTATCTCTCATTAGCACCTCTCATGTACACTTTTTACCATGCCGAAATTCTGTAAGGGATTTCTTCCTTTCTCATTTTTGTCCAAATTTCTTTATGTTTTCAAACCCTTTTATTTTCAATTAAAAATGTTGGGGTATGATTTAACATCTCATCCATAATGACTTTCTTATGTTGGAATGATAATATAACTCTTCCTCTCTCACTAATTACTCCCATGTACACTTGTTACCATGTTGAAATTCCATAAGTAATTTATATCTTCTCATTTACATTTAAGAAATTATTTTATATTATGAATATATATTCCATTACATATGTTGGGAATTATGTTCCATGACAAAATTACTTTCCATTTCATGTATAAATTATGATACACCCATTTCTATCTCATCAACCCATTTTACAATTTCTATTTGACGTTGTTATGATGCTGAAGTTACACCAAAATTTCCATGCCGAAATCATCATGTAAGGGTATACCATACTCATTTCTCTATAAAGGGTATTCACGATTACGCACATATAAATATTGAATGATACATTCATGTATTTATTCAACATTCCTTCATCATGTAATAAATTAAAATATTGAATTGATCCATGTTATATGATCCTTGTGGCACACTTATGCATGAAATAAAATGTTTATAAAGGGTGCACCCTAATAGTGCTCCAATGAATTGGGTAAAGAATAGTATCATGATACGCCATGTGTAATGAGGTTTTACTCATGATAATTCACTTACATTGAGGTTTTACTCATTATAATTCAAGTGCAATGAGGGTTTACTCATGCTCCATGTTCAATGAGCCTTAGATCATGCGAATATCATGTTAAATTTTGTTTCCACATTTCCATGTCATGACAACCATGCTATATCATTCCTTTATGTTCATGTTTCTCTTGTACTCCATTGATATGATTATTTCCTATATTATACAACATTATTCATGTTATTCCTTGTTTAATACCTTAATAGGCCTTATATATCTCCTTTTTCTTATGCATTTCCTCAGGTTATCCCATGAAATGCTAAGTATGAAGGAATGTTGTGGTCATGTCGAAGAATTTTTCAATAATGATGTTGTGTTTTATGTTCTAAGTTGTTATATATTGTTAATAATTTCCCAATACACTAGACCTATCAATCCCCGGAGTTGTCTTAATTGAAATTTTATTTAATAAATCATATTTAAGTGTGTAATAAAGAGCATGATTATTATAGTTGGTATCAGAGGATATGTTTAGTTATTTTTTATATTAGGATTAGAATACCCTAGTGAATGCCTTAAGAATAAGACTAATTATAATAAAAACATCCCTAAATTTTGGTGACTATAGAGTAAGTGGTTTATGAATAAAATACATCCCTGTATGGATACGATCAAGTAGAGGTGGCTCAGGCACAGATGTATCTAGGGGTAAAACCTAAAAGCACCACTTTGATCTAGATTCAAATGGAAAATAGTTAAAAATAAAGGGACTTTCTACACTCTTTGTTACAACACTCTCAGGTGATATTCTTTGGTAAATTCATAAACTTAGTATGAACCATTATTAATGGAAAATAATGACCCTAAGAACATATTTTGGGAAGTAGATCATGGTTAACATAGATTGAAGCCTATAAATTCATAATTTAAGAAAATAAATGTAAGTTAAAATTTGTCCCTTTTTTATTTGGATTCCCCTTTATGTATTACCCCTAACTTTCTTTTTATTCCTGCAAATGGCCGGTAACAGGAGGACTCGGGCTATCAATCGATGTGAATATCAATGTGATGATTGTTCTAATGAGATGCCAAATATGATGGGAGTAGGAATCAAAAACTTTGTCACAATACTCTCTCAGTTAACTCATGTTTTAGTAGAAACATGGGTCATGAAGAACGTCCAACCCCCCCCCCCCAGAATAAAGAACAAGCCGCAATAGAGAGCTTCATGAGAAAAAGGTCTCCTACTTTTAATGGATCATCTGATCCCTCAATCACCAAAAAATAAATCATCTCCATTGAAATGATCCTCTCTATCCTTCAATGTTATGAATAATAGAATTTTATTCTATATGCTTAACGTATGGAGGTTTAAGGTGATCAATGGTGAAAATTGATAAAAAAATATGAACCCTGAGGAAGAGATCGAGGCATTGGAATGGAAGGATTTATATAAAATGTTTTTTAATAAAAAAATTTACACACACCCTCCAACTATAGATATAAAGGTACTTTCTTTACCTCAAGAAAAAAGATGACAAATACATCAAAGCATATGAGGAAAACTTCACAAGGATTTCATTATATTCCTTTGTATTTTTTGTTACCCATGAATACAAGGTTGACCACTTCTTTAGTGGGCTAAAACCTAGACTATAGAAATCCCTAGTGATCTGTGACTTTGATAACTATGAGGAAATTGTCTGATGTTCCCTCAAAGTCAAAATAAAGATCGTTGAATCACAAGAGTATCATGGGGATAAGAAGCGAAAAGTGTACTTAAATTCTAGAGGTCTAATGCATAAATCAAACAATGCTATGAAATTCCAGCACCACACATTCCAAAGGTGCGGGAAGAAGCACCCTGTAAATTTCCTAAAGGGGATGAGGAAATGCTTTAGGTGTGGAAGATAAGGGCACCTAGACATTAACTGTCTCCAAGAAAACCCCGCTGCTGCAATAGAGGAAAGGAATGATCTGTTCGACCCTCAATGTAATGTTCATTTCTCTAACTGAAAATAACTAGAGAACTTTTCAAACTAGTTCCCTAAGCCAAGGGTTTTTTGAGGAAACCAACAACCTCCAAGGAAAGAAGGGAGATCTTTTTCCATCACTACCGCTGAAGCGAAACCTATCAATAAAGTGGTGATAGGTGTGGTAGTTATTCATTCGAGAATAGAAAAAATAATTTTTTATTCTTGTTCTACACATTATTCTATATCCCAAAATTATAGTAGAACAATCCCAACACCACCAAAAATCATGGAAGTAGAGATATTAGATAGAACATAAAATATGTAAATCATTGCATCCCATGAATATAACTCCTCCCCTGTCACAATTTGTGGATTGAACTTCCCAGAGAACCTCATAATACTCTATATTTTGGAGTTTTATGCAATTATTGGCATGGATTGTCTTTCCCTATATAGATCCAACAGAAATTTTTGTGAGAAGGAAATCACTGTCCATATGGTGAATCGACCCCCAATTTTGTTCAAGTGCAAGGATTAGGATGAATGTTATTTAGCACCATAATCTCAAGCCTGGATATTAATTCCCTATGAGAACTTATATCTTTCTTAGATTATTGATACTAAGGAAGCAACCATCCCTTAATACATGCCTATTGTGAGGGAATTCACTGAAGTGTTTCCCGAGGAATTTTCTGGTCTTCCTCGTAGAAGATATGTTGAATTATCAATTGATCTCATACCTAGGGAGTTACCAATAACCAATACTCTATATAGAATGGATATTTTGGAGCTTGAGGAGCTAAATAAATAACTTTATGAGAGTCTTGATAAAGGGTTTATATTCCCATGTTCTTCACTATGGGGTGCACCATTCCTCATTGTCATGAAGATGGATGGGTCAATGTGCCTTTGCATTGATTATCGTGAGGTCAACAAAATCATGATAAAGAACAAGTATCATCTTTCAAGATTTGATTACTTGTTCGACCATCTACATGGATCACAATAATTATAAAAAGGTGGATATACAATCTAGATATTACCATGTAAGGGTAAAGAAGGAGGATATCCCCAAGATAACTTTTTATACATGGTACGGGAACTATGAATTCATAGTAATGCCTTTAGGACACCCTAATTCTCCTTCAATCATCATGGAATTGATGAATAGAGTCCTTAGATATTACCTCAAAAAATTTGTGGTAGTATTTATAGAAGATATTCTAATATACTTAAAAACCAAGGAGGATCGTGAAGAGTATATAAGAACTGAACTAGATACCTTGAGAAAAGAGAAGCTTTATGAAAAGTACATAAAGTGTGAGTTCTGGTTGAAGTAAGTCTCATTATTGGGACATATCATCTCAAGCAATGGGATATCTTTGGATCCCTTCAAGAAATCTGCAATTGAGGGATAGCGGAGACCAACATCGGTGATGGTTATCCATATCTTCCTTAGGTTAGCGGGATATTATTGCCTAGTTGTTAGAAATTTCTCATAGTTGTCAAACCCACTTACCAAGATAATTCGGAAGGGAGTCAAGTTTTCTAAGAGTGATGAATGAGAATATATCTTCAATGAGTTGAAAAGGAGGTTTATCACTGGAACCGTGCTCATACTACCCACAAGTGGAGATATTTTTGTGGTATTCAGTGATGCTTTGAAGAAGGGCATGGGAAGTGTTTTGATGAAAAATGAAAAATTAATTTCTTATGCTTCAAGGAAATTGAATGTTCATGAGAAAATCTATCCAAAACATGATATGGAGATTTCTTCAGTAATATTCGCCATAAAAATTTGGCAACATTACCTTTTTTGGGAGAAGTGTGAAGTATATATAGACCACAAAAGAATCAAGTATATATTTACACAGAAAGAGTTTAATATGTGCCAATGAAGATGGTTAGAGATGATCAAAGACTATAACTACTCAATCCATTACCACCCTGGGAAACATAACAAGGTGGTGGATTCTCTAAGTAGAAAGGACCCAGCAATTCTATCATTTATGAGAATTGAAAAGGATCCAATCTTATTAGATTTGATGAAGATGGACATGGGAATCATAAAAAAGGAAACATCATCAATCCTTTCACAAATTATTGCTCAACCATATCGTTTGGAACAGTTAACAGATGATTAAAAGGATGATGTGGGAATTTAGAAGAAATTCAAAACTATTTGAAAAGTGAAATCCTCAGAGTTCAATGTTAATGAAGAAGGAATTGTGAGATTTGGGACAAGACACACTGTTCCCTCAAATATGTAGTTAAAGAATGAACTTTTTGATGATTCACATAGTTAGAACTTCTCCTTTCACCTAGGAAACATAAAGATGTATCGAGATATCTGAGAGCCTTATTGGTGGGATTGATGAAGAAAGATATAGCTGGGTATACATCAAAGTGCCCAGTATGTTAGAAAGTGAATGCTGAGAGGTAGAAGTATAATGGGATGATGCAACCATTACACTTAGCAACATGGAAATGGGAGAAAATCCCCATGGACTTAGTCACTTGACTTTCGAAGACATCCAAAGGAAACCATTCTATATTGGTTGTTCTATATCGTCTTACAAAGACTACACACTTAATTTCAAAACGAGAGTGTTTCTCATTGGATCAACTAGCATGGATATACATCAGAGAAGTTGTGAGGCTTCATGGAGTACCACTATTGATTTTATTCGATCAAGATCCAAGATTCACCTTTGTGTTCTAGAAGAGTCTCCAACATGCTCAAAATACTATATTGTACATCATTATGGCATATCATCCTCAAACTGATGGCTAATTCGAGCGGACTATACAAACACTTGAGAAAATGTTGAGATCATGCTTAATTGACTTCAAAGGAGGATGGGAAAAACATCTTCCTCTGGCTGAGTTCTCTTACAATAACAGTTTCCACTCAGGCATCCAAAAGGCTCCTTATGAAGCCCTTTATGGGAAGAGGTGCAGAACACTGACATGTTGGGATGAATTTGCGGAGTGAAAATTCCTAGGTCCATAAATGGATGATGAAATTGTAGAGAAGGTTAAGACCATCCATTAGCACATTAAAACTTCTCAAAGTCGAAAAATGAGCTATGATGATAATTTTCGACAAGACCTAGAGTTTGATGTTAGATACATGGTATTCCTCTACATATCACAATGGAAGAGAGTAATGAGATTTGGGAATAAGGGAATTATTAGTCCAAGGTACATCAGAAATTTTGAGTTCCTTTATTGCATTGGAGAAGCAGCCTACCCACTATAACTCCCACCAAACCTATCTTAACAACATGATGTATTCCATGTATCACTCTTAAAAAAATACATACCTAACCCATCTCAGGTACTTAATCCAGTGGTGGTACCATTGGAGAATGACCTCTTATATGAATAGAATCTGGTGAAGATATTAGATCATAGGAAATCTTTACTATGAAATAAGACAATTCCCCTCGTAAAGGTGTTGTGGTGAAACCACAAGCTTAAAGATGCAACGTGGGAATTAGAGGAAGTGATGAAGCAATGTTACCCTCATCTATTTTAGTGTGGGAAAGGGAAATTTTGAGGGCGAAATTTCATAAGGGGGGAAGATTTTAACAACCCAAACATTTATTAATGAAAATATCCTCTTAATCGAACTAAATTTCTTATTATGTAAAATGGTTATATAATACAAATGAACTTCCTTGGTTTTATGTATCTGGGTTTTAAAATACCTTTAAAAATTGTTAACTTTTCTAATATAGCCAATGAACAGTGATAACATGATTAGTATAAATATAGGGCTTTAACAAATCCAATTTACTCAGACAAAGGAAGTGATGACCTCATCCAGTAGAATTTCTCTATATGAAGCCCATTTTTTGAAGCTCAAAAAGTAGGTACCATCATTGGGATTTACTCTTGACCAAGCCTAATAAATGCTTCAACAATTTAATCTTGAACAGAACCACCTACGGTAGAGGTGGAAGTTAATAGAGATTACCACCTGAAAGATATTATCTGAGTCACCCCAAGAGTATGTCACCATCCAACACCTTACCCTTAGGTGTTATGTGGTTTTTATAAGGGGTTATGTAACAAGTCCCTATCTCTATGATTATTTAAATTATTTTTTTATAGAATAAATAATATATATTCATTTTATTATTGTTACTTTGTAAATGGTTTTTAATTCATATATAGTATTTTTAATTAATATTCAATTAAGAAATATATTTTGATGAATTAATGGATTTTTAAATTAAATATTATTTTTTAAAAATATTATTACTAAATTACTTTTTATTAAATATAAATGTTCTTATAATTTTTATGAATACAATTGAAATTTTTATTAAGGTTTGGAAACTGTTTTTGTTAAAACCCATGGATTTTCAATAAATATCAGTTTTTATTTTAAAATTGAAAATTCACATATTTAGAAAATTATTTAGATAAAATAAATATTATTATTGTAATCAGGATGTTGAAATTATCTAATGGTAATTTTTATAATTTTCTAAGACAATCGAATTTTGGGGTAAAAATTAAATGTTGTATAAATATATAATGTGTTTTATGACATAATAATGACCCAATAGAAATGTGATAAAATACTATAAAATGGTTATTCAAAAAATATATGTTTTACCTTTAAAATAATGTTATTTTATATTTGTTTTACTAATTTTATGATGCCTTAGTGGACCCTCCAAGACTTATAAAATATTTTAACATTTTAAAATGATTTCCTTGAGAGTGAGACACACCTCCACATAAGAAAGCCTAATTTTTTTTATTATGTTCATACATTAGACTTATAAAATAATGTTTTCCACTCCAATTTTCCAATAACATGGGAAAAACATCAAACTGTTTGTTTTTTTTATTACTTTAATATGTATTGTCCAAAACCTAAATAATAAATAATTCTCTCTCTTTTCCTATATAAACCCACTCAATAACTCATTCCTCCACACTCAAAACCTTTGGAGCTCAACCAAACTCTTGCCTTCTATCTGTAGAATCTTATAAAGGCTCCACAATCTCTCATTAAGCCTCTATCAAGCCTATCCCAATCCTTTGGGATCACAAATCCAAGTAAGGGGTCCTCACTTTCCTTCCTTATTTATGTCCATAATTCCTTATATTTTTATGCCCTTTTATTTTCAATTAAAAATGTTGGGGGTATGATTTCACACATCCCCTATACTTCCCTCATTATTTTTTAATAATTATATACCCATTTATCTCTCATTAATGCCTCCCATGTACACCTGTTACCATGCCGAAATTTTGTAAGGGATTTCTTCTTTTCTCATTTTTGTCCAAATTTCTTTATGTTGTTATACTCTTTTATTTTTAATCAAAAATTTGGAGGTATGATTTATAACCTCTCACATAATTTTCCCCTTTATATTTTAATGATGATATACCACTTTCTCTATCATTAATTCATCCCATGTACACCTGTTACCATGCCAAAATTATGTAAGAAATTTCTCTCTACTATTTTACATTCAAGAAATTATTTTATATTATGCATCTAAATTCCATTAAATATTATGGTATATTATGTTCCATGACCCCATAACTATAAATTTTATGGATAAATTATGGGATACCCCTTTCTCTCTCATCAACCCATTGTAAGATTTCTATTTGATGTCGTTATGCTACTGAAGTTACACCAAAATTTCCATTCTAAAATCATCGTGTAGTGATTACCATACCAATTTATCTATCAAGGGTATTCACCTTTATGAACATATATATATTGAATGATACTTTCATGTATGTATTCTACATTCCTTCATCGTGGAATAAATTACTATGTTGAATGAATCCATGTTATATGATCCATGTGGCACACTTATCCATGAAATGAAATGTTTATAAATGGTGTTCCCTAATAGAACTCCAATGCATTGGGTAAAGAATAGTATCATGATACTCCATGTGAAATGATGGTTTACACATGTTAATTAAAGTTTAATGAGGGTTTACTCATGCTAATTAAAGTGTAATGAGGGTTTACTCGTGCTCCATGTTTAATGAGCCTTGGCTCATGCTAATATCATGTTAAATGTTATTGCCATATTTCCATGTTATAATAACCATGATATATCATGCATTCATGTTAATATTTCTATTTTACGTTATTTATATGATTCTTTACTAACATGTATTTTATTCTTCATTTTATGTCTTGTTTACTCCCTTACTGGGATTTATAGCTGACCCTATTCTTATGCATGTCCTCAGGTTATCCCATGCAATGCTAAGTACGATGAAATGTTGGGGTCATGTAAAATATTTTTTTAACAAATTTATTGTGTTTTATGTTCTATGTTTTTTTGTGTAATGTTCTTAATTTCCCAAGACAATAGACCTATCTATCATCATTGTTTTCTTAAGTTCAAGTTTATGTAATAAATCATGTTTATGTATGTAGTAAAGAGCATGGTTGTTATATCAAGTATATCTTCTATCAAAAATATCTTAACTTGAGACAGATGTGATTTATAGAGTTACTCTAGGACTATGACATCAAGATTTTCTATACTCTTGGGAAGGGTAACATGGTGGTAAATTCTCTCAGTAAGAGATATTTTTCTTAGTTGTTGGATGAGACGTCAGAGTAGTTAGCCTAACTGCATTTGTCCTTAGTAGACAAGGATAATGCTTGATACCTATAATAAATGATTTCTACCCCATCGCTATTATACTGTGTCATATATTCTTAGTGTGGAGATACTAACTATGAGACCTTAATGAACTAGATATACAATGGATGTGATCCTAATGGATATTCTAAAGGTGGGGATAATTCTTTCCTTTTTAGAGAATGGATGATGGTAACATTGGTATTTTTGGAGGAGGTGATATGGGAGTTTCATAAATACCATTTAATGGTATGTAATGGTGTTTAAAATATGTATCAATACCTTTTACATCACTTTTTTTCCATTAATTATGAATTTTATTGCATATTTTGTCTCTCGATACCTCACATTTTAGAAAGTGAATGATGAGCACCAGGTTCCAGCAGGTTTATCTCAACCCCTTAAAGTGCCAGAGTGGTAGTGGGATGGGATATCCATGGAATTTTTTTTTGAAGTTACAATGTATATCTAGGTGACATGATTTTATATGGGTGATCATAGACCGACTCACCATGTCATCCCACTTTTTAGTTATTCAATATAAGTGTTCAGTAGAGAGATTGGGATGCCTCTACATGAAGTAGATGGTCTAGATCTATGGAGTTACCTCAATGATCATTTAAGACCATGATTATCACTTCACATCATGATTATGGAGTGTATAATAATATGTATTTGTTATTGAGTTACACCTTTTCATGGCGTTTCACCCCCAAACTGATGTCCAGACTGCTCGGGCCATTTGGATCTTGGAGGACAACTTGCAGGATTCCATGTTGAACTTTTTTCATGGTTGGGAGGATCACCTACCCTTATTGGAGTTTTTATACAACAATATATACCATTAAACCATTATAATGGCACCATTATAGGCCTTTTACATGTGAACCTACATGTTGACACTTTTTTGTAATGATCCGCATGAGTTAGAATACATGGGCCTAGAGATTTTGTGAAGGACTATAGAGAAGGTACAGATCATCTAGGAGCATGTCAAGACTGCACAGAGCCATCAGAATTCTTATGTGGAGTAATAATATAGACCTATAAAGTTTTAAGAGTGAGATCATGTGTTCCTGAGGGTCTAACCTAAATGTGGATTATAGATACATTTCAAATGCGGCATGCTATCTTTTAGATTCATTATCCCTTTTCAGGTATTGTGTAGAGTTGGTGAGGTGGTGTATCGCTTATCTCTGTTACCGCAATTGGATTGGGTACAAGGCATCTTCCATGTGTCACAGTGGAGGAGGTATATTAATTACCCATCACATGTTATCAACTAGTTAGAGCAAGACATTGAGTATGGAGATGCATTTGTTGAGTACCTGCGTAGATCAAGGATCGATAGGAGTGGAACCCTTGTGAGAAGTAGATTCCCTTAGTGTATGTCTGGTGGTAGGATGAGAATCTTTAGGAGTGAACCTAGGAGTGGGAGACCTAAACGTGAGCCTAGTACCATCATCATAATGATAAGGGTTTTCTATTTTTAGGATGAAAATACCTAAGGTGGTCAGAATTTAATGACTTGTATTTTCCATGTGTTACTTTTTGATATTATATGGAATATTTTTTAGACCTGTCATTGATACGGTGTATGATTCCAAGGTCTAATGATCTCGGAATAAATGTTTGAAATATATTAAATAATTTAATAACACTTACATGTCATTTTTCAAAAAAAAATTGAATTACTCCAAAATGGGGTATTGAATCAAAAATTTGAGGGTACTATTGAGTTCATAGAGTGCATTTTATCCAAGGTGCGACATAACATTTTTTGGTGTGGGGTGTTTGTGAAACATTTATTACATGTGAAAATAATTAATATAAAATTATTTATTTTTATTTTACACAGTGACTGAGACCATCTATAAATTCATATTTACAGAGATGACTCATGGTTGGACGCTAAACCCTATAGACATAGAGAGATTGTTGGAGGGAGTTCTTGGCAGACGATGAAGGTTTAGATCCGTATCAAGGACCGATGTGATAATTAAATGTGTGTATCTTGCGGATGATAGTGATTTAGGACCACTATTCATCAGGGATCAATCCAAACTCAGTGTAGGATATTTATTTTTGGTTTCAATCTTGATCTTTAATCTAGGTCGAACGCAGATTAATTCCATGAACACGAATTGATTCTCACGTCAAGGGTAGATTTAAATTGATGGATTTGTTTTATTGTTCATTGTGTTTATCTCCTCTTCATCTATCTACTTCTATGAAACTAGATTGATACTGAATGAACAAAGGTTGAGGTTTATTCCTCACATCTTATGGCTTATATGCTCCCCCCCCCCCCCCGAGTTTCTTTGCATGTTCATCACAGGTATTTCCTTTTCCCTATTGTTTAATGATTACCCGGTATGTGATTGTTGCGAGATTGTTCTTCTACAAAAAGGATCAATACCATGGTACAGATTGAGATGGAGGGTGTTATTTTAGGATCCTCAAAAATGGTAGGTTATTTTAGGAGGAACAATATAGGAATGGATTGTGGGTTCTATTTCCATGATGGTTATGTGAGGGAAGCTTATGGGGGGATGGTTTGGATCGACAGATCATTTTCATAATAGTTCGAAGACTAGAATTCGATGAGTGGGTGACATTTTAGTTGGGAAACCTCCAATATTTAGGTTCCATTGAGGATGGTGGATTTAGTTACATTTAGAGCGATGCGGAAGATATCACAATGAATATGGAAAATCCCATGATACACAGTGTGTAATCCATCATTACACATTGTCTCCACCCCCCTTGTGTAGTACTATGGATTCTAATTTTAGTTAAATATCACACGTCACGTGACCCTATCACAAGCCTTGTGATACATGTTGGAAACTAGACATATATCTTGGGGGATACATGGACATGGGAAAATTAAGTGCATGGGCATAACTAGGTGTACATGGGAACGGCCAGGTGTACACAGGTTGGTACATGGGCATGGATAGCGGTACATGAGAAGAGGAATACAACATGAGTAAGGTGGTGGTAGATCTCCACTAACCATGTACTATTCCTAAATTCCATGTATGTGGATATTTACAAGTTGTGTGAGTCAGAACCTTGCGGAAAGACAAGGGGTTGTGTATAAACATCGTGTACCCTCAATACACATCTTGTAGACCCATGGAGGGTCATTGTATCCCTTCATTTTGTTAGTATAGAACATTCTTGGTTTATTATGTTCCCTTGGTCTATTCCCTCAAGGTTACAGTGTGGTATTATGTCCACATCCTAGTATTTTGATCCCATCTAGAGGATGTGTATCAAATAGTGTGGGTGGTGTCCCTTTGTGAGACTAAATTGTGATCCTATACCATTTTTATACCCTTTGTGGGGTTTGTAAAATTTCCAAGACCTCCTTGAGTGGGACATTGATCCTCCTTCTAGAAAACCATATTAGTATGGTTCATAGTATTTTTGGTATACGATCACCTATATAGTGGGTAATCAATATTGAGTTTATGTTTTCCCCAAGAAGTCATGGGTGTAACCCCCTATCTGAGTATGAGGGTGTTTTTAGGATAGTGATATTTATTGGGGGGATAATTATCTTTACCTCTTGGATGAGTGTATCCATTTATGGCATGACTCATAGAGTGGATTCTCCCAGAATCATCATTTCTTCAAACAGAATATTATTGCTAGTAGTTGGTTGTGACTTGCTAGTGGCATATGGTCCTTCCTGAGTATATGTGGGTTTCTCTTATTTCTATTCAGTATTGTATTACTATTATGATCTGACTATTCTTTTTAATTAATTTTTAGTGGTTTGGGGTGTCCTAATGGGTATTTTTATACTTACCACAGCATGGGATCTTCTTGTGTGAGTCATTTTTTATATAAAAAATGGACCATTTTAATGTTTCCTCATCAGAAAGAAAGATGGTAGAGAATAGGATGATATTAAATGACCAAGGTGATTTTTATGTTCTTTCATTTGATCGTATTCATTTCCCTTGGATAAGGTTTTTATCTCCATAATTTTTTGTTGTGCTTGTATTTGGTCATTTTTCTATTGTCAATACTTTACTATCATACTCTAAATGTGGGATTATAGATGTATGCATGCATTGGTTTCAATTGATTTATATTTAATAATTGTGTGGGAATAGAAATGTGTGCATGTGTACTGGTACATTAGAAAAAATCTTTCATTTATGGGGTATGCCTACTCGGCGCTAATAATCATCCCATGGCCTATAGGAAGATGGATTGGTGTAGTCATGGGTCGGACCCCAATGGGTCAGGTCATGACATCACAACTTTTAAATATTATGGAGATGTGAAAATATGAAATTAAAAATTCTTGATCAATACCTTGAATTTACTTCTTGTAAACATCCAATTTTTTATTTCATTTAAACATATTAAATGATAGAAAAATTATATAAGACTTAGTATCACCAAAATTATTCAAATTTTCCTTCAATATCAGATTCAAACCTTCCTATTATCTCGATTGAAATCATGATTTTCATTTATGATTATCAAAACATTGACCTCCCAATAAAGTATCATCAAATTTACTAACTTTATAAAAAAATTACAAATATCATAAAACATTTCATCTAGTACAACATATTAACACTTATTTAGTGCATTGAATATTTTATCTAGTGTTCCCCCATGACTTCATAGGAACATCCTGAAATATTTCACCAGAATATTCCATCATTTAATGAATTAATTCAAAAAAACATCAAATTTATCCTTCACTAGGAAACCTCTATTTAAAGAACTTCATTTGGAAATAATTTTTTGATCATCTTTGAACTTATTCACATCACATCATAAAATATTTAAAATTCAATCCAGTAGAGTATATACATAAGAAAATATCCTTCTATCCGATGAACATAATAAAGTTCTTTTGGTTAAATCTTAATATTTTCACTGACTAATGAACTTATAAACATTGATCCATTGTCACGACCCGTCCGCTGGGGCCCGTGTCATGACTAAACCAAGCCCACCTTCCATAGGCTAGGGGCTGGCGACTAGAATCGAAAGGTGTATTCCCTAAAACGGGAACATGTTGCCTTTAAACTCGTACAAAAACAATGTCTGAGAGAACAACAAGAAGCAACTATAAAGTAAACTGCTATATTAAAAAGGAGTGCTGAAAGTAAAAGGGGACAGAATACAAGCCCAACTAAAAGTAAGATTAAATTGAAAGTACAAATACAACTGAAAGGAACAGTAAAACTTAAAAAGGAAAAAAACTATTAAGTCGTCCCCCAAGGATCATACCTGAAGGTTAGGTACAGATCTCCTCCTCAGCACTCCACATACGCCTTTCATTTCTGCGTACCACCTAATCCAAGCTCCCTCAAAACTCATCACAGTTGCTTTCCATCTGCACAAGACACAACAAGGTGTGGGTGAAACCTGTGGAGGGTTGAGTATAATGATACTCAGTAGGGACCCCGAGACCCCCAAAGGTCTCTCATAATTCAACAAGGAAAACCACAATGCATTATCTCAATCACAAAGCACAAATCAATAGACACAGCTCAATTAGTGTCTCAGCTTAAAACATGAATACAACTCAGAGAAATAGGATATGATGCTGACCCACACAGGATCACTATGAATGCTGATAGCCAGCCACAAATTCTCTAGGCCTAGGAACATGTAACATTCACAGTCACAACATCGAACACCTCGGCTTCTAGAGAACTCTTCCACTATCGAGTATAGTGGGTCTCCCGCATCACACATAGGCACTTCCCACTAACCTTGAACTGGTGAGGTACTCCTCCCCATTGTGTATCATGGGTCTGACGGGTCACATAGAGTCGTTCCCCTATCTTGGCCTACTGAGGAACTCCTCCCCATCGTGTACCATGGCTTCCCCCCACCGAGGCCGGCTGAGGTACTCCTCCTCTCTACGTACCATGGACGTTGAGTCACTCTGAGTTGAAAAGTCAGCAGTCGTCAGGTCTCAGCCAGTCGTAGGGTTCCGTACGTAGCACGCTTGGGAGAATCTATCTCAAAGACATTATTCATATTTCAACCAGAACTAAGTCTCAAATAGAAGTAACCCAATGATTAATTATTTAACAAGGGTTCTAATGCAATAGACGATGCATCAACCGGACGCGCGGTCTGTGCGTAATTGGCATTTCGGTGCCAAGGGCCGGGTTGGATTCGGATGCGATCCAACCCGGGCGTTCTCCAAGTTTCTCCAAAACTATAATTGAGTAAGTCAAAAGGATCATATCCCTCCAAGGATCCCAATTCCATAGACGGTTCGTCAAACGGATGTTCGGTTCTTGAGATAAGGCCCTTTAAGTGTTTTGGGCCCAGTCGGGTCCGGGTCTGGTCCAACTTGGTCAGACCGACCCGGCCTGACCCGGTCTGGGCAGAGTCACAGTGGACTTGGCCCGCTAGGCTGAGGTATGGTCTATCTCGCAAAAAGGGGCTTCCGGAAAGGGCGGCTCGGCCCGTGTAGGGTGGGGCCCGTAAAGCGGTGGCCCGACACACGGTGGGGCATGGCCCGGACCGCAAGGGGGCGGCCTGACCCACGGTGGGGTGCAGCCCGGGCCTCTAGGTGGCAGCCCGTTGGGCAGGTGGCCCGAGCCACTGGTGGAAGACCACTGGAGGGCGGTCCGGCCGCGATGGGAGCGGCCCACGGAGCTTCTGCCATGCGTCTCGGGGGAGCCGCTCCCCCAAGATCCCAAACAGCCAAAGTTCATTAGACCTTTGAAGTGAGGGTGCCACGTGGGCACTGCCCGGTCACCGAGGAACCCGCCAGAGGTGCAGGTTCCACCTCCTCCTCCACAACTTTGGTCGTGGCCTCCTACTCACTATCGGCGCGCGATGGCGCACCTCCCTTCCCTGCTGCACCCAGCCGACACGTCGACCGCCTTCTCCTTCTATTGCGGCTGACGATCCGTGGCCCCTTCACACACTGGCAGTGCGCGACGGTGTGCCGCACCTCCTCCATGATAGGACAGTGCTTTCCAATCTGATGTCCACTACGGCTTCGTGTCGTTACCTCCTCTCACGGTGTGAATTGGTTTGTCACCTCCTTCATAGCTGGTTAGTGCTTCCACGCCAGCGATCTTCCACAAAACACGCAAGGGTAAAAAAGTTGCAGAGGGTTCGAGCTAGGTTCGTTAGGCCCAACCCACCACATTATCTTGTGATAAAATGGAGGATAAAATGGGTTTAACAATTTCTTGTATTAAACAACAAACAAAACCCCACAAGGATACTCCGTAAAAACCTCTGGAAAAATGAATGTTTCACAGATCAACCTGTCTTTCGGTTGACCCACATTTTTTGTGTAATTCTTAAGAACAGGGAAGAGGTAATCTTTTGAGGAAACATAAAATAATAAACCCACTACCTCGTAATGTCGGAGAAAATTCCCACTCTTGAAGGTGGATCATGTTCTTCCTTCCGGAAACCTGTTCCCTACAACGCCACTCGTACGTCGCCCTTCGGTTTGTGTTTCGGTTTCATCTGT
The DNA here is from genome assembly GCA_963277665.1 of Viscum album. Lineage (NCBI taxonomy): Eukaryota > Viridiplantae > Streptophyta > Magnoliopsida > Santalales > Viscaceae > Viscum > Viscum album. The sequence continues at coordinate 1,142,871,928 of OY728161.1, forward strand.
CACGTCCCACTGGGTTGGCTCCATCTTCTAAGGGTCCCCCATTATAGTGCTCCATCATCACTTCTTTTCTTTGCTAATTTTTGTATGTACCCCTCCCCAAGATCCATAAATATAGGATAGGTGAAGGGTAACTAATGACGTTGAAGTTTAAGGGGGCTCGTCAATTATGAAGATTCCTAATTCCCCAACGACATCATTACTTAGGGTTGGAAGGTCAATCAATTTATTGGATTGACACATCACTGGCTCCACCCCTTTTACTTGTTCGTTGGAGGAAATGAAATAAAATAACAAAATTATTTCATTTCATTTTTTTTAAGTCGCAAAACATAATTTTTCTCCGGACCTGCTATGGTCAAGAAAAGTCTCCCTTAAGATAATATTGGTTCTACGAATTCAATGGTGCCCTCAAATTTTTAATCCAAGCAATGTTTAAAAAGATAAAAAACACCGCTCACACATTTACTGAACGTACCCGAAAAAAAGTTCATAAATTCATTCTGGGAAATACGGGCTTCAGATTCATGCATCGTCAATTTTCACAGACTCGTAATAATTCAATATAATTAAAAAAATACATGTAAAAAATATGGGTCTTTATATTATCCCCACCTTAGGTCTTTTCATCCCCTAAATCCACAACATATACTAAGAAAACAAATAGGGGTATTGAGCACGAATCTGAGCCTCCCCCTACCATGTACTCCCCTGGAGGTTCCCGTGCTGCCAGCGAATGTGCACCAAAGGTATCAAATTCCCATAAAGGACCAGCTCTTTTCAATCTTCAATCTCTACTGGAACCTCCATAAACGTCACCATATTGTCTAAGTCAATATTTCCATGGTCAATGAAGTGATATGGGTCGTGCACGTATCTCCTCAACTGGGATACGTGGAAGATGTTGTGCACCTTAATCAACTGTAGTGGAAGTTTCAAACAGTATGCCAAATCGCCTATCCTTCGAAGTATCATAAAATTTCCCATAAACCACAGTGATAACTTGTCGTCCCAACCAAATCTCTATAGTCTCCATAGAGGAGAGACTTGCAGGAAAACATGGTCCCCCACCTGGAACTCCAGAGGTATCCATCTCCTGTTAGAATATGACTTTTGTCTACTCCATATAGTCTTTATATACTCTTTGATGGTATGCACCTTATCAGTGGTAGGTCATACCAACTTTGGATCCATAAGTGCTAACTCCCCTGGGTCTGTCTAGCATATAGGTGATCTGCATTGTCGATCATATAGGGCCCTGAATGGTGCCATACCGATGGTGGATTGATAAATCTTGTTTTATGTGAACTCTACCAAGGGCCAGTGATCCTCCCAACTATGGCCAAAATATAGGATACGTGCACATAGCATGTCCTATAGTGTCTAAATGGTCTGATCCGTCTGACCATACGTATGAGGATGAAAGGCGATGCTCAAACGCAGTTGAGTCCTGAATGCCTCCTGCAATCCCATCCACTACCGGGTTGTGAAACGTGTGTCATAGTCATGGATTATTGTCAATGTCACCCCATGAAGTTTCACAATCTTCTACATGTAGAATCATCACAATCCCTCTACTGTTCCCTAATCTCGAATAGGTAGGAAGTGGGCGGACATGGTGAGTTGTTCAACGATCACCCATATAGAATCATCTCCCCTAGACGTTCATGTAATCCCTATCACAAAGTCCCTGAAGATCTCATCCCACTTCTACTCTGGCACCTCTAGTGGTTGAGCAAATCCGGCTAGAACCTAATGCTCATCCTTCACTTTTTGACAAGTGAGGCTTCATGAAATAATCTTTTCTACTACCTTCTTTATCCCTAGCCAACAGTGCTGACGTCGGAGGTCTTGGTACATCTTCTCCACACCAGGATGTACCGCCAGAGGGTATGTATGGATCTCCCTCAACACCTCCTCCCATACTTCCACTGGTATCATGGTATGTCCTATTAATAGGATGACATGCTCCCCACCTTCAAAAAATCCATCAAGTGCCTACCCTGAGGATATTTGAGCAGGTTGAGCCTCACAACCAATGTCCCCAATATGTACCTTTCTGACACACTGAAGGAGTGGGGTAGTGACTGTCAAAGACTGGAGGTATGCTACTCCATCTCTATCCACGAAGGATATCTACAACATGACTACCTGTTATGTCTCCTCACTCAACAACTACAGACCAGACCTCCTGCTGAGTGCATCTGGTACCACGTTCCCGTTCCCAAGAGTATAGACTATCTCAAAGTCATAGTGCTGGAGGAACTCTAGCCATCTCTGTTGTCTCAGGTTTAGGTATTTCTAAGAGAAGTGATACCTGAGACTCTTGTGATCAGAGAAGACTGTAAAACGATATCCCATCAAGTAATGTTACCACATATTCAAATAGAATACCACTACTACTAACTCTAGGTCATGGGTGACATAGTTCTGCTCATTCTATCTCATATCTCATGAGCCATAAGTGATCACTGCTCGCTCCGGCATCAGGACACACCCATGTCAGGTCCCAGATGCATCACAGTAGACTACATAAACAACACCCTCTTCTAGTAGCCTCAATATGGTGGCACTAGTTAGTCTCTGCTTCAGCTCCTAGAAACTCTACTGGAAACTCTCCGTCCATACAAAGGGATTCCCCTTCTTCTTCATCACTGACAAGGGTGCTGAAAATCAGTTAGATTCATGAACGAACCTCTGGTATTACCTAGCCAACCCCAGGAAACATCACACCTCCGTCATGCTCATGGGTGGCTCCCAAGAAAGCACAACCTCTATCATTACTGGATCCACTACAACTCCAGCCTCTGAGATAACATGTCCTAGAAAGTGGACCTCTCGTATCCAGAACTAGCACTTCAATAGTTTACCATAAATCTGGTGCTCTCAGAGTGTATCCAGAACTATCTGAAGATGATAGGCATGCTCCTCCTCCATCGCCGAGTACACCAAGTTTTCATCGATGAACAACACCATGAAGTGATCGAGGTATGGATGAAAGATCTTGTTCATGAGCCCCATGAACATTGCTAGGGTGTTTTTCATGCCGAAAGGAATATCCAAGAACTCATAATGGCCATACCGTCATCTGAAGGTCGTCTTATGAACATCATTGTTTTGTATCACGAGCTAATGATAGCCTTATCTGAGGTATATCTTAAAAAACCAATGAGCTCCCTTCAGCTGATCGAAAGGATCATCAATCCATGGAAGTGGATACTTTTTCTTAACGGTCACCTGGTTCAGGCACCAGTAGTCCTCATAGAGTCTCAAACACCCATCTACATTCTTGGAGAATAGAACCGGGGTTGCCCATGGAGAGACATTGGGTCTTATGAACACCTTTTCTTGTAAGTCCTCCAATTGTACTCATAACTCACGAAGCTCTGTGGGAGCCATCCGATATGCAGGTGTAGATATCGGTGTCATCCTGGGGTACAGGTAGATGTAAAAGACAATCTATCTGCATGGATGTAGTCCTGGAACATCATCAAGAAAGACATGATAGCTCGGACTCTCAACAAAAGTTGCTCTGAGGGTAAGGCTAGCCAACTGATGAGTAATTGGATGCACTCACTTCTGGATAAGTCCATCCTATACTGAAAAGGTTTCATTCTCCCTAGTAAATGAAAACATGGTCCCATCTGTGGGGACACACAACACTTTTTGCCTAATGCATTCAATCTAACCATGAACTTTGGATAACCAGTCCATACCCAAGATGACGTTATAAGGCCTCAACGCCGCTACTAGAAGATCCTAGCCAAATCTCTCGCCTCATAGAGTAAGCTCACACGGTTGGCACCAGTGTGTAATTGTCGAATCCGCTCCCATAGGAGTCTCTAGCCATAAGGACTAAGCCAATGGATCCACTAGAATCTCGGAGATCCAAAAGAGGGTCGTGGAAATAAAAGAGTGAATGTAACCTATGTCTATAAGTATTGCAGCTAACGTGGCGTAGACATAGATCGTGCCTCTAATCATATCCAGAGCATTATGGTCAGAGGCCTCAGATTCTTGGAGATGAGCTCATCATTGTCCTCTTGATCCCTATGGTCTGGGTGGACCACCTGGTGGCGGTGTTGGTAGAACCTCGAAACGCATCCCACCGCCTGCTGGTTGGCCATCTCTTCTGCCACGTCCACTATCCTGCGGACCACCTCGCTCGAACCTTTGTCTCCACCTCAGCAGTCCCTTGACTGTCTTCTAGTCGTCTATACAGAGGTTTGGGCAATGGTGAGCCATATGACCCTTCCCACCACACGTGTAACATTGTGTGTCCCTCGCCTGTCTTCCTCTACCTTGCGAGCCTCACACCTATTACCCTGCGTCCCAGGATCATCCACCAGAAGGTCTGGTCTACTCGGAACTCTGTTTCATCTGCTCGCTGCCTGCTGCAGAAGACTCTGCTACCTGATTTCCGGTGGTGACTCTTGTTGTGGGTTCCAGCTCAGTTAGGAAGCTCTCCACAAATAGTGCTCGCTCAAGCACCCCAGCCTGAGTCGGTATGCTGAGTGATACCATCGATGATCTGATCTCCTGTTGGAGACCCTTCTCAAAGGTTTGGTCCCTGAAGAAAGTTTCCCACAACATGTTGGTGGAGTAGCGGGAGAGATCAGAGAACCTCTCCGAGTACTGGGCCACATTCATGCTGCCCTGCTGTAAGTGTAGTATCTCCTATATATGCATAGATTGTAAGGTTGATAAGAAGAACATTGTCCTGAAAAGGCCCTCGAAGTCCGCCTAGATGAGGGTCTCCTTATCATGTATCTGGAGAATCAGTCTCCACCATATCCATGCTACTTCCTAAAAAAGGCTGGCTACTGGGATAACCATAAAATCAGCTGGTGTCCCAACCAAGCAAAAAACTCTAACCACAACCTCCAGCCAGTCCTCAGCTGCCTAGGGGTCCATCTCACCTCAGAAACTTGGCGGCCTCTACCGCTAGAACTCATAAAACAAGATTAGTCAGTGTGCATCATCTACTAGTGGAGCTGGTGGTAACGACTTTCCGATGGGTAGTGGTGCTTCTGGTACACCACTCGAAGGTGCTAACCACGTAAGAGGGCCCTGCACTGAGGCCTCATTGATCGGTGGGCCATCATCACATATTGTCTCAGGAATCCTGGTTGGCTATCTATGTGACATAATCCTAAAAGAAGATAGATGTGCCATGTTCATTAAGTTATACCTGATGAGATGAATCAAGAGATCAAAAAGGAAACTTTTCAAAACATACACAAAAATTGATTTTGTGTACTGAGTCGAATATCAGAATCCAGGGTCCTAGTGTATGGATACGTCATCCATCGCACCAACACTGGACTCCCCGAACTGAAAACAACACTCATAACGCTTAACACTATTGCTTCACAGAAAAGATCATATTCCTACTTCTTCGGTAGAACCAAACTTTTATAATATAACTTTGTCATGACCCGTCCCCCGGTGCCCTTACCATGACTACCCCAAACCCACCATCCATATTATAGGGGCTGGTGACTAGCAACAAAAGGCATATTCCCTAAAACGGGAAGGTGTTTCCTTTAAACCTATACAAACACATGGTCTGAGAACACAACAAGAAGAAACTATGAAGTAAACTGCTATAGTAAAAAGGAGTGATGAAATTAAAAGGTGCCAGAACACAAACCCAACTGAATATAAAAGTACAAATAAATGATAAAATACAACTGAAAGGAACAAAACAACTAAAAAAGGTAAAATAGATAATGAGTCATCCTCTGAGGATCCTACCTAAAGACTAGGTACAGATAGCCTCCTCAGCACTCCATGTCCTCTTATCTCCTCCGTGTACTGCCTAGTCCTTGTTCCCTCAAACCTCAGCCCAGCTGATTGTCGTCTGCACAAGACACAACAAGGTGTGGGTAAAGCCCGTGCTGGGGTGAGTATAACGATACTCAGTAGGGAACCTGAGACCCCCGAAGGTCTCTCATAATTCCATAAGGAAGACCACAAGTCATGATCTCCATCACAAGTTACAAAGAAATAGACACAGCTCAATTAGAGTCTCAACTCAAACCATATATGAAACTCAGAGAAATATGAGATGATGTCGCCCCACATAGGATCACTATGAATTCTGATAGGTAGCCATGGATTCTGTAGGCCTAAGAACAAGTAACATTCCTAGTCACAACGTCAAATACCTCAGATTCTAGAGAACTCCTCCTCTATAAAGTACATTGGGCTTGTTACTTCACAAAGAGGCGCTTCCCACTATCCTTAAACTGCTGAGTTACTCCTACCCATCGCGTACCGTGGGTCTACTGAGTCACATAGAGACACTCCCCAACCTTGGCCTACTAACATACTCCTCCCCACCGCGTACCATGGATTCTCCCCACTATGGCTTGCTGAGGTACTCCTCCCCATAGCGTACCTTGGCGGTCGAGTCACTCTGAGTTGAAAATTCAGCAGTTGTCAGGTCTCATCCAGTCGTAGGGTTCCGTACGTAGCGTGCATGGGAGAACACTACCCAAGTCATTGGTCATATTTTAACTAGCACGAAGTCTCACAAAAAAGTAACCCAGTGATTCTTCATGTCACAAGGGTTCCAACACAATAGACAGTGTGGAAACTGGACGCCTAGTCTATGTGTTATTAGAATTTCAGGGCCAAGGGCCTGGTAGGATTTTAGTGTGATCCAACCCAATAGTATTCCAAGTTTCTCCGAAACTCTCATGGAGTAAGTCAAAAGGATCGTCCCGCTGAAGGATCCCAACTCCGCAAACAGTTTGTCAAAGGGATGTTTGGTTCTAGAGATAAGTCCCTTTAAGTATTTATAGGTCCATTTTGGCTTTTTTTTTGTCTGACTTGATCGGACTGACATGGCCTGAACCGGTCTGGTCTGGGCCACAGCAGACTCGTCCCACTGGGCCGAGGTCTGGTCTGGCCTACAAAAAGGGGCAGACTACAAGTGTTGTTGGGACCATGTATGAAGGGGCCCATAAAGGGGCAGCCTATCCTGTGGTAGGACGCGGCCCAGCCCACTGGGAGGAGGCCCGTTGGGCAAGAGGCCCGAACCACTAGCGACGACACGCTGGAGGGTGGTCCGGCCGCGATGGGTGCGGCCCACGGTGCTTCCGCCAGGAAGATCGGGGGATCCTCTCCCCCAAGATCCCAACTGTACAATGGCTGTTTGTCCTTTGAAGCGTCAGCACCATGTGGGCGTCACCCTATCCCCACGGAACCCACCAGAGGTTCAGGTTCTGCCTCCTCCATCGTGGCTTAGGCCACGGTCTCCTACTCACCAGTGGTGCGCGACATCACGCCGCCCTTCCCTTCTGCGGTCGGCCGATGAGCCGGCTGCCTTCTCCTTATTCTACGGCTGACGAGCTGCGGCCCCTTCGCACACTGGTAGTGTGTGACAGCGCACCACACCTCCTCCATGGCACATCAGTTCCGACCACTCCGATGTCTACCATAGCTTCATGTTGTGACCTCCTCTCGCGGCGTACATTGGTGCATCGCCTCTTTCGTAGCCGTTTTGTGCTGTCACACTAGTGATATTTCATGGAAGGCACGGGGGTAAACAAAGTTGCGGAGGGTTCGAGTCAAGTTTGTTAGGTCTGTATCCTCCACTTTAGCTCATGATCAAATAGAGGATAAAATGGGTTTAATAATTTCTCATATTAAACAACAGACAAAATCCCACAAGGATACCCCTTAACAACCATCCACATTATAAATGATTCGCAAATCAACATGTTAGTAGGTTGACCTGAATTCTTCATATAATTTTCAAGAATTGGGAAGAGGGGATATTTTAAGGAATCCTAAATGAATAAACCCCCTACCTCGAAAGATCAGTTAAAATGCACTTTCTTGAAGCTGGATCTTGTTCTTCCTTCTCGCAACCAGTTCCCAAAAACGCCACTCGTACATCACCCTTCTGTTCATGGTTTGGTGTCGTCCATCACATCCCACTGGGTTGGCTTTGTCTTCTAAGGGTTTAGCATTGCGGCACTCCATCAACACTTCATTTCTTGGAAAATTTGTGTTGATACCCCTCCCCAAGCTATATATATATATATGAGAGGGGGAGGGTAAGTAACGCCGTTGGAGTTTAATGGGGCTCATCAATTAGAAAGCTTCTGAATTCTCCAACGACATCGTTACATAGGGTTGGCTGGTCAATCCATTTATTGGCTTGACACATCACTGGCCCCACCCCCTTTACTTGTCTATTAGAGGATATGAATTAAAATAAAAAAATTATTTAATTTCATTTCTTTTTTAAAAAAATCACAAAACTTAACTTTTTCTTCAGACATGCTAAAGTCAAATTAAATCCTTCTTTAGGAAAATCCCGGTGATGCGGATTCAATGGTGCCCTCATATTTTTAATCAGATCAATAGTTAAAAAGTTAGAAAATGCTGCTCACATGTTTATTGGACGTACCAAAAAAAGTTCAAAAATTCATTTCGGGCACTCCATGCCTCTGAATCATGTTCCGTCAATTTTCACAGACTCATAATAATTCTTTATAATATAAAAAAAATTAAATGGAAAAAAAATACGGGTCTTTACATCCATATGGTGGCCAATATAGCATGATATAGTAAAATTATATCTATTTCACTCAATTTATTGTATACCTCTATTGGATACTTATTTGAACTTCATTTGGTTGTAAGGCATCATAAATGACTGATTGATAACATTTTTTACTATCTTTCCTTAAGACTCTCCTTTAGAATAAATCTTGAATCATGACAACCTTCAGAAACCATGATGCTTAGAACATTGAATATTATTAAAGGACCATCTAATTTTCATTATCAAACATCAGTTTCTGGTGGAACTTGTGAGAATATTAAACATTTAGATCTAGACTCTAGTTGGTCACATCATGATGGTAGATTACATTTGAAATAATCAATCCATTGGACTCAAGTAATTGGATTCTTTCTGAACACCTTTTTAGGAAATCTAAACATTGTAAAGTGATTTATTTTTTGCAACAATAGACAACACTTTGAGAAAAAAATTATGTCATCTTCTTCTTAAAACAACTCCAAACATTTTGGTCCCAACTATCTCCCCCTTATGATTTTATTTTCAACCATGGATCATTAAACCATTGAATAATTGATACTCAATAAATGGATCACTTATCCAAAAATTCTAATCATATGTGAGTGAACTCAATGTTGGAAACTAGAATCATTGAACAACACAATTTCTATATGTCTTTATTTAAGAAACTTTTCTTACACCCCTTAAGAAACATTTTAAAAAAATTTGAGCTTCATATTTCACTTAAAACTTGTACCTATAAAAAAATATTCAACCTATGAAAGGAAAATTCCTAAATCCACTTTAAAAATTTATTTAAACTATTCACACAAACTAAAATAACACCATACCCATATAAAAAACTCTCCCTAAATATATAACCTTCTTTGAAAGCTGGAGTACATACTAATAATAAAATTTTTGTTACATATTTTCTCTCCCATTAACAAAACTATCCAAAAAAATATGGGGAGGGGATGGATACCACATAACTTAACCTTAATGTAAAGGAGGTTTTACTCCCACAATCACCCTCATACTCTATAATTTTTCCTTTAGCATTGGTTTGGTGAAAATATCAACAACTGGATCCATTATTGGAACAAACTCTGTTATTAGTTCATTTCCTTCCACATTCTCTTTGATGCAGTTAAATTTAATATCAATGTTACTTGATCAATAATATTACATCGGATTATTAGTTAGATTTATAGAAATTTGATTATAACAACTCAATGGAAGGTAAAACTTTACATCAACCAAACAATCTTCCAACTGAGTCTTTATCCATATCAATTTTATTACATCTTGAGTAGATTCTATATACTCAACTTCTACTATACTGAGAGTTAACAAACATTTTTTCTTTGTATTCCAACTTCAACATATTTCTCCTAAAAAGAACACTCTATACCCAATTTGAATTTTCTATCATCAACAGTTACTACCCAACATATACATATCTGTCTAAACAGATCAATATTTCATGTACTATCATATTTCAACCCAAAATTAGTAATTCCACTAATATATCTAAAAATTATGTTTCTAACCATGAGATGATATTTATTTGAGGTACTTTAAAACCTAGAACAAATTATAACATTATAAACTATATCTGGACTTGAAGTATTTCGATATAAAAAGATTCCAGCTAACAGTATAAACACATTAGGATCATCCTTTTTTTCTTTCCCATATTTTTCAATCTTTATTCACACTAAGATGGGTGTGGAAACCATCATTGAATCTTCCAAGAAATTTTTTTTCAGAAGTTCCTTATAATACTTCTCTTGAGATTGAAAAATGTACTTATTCATTTGATAGATGTGTTGACTAATAATGTATTTCATTTATCCTAACATATAAATTTAAAAAAATATATTTGTCCCCTTAGAAAACTTTTCACATATTTATTCATCATTACCTATAAATATTAAATCAATAATATAACCAAACACAATGATGGAAACATCCTGATTTTCTTTTATATAGAGGTTATTATAAACTCTTCCATTCTTAAAGTTAAAATTCCTTAAGAAAGTATCTAATTTTGAATACCATGCTCTCAAATATTTCTTCAACCCATAAAAATCCTTATTTGACATATATACATTTCATTTATCTTTACCAAGCATTAACCCATGCATTTGTTTAATATAAACTTCTTTATCAAGTTCTCCATTAAGAAAAGGTGACTTTCCATCCATATATAATATCTTATATCTTTATTGTTCAATGAGAAAAAGAGATATTCTAATAGTTTAAAGCCTTAATTTTGAGGGAAAGGTGTCATTGAAATAAATTCCTTTAATCTATGAGTAAACGTTACAAATAAATGATTCATTATTTCATATAACTTCACCTTTTTCATTCAATTAATTTCCAAACACATATTTGTACCTATATAATTCTTATTTTTTGGTTTGGAGATAAGTTCTCATATATCATTATTCTCAATTTGATCTATCTTTTTATTCGTGGAATTAATTAACTTTTGATGCTCTGCAGATTCTTCAACATCTATTAACTAAACCTACTAATATAATGAATTCTATGTAACTAACCTTGATGTTCTTTTGGTTTGAAACAATTTTCCTCGATCACCAATGATTATATAGAACATTACTTTGTTTATCATTCTAGGATGAGATAAATGAGTTTTTTCTTCATCACTATAAATAAATAATTCTAAATAATTTAAATGTTTTATTTCAACATCATTACAGATATTATAAACTTTATTATGTTGTGTAACAGTAACAACTTTATCTTCACTTTCTCTCATATCTTTAATTGACAATGAAACTTTTCTATCATAATGTTCAATAACATTCACATATATATATATTCCAAAATATTTAATGTTTCTTTATTATAGCACATGTAAAATTAGGTGGATATCAATGATATATTCCATCAACTCCTCTTTGATCAAACTTCTTGAGATTATCTCCCTTGACGTTGAGAATACAAGAACTATAAAAAACCCCTGGAAATTTCAAATTTGCAGTTTCTTTATAAAAAACTCATAAGAATTCATATTAGAGTTCATCCTATGGAAACATAGATTCCTAATTTCAACTATTGTTCCAATATCATTCCTTCAAAATAAATCATAAGTATCATGTTCAATCAAAATTTTCCATGCCATCCCAACCAAACTTCTATTTCTTTTTTCAGAAACATAGATCCGTTGTTTTGTGTTTGTTTCACTAAATTCATGAAAAATTACATGATTTTCAATATAGACTTAAAAAATCCCATTATTAAATTATCTACCATTATTAGTTAGAATTTTCATCATGAAATAACCACATGATTCTTAAGTATTTCTCTTAAAAATCTTAAAATTTTTAAGATGTAACGCCTTGACCACAGAAAGCCTAGAGTCAGTGCATTACATTATTACATTGGCATAGATACATGCTTCAAATACCAAGAGACCGAATGGTTTAGTAGTTTTGGAAAAAAAGATTAAAAACATGATACCCGTATTACATTGGGAATTATAAAACAAAACATTATACATAATAAAATGAAATGAATAGAATCCTTGAAAGATTATTCAAATATTTCTTCTTCATAACCAGGGGAAAGGAAACAAAATCAGGGTGAACCCAAATGCTCAGTAAGGAAAATTAAAATAGAAGAAATAATTAATTTATGATAATAAAACTATATTTAAAGGTAAATAACTGATAACACATTTCATTCAAATATCTTGATAAGGCATAATAAATATGTAAAGTAAAGAAACTAAAATGTATTCCATTAAATCAATAAACTGAGAATGAAAAGCATCAATGGATACATAAATGAAATAATATCATGGGTAATAATATTAAATAAATTATTAATAAATATAATAACTAATTATTTTATTTCATGTTTCCTAGGCACACGATACCTTTACCATCAAAATAATATTTTTTAAACTATTTTGATTTAGACATCTAATTCATCTCATGAAACTACTAATGAATCAAGAGCCTTGAATTAACCGATCCCCAACCCATCGGGATAGCATTAAATAGTCTCCAACCCATATCTTTCATGTAAAATCATTCCTTGTATATTGAATAATTAATTTAATTCAAAAACAATGTTCCTTATCAAATATCTGTATTGAATAGAAGATACGGATTTATTAATAATTTGACAGTTAATCCAATAACTATGAAAGTGAACACCATATGTAAATATGGTATAATTTTTAGGAAATAATAATATCCACCACCTACATATGTAGATATTTAATGAAATTACAATAAATTTATTGTCTCATGATAAAGTTAATAATCACAAAAGAAAGTAAGATTGCAAAGGTAATTTTTTCCACTTGGAAATTTTTATGCTAAACCCATTGGGAGAGATAATTAAAATTAAAGCATAAAATACCATGATTTATTAGTGAATAATTATATTAAATGATAAAGGTTCCTTATATACACTACAATAAATTGAATTGGTGTATAGTAACAAATAAGTCTCAATGGAATGTAAATTGAGACAAAACCATTAACTTGTGTTTCCTTTTTTTTGTGAACGTCATTTAACCACATTTATAAGGGTTTTAAACATGTTAAAAACATATACTTGAATGATAATCATATTTATAATATTTTATATTATCTTGTTATGATATATTATTACCTGGTTACTAGAAATATTTTATTATTTTCACTATTTCAGGTGTTGATTGTCTAGTTCCTCGAGTATGTTTTAACTTGTTATTTGTTGTTCCTATTACTTAGATCAGGATTTCATAATCTAAAGAATTTAAAAAATCATTTAATTATCATATATATTTATTATATATTTATTTTTAATAATCCATAATATTTTGAAATAAGAAATGAAATGCACCGTTCATGGAGATGCACTACTAGAAAAATGATCTATAGCCACAGAACTATAGCCACGATTTAAATTATCTGTGGATATATGGTGATATATATCCATATCCAAATAGTTGGGCATGGTAAAAGTTCCTTTAGATATTATTTCGATCTGTACTTTCCTCCCCAACCCACAAACCCTCCACCTCCCCCCCCCCCCCCCGCAAACCTTCACCCCCTCGAATTGCAATTCATCCTCCTCCATCGTCATTCCTCCTCCCCTCCTCCCCTCATGATTCCTCCTCCCATTCTCATACCTTATCATTCCTCCTCCCATCCTCCTCCCTCATCATTCCTCCTCCCATGCTCCCCTCATGATTCCTCCTCCCCTTGTGATTCCTCCTCCCCCTTCAACTCCGACGTATCCACCAAACCTCCCCGCCGGCTCCGATGTGGATCCAACGTGGCTTTGACGCCTCCCTGTTGTCATGACTCTGGTGCTACCAGCTCACCTCCTCACTGACAGGACCTACCCACCTCCATACCAATGCGACTCCAACACCCCCTCCCCCCCACCTCAATGTGACCCTCCTCCTCCAATGTATCTCATGGCTGCTCAACGCCACAGTGACATGGCCACACCATCCAAACTAAATAGAAAAAGGATCCATCTTCCTATAAGGATCAAAAAGTGAAGGTTCATATAATCATCTCTAGTTTTATAATTTATTTTTATTTAAATCTTAAACTTTTTAACACTATTTTGGTTTCCTGGTTAGGGATGTTGGGATATCCAACATCAATTCAAAGTTAAATTGTCCCTTAACTATAATGGTATAGAGTATACCTCATTCCTCTACCTTTAGCATCATTATATGTCTTAAGATTAGAAATATTGTTTCACTCTTTTTTAAAAGATCGGTTGATCCACCTTTCTATATTTCTATTGTTTATAATTTCACATATGTGTCATGTAATCAAGACCCTATCATCAATGGAATACACCAACATGTTATTTTTTAAAATTTTGTTCAATTTTAGTAGATTGAAGATATATTGGGATGTCTTGGTTTGTGTATATTTGGGTTATGTTGAGTAATTTCTATTTTATTTGGAACAATTCTATCTTGTCAAATTCTATGTGTTTTCCTTATAATTAGTTAATATTATTTCTATTTAACTTTTTTTAGTTTGGTATGAATAAAATTTATTCTATTTTATTTGGTCGTTATGATATATTTCTTCTAGGGTTAGTGTTATGAAACTCTAGTCGATCCCATTTATGTAAATTGAGTTTCATTCAAGTGTGATAGAGTATAGTCATCTTAGGAAAATTTTAATAAATTTATCTATGTTTTACTTCCTCATTTTTTATCACATTAGCTTTCCTAAAGCCACCCCCTGTAGATTCAATCTCATAAATTTGAATCAATACAATAAATGTCATGCCCTTTTATTTTATTTTATCATTTATGTAAATAATTGTAATTTCATGATGATATGAAATGAACCTGCTGTGATTATGGTGCCTTTGTTTTTAGTGAAACATTCTCCATAACTTCCTCCTATAACTCACTAAGACATGTAAATCACATCATGGAATAACTATATTAAAATACTCTAGCCATTTTCAAGTGGGTATCCTCGTTAGATAGCTCCATGGAATAAGTTTTATATTCAAAAATTGTGTAGAAATCACCAATTATATCTCTTATATTTAAATTCATCCAATCTTAATTATAGATGTAATTATGATGTTTAGATCATTTATTAATGGTACATCATCACATAAATTTAATCTTTTCATTAAAATAACCATTCAAAAAATTCATTGAATTTTAATATTTATAATGACTTTATATATCATTTAAAGTAAAAAATTCATATATGCATGAAACCTTTACACTAGATACAGACAATAAAGTTCTGAAATAGACCAACAATGTCTATTTATTCCATGGTACATATTTCACATCCCACAATTTTATAAACATATACAGTCGATATAGGATTAATGAAATAAATTTCATTCTATTATTTCATATTCTTCATTGTTAGAATTAGATTCATTGATAACCTAATTTTAAATACCTTTCATAATATCCTTTTGATTATTACCCAAATATTAGTTATTACCATTCAAATAAGTTTATCATTATGGTCATTAAACTTCACACTGCATTTCTCATTATATTCCACATTGTATTACACTTTGCACATTCTTATATTGGCATGATATGTTTAAGGCTTTGATTTACAGTTGGTCATGATTGTTTTACATCATTTTATTAATATTGTGATGAATTTTATGAATGTATTTCAAAAATATATTTGTTATTGATATATGTTAGTTTTATTATTTATCATATTTGTAATATGAGTTTTGGTGTTTTTTGTGTTTTTGTATATATATATATATATAAGTGTTTTTTAGTTCTTCTAATCACTCATGATATGCTTTATCGACTTTTAGGATCGAGTTTGAGTATGCGTTGAATCATCAAATAAGTCACATCATCAAAACACTCGAAATTGGATTTCTAGAACCAATCTTGACATGACCATAAACATTATGATGCGACCATGTTCTTCACAATGCAACAAGGTACATCGCAGCATGATATGAAAATTTCTAAAAACCGATTACCTCTCAACTACTCAACTACCAAGGGAATTGTGGTTTGATCAATCTCTATTGATATATGACCTCTCAAACCTCAACACCTGAGGGGACTGGGGGCTAGTGTATAGGGTCTAGGAGTATGGGTCTTGGTGCAGCGGGCTGGGGGGGACTTGTGCAGGGGGGCTAGTGCGAGGGGGGGTACTGCTGGGAGGGGTGGCTCTGGAAGGGGGGAGGGGGATGCTATTGTAGGCGCATCATGTTTAGAATTTTTAAATAGATTTGTAAATATAGGTTAAAAGATAAACATAATAATGTTTACTATCGAGGGTACCTATAATATAGAGATACATATTCAGTGCTATAATAAATAAACTATATGAAATGTAACTCCATTGAAAAACTGTTCAATATATATATATATATATATATATAACATTAAACAAGTTTAAATAGACAATAAAAATATATACAAATGATATAGAAACCAATGGGAACCTAAATAGAAAAATTGGAATTTCTAATAGTGGTGTATTCCATATTTAATGTCCAAGAATGACCCCCAAGTCTTATCCAAGAGCATATTTAAAAAAAATCACATCCTCACTCCTTAAACCATGTGATTTGAACTTCCATTTTTTGGTGCCTACCCTTAGTTAGATCCTAAATAAATGGATCTGTTCACATGCTATTAGAAAACATATTGGGTGTGAGTATAAGTTTTCTGTATCGAACACATACTAAAATATCATTAATCTTTGCAAATATAGTATAAATATATGTTACTTGAATAGATAAAAAAAATATCCATCATTCTAATTAGATAGTAATTCCATGGAAGGTGCAATTAAGAATAAATGCCTATAAATGGACGATATAAACCTATGTTACATGCCTCAAGAATAGCTTGGTATTAGAGAATGATAAATGAAATATATTTAGGGTGTAATACTAGTCATATTGGTAAAAAAAATAAGGGTGTATATACAGGATGTGGGAGGACAAATGGCCCTAGGGAAGGAACTAAAATCCAGCGTCATCCCTCTCAAAATAAAACAATAATAGATGATAAAATCTTGAACATAATGTGGATCATGGTTTAAGTAAATGGATACCTAGTTAAAGCATGTGATTTACCTTTTCTTTTATGCATGGAAACTAGTTTTTTACTTGTGAAGTCTTTCATTTTTATTTTCATTTACATAATTTATTTCATTTTCTAATTCTTACCCATTTGATTTTTATTGTAGTGATATAAATGGATAATAACTATGTGGTTATGGTGTTTGGATTAATATTGGACCAAAGTTTTATACATACCATATTAAGTGTTCTGCCATCCATGGTTCTTCAATTGGTCAATAATAAAATTGGTAATTCTTAATTCATTTACTGTTTGTTTGTTCATTCATGTGAGAGGTTTATAATTTTTTTAACTACAATAATAATTTCTCTTGATTACTAGGTTTCTATTCACTTAATTAGTGGTTAATAACTGATTTAGTGTTGAATAGTATCATTTTATAATAATTGGTTTGTATTATAATATTTCATTCAGTAGCTAAATTATTTTTGGTAAATATCTACATTCAGAAAAATAAACTATGATTATTCATCACCAGCCACTAAATTCTCCAATGTGTCATTATATAATTCTTTCATCAATTGTTAAAATTTGTTTTGGGTTGTCATTGGTCAATGAATTTTTCTCTCTGTCTATTTATTAGGTTTTAACGGAACATGATAATTGTTTTTATTTGGAATAGAACACGATATTTTGATTTGATGATTGTTTTTATGTTTGTTTATGAGTTGTCAACTATTGATCTTTGACTGTTTGAATATTATTTTATCTCAATTGAGCACTTTGGGAGAGAACTATTTGTGTCTTTTGGTGATATCCATGTGTTTTTTTGATGTGCAATATGTTTTTTAGCATGGGTGAAGGGGTGTGGTGGGGTATAGGGGGTGTAGGGGAAGGGGCAGGGGAAGGGGGTGTGCAGGGGAGGGGGTCGGGGCAGGGGGTGTGCAGGGGAGGGGATAGGGGTACGGGGTGTGTAGGGGGATGGGGAGGGGCAGGTGGAAGCGGGAGCAGTATATGCGGGGTGGGGGTCTGGGTTGGAGGGGTTGGGGAAGAGGGTGTGTGTAGGGGGTGGGGTGTGTAGGGGTAGGGGGAGGGGTGTTCAGGGGGGGTCTGATGAGTGCAGGGGGAGGGGTGGGGTGTGTAGGGGGAGATGGTAGGGGGCTGGGGGCTGGGGGTTGTGTAGGGGGTAGGGGGAGTGGTTTATTCTAAGCAATAAATTGATAATATCCTAGAGAGTAGTGAAATGTCATTCAAATATTACCTTTATATCTTCTTACTAGATAACTCCTCTTCATACTAGGGAAATAGTTGAGTTACATAAGAGATCTTAATTACTAAATGGAAAATCTATAAAAATAGTATAATCATCTAGAATGTTACAAGGAAACCAAAAAAGAAAAACTACTAACTATAATGACTATAAAATCTGATTCTACTTGGGTTTTTTTATTTCTTCATGGTTATGGTTGTACATGAAAAACAAATATATGGACGGATTTATGTTCTTCATTACAATATAAATACAAAATAGTTCATGTAGTAGTTTCTAGTGGAGTGACATTCCTACTACTCATAGATGGGAGAACCACACACTCAAGATTTATCCTTCCTTTTAATATTAATGAATATTCAACTTGTAATATTAAAGAAGGAAGTTAACTATATGAAATCCTAAAAGTATTACAAATTATTATATGGGATAAAACATTGATGGTCCATAAGCATTGTTTTGAAACACATGATCAGGCCATGAGAGATATTAATTAGTCGTTATATCTCGCTTCTTTTCCCATTATTTCCTTATAAGTGGTTTCTTAGGATGAGGCAGGTTCTACCCACTCCCATCAAAGGCAGTGGTTTCAACATCAAATTCGGGTAAGGTTTCTTTGGTTTTTATTCTTTGGCTCAATTTTAATTAGGGATTTTTTGATTTATGGGTTTCCTATATTTTTGTAGTGTGTTTTGGATCTCATTGAGGTGGATACAAGCCTCTTGTAGAAGGAGACTTACATGTGTATTCATAGGTAGAAATATATATATATAAGTTTCCCATTTATATATATTCACTCATGGAAGTATGAATATAAATATTGGGTTCATGTGTTTTTATATATAGATATAAAAAATGCATACATGTGTAAGTTTAAAGTGGTATACGCAAGTATAAACATATATTTAAGTACCCCTTGTACATATTGGTCATGAAAATATGTACATAGAGGATATGTGTCCTTATATATATGTGAAGGTGAATATGCATGCGATCAAGAGAAAATAGAAAATTCTAGTTGTCATCGTCAAAAGCATCACTTCTTGAGGTAGGTTCCCTATGACTAACCCATTAATTTGAATTCCATAATTGGTTGAGTATTTTAGAAAACTTTTTTTATTATTATATAATGTGTATATACTATGAAAATTGGTTTTGGATCTTTGAAATGACATTTTCACCTGTTTTACATGACTTTCCTAAGCCTTCAACATGGACTAGTAGAATATTTCAACCAACTTAATAGTAGAAAATGAAATTTCCTTCACTTTAGAGATGACAATATCCTCATTTCAAGAAAAATTAAGGTCAATATGACCAAGGAATTCATACATTATTTCCAAAAAGATGATTCATAGACAAGTTAATGGAATAGTAATATATGGAATGGTTTAAAAATATTTCATTAATCAGAAATTTATTTCCATAGAAACATTATAACTATCATTAGGATTCATTATTATATCCCAAAATAGAGTTCTCTATTTACCAAAATCTCTTAACTTTCAATAATTTATTTAGTCCTCTTTGTAGATGGGAATGAATTGGGGAATATCTCCATCCAATATGTCTTCCCTAGAGTCTCTTATTAAACCACCAATAATGAACAAAACCATTATAAATCATGTCTAAGGAGCACCTCATGTAGTTTTTAATCCTCAATTTTTACTTAGATATTTTTGGGTTTCCCTGTAAAGGGTCCAGTATCACCAAAACTTGAATCATTCACAATATCTCTAGCACCCTAAAAAAGGATCAAACATCAACCCTGGTAGAGTTCTTACATCATGAGATTGGGTAAAGAAAACATCTACTAAAAACTGATTACCTCCCAACTACTCATCTCCCAAGGGCATTGTGGTGTGATCAATATCTATTGTGACGTAACCTCTCAAACCTCCACACCTGAGCAGCATTGAATTTTCATCTCCATCTACACCATGGTGTGACCAAGAGTCGGTGCAATAAACTCTCCCTTGCGACGTGATTTTATCTTCAACGCCAAAACATCTTCAAAACATCACCCTTCAACTCCAATCTACTTTAAATCTCTTCCAAACATACAAATGGTCTTTACCTCTTATAAATTATACAATTCCACCTAAGTTTGAATATGATTCATATATTGACTAATGAATTGACAACCAAACCCAATACAAAAGTCATAAATCATATCCACTTGAGTATCAACCAACAATCTCCACCTATGACACAAACACCTTCAAGGGAACCTTCAACATCAAACATTTTCCTGGTCACAACACATCCTCAACATCCTCCGCATGGAATTATTAACAAGGAACTCTTATGATCATGTGACAAGAACTCATATCTACTAAAAAAATGCAGAAAACTCATTTTTTACTGTCTGAGGAATTGTGTCTGGTACATGTATAAACTCTTGTCTTAATTCACAATTCTTTTACTTATAAAAAAATCCAGAAAAATCTACTCTAAATGATAAAAATTACATGTATCATTCAAAAATAAACATGTTGGATGTTTTCATCCACAGAAAACTTCATTAATCACATAACCATGACCAAGATAATTCATCCAACCAAATATCAATTGTGACATACCTAGCCCAAAACATTCTCTAGGGGTACTCAATAAATCAACATAAATGTTAAAAATGTTCACTCACTAGCTCAAGATTAGATTAATTTCCTCATGATTAACTCTAAAATTATAAATGAAGGCTTTTAATGTTTTAAAAAACATTTTTTGTACCCTTCCATAGTGCCTTTCAAACAAGGGTTACCATGATTCAAGTGAAATATCTCACTTATTCAAATCATCATAATCATCCAAAACCTTATCTCCAACCTATTTCAGCATCGTACATGAATTCAAGCTTCTCCACATTTCAATATCCATTATCCACATTTCAATATCTACCATAATCATCCATTATGATGTACTATTAATATATTATTACCATACTTATGATGTATTGTGGGTATATTAAATAGATCATTAGATGTACATATAGAGAATAAATCCATATCAATTAGGATGAAATATTTCATCATAATACATACATAGTTATGTTAATATACCAACACTAAATCATAATTAAATCAAATAGTACATCTTGAATTAACACAATTTCAATTAAATAATATAATCAATTTGAAAATGATAACATATTTCATGGGAATCAGTTAGGATAATTTAATACTTGTTTTTGTATGTTAAAAAAATTACAAAGTATAAATTCCTATTCTAGATAATGTCAATGATGACCAAATCAATGAAGGGTGATGAAAAAAAATGGAAGAAAAGGAATATTTGAATGTTGAAAGAATTGAAGTATAGATATATGGAGTGATTTATGTTCTTCATTATAATATAAATGAAAAATGAAGGTTAAGGAACCTAGAAAAGGTGGGGATTAATAAAAACCTTTTTTAAGGGATATATATGAGATCCAGGCATCATAGCCTGTCTCTTGGAATCAAAAATAATCCACGCATAGTTCTGATAAGAGTCCCTTATATATGTTAGGATCTAACATTGGGAGGATCATTTTATCTAGTTCTGGCTAGTAAATGTGGGAATGAAACATGCAATAAGAATTCCTACATATATCTAACTCTCATGTGTTGTGAAATTTATATTCCTACAGCTATTAATTTGATAATGTAGTTTAATGTATTACCGAAAGGATAAATCACCCTATTTAAGGAATATCACTTGGCTAGATTTCAATCTTATTCTTCGATCTTACACATATTTAGTAATCCATGTAGTCTTCTTTGCTAATTTCATAGTTTTCATTTTTTGAACCTTGAGATTATTATTATTTCTCAAAGGATTATTATTTTATTTATAAGACCCCCATTACTTCAATATAATTCCATAGTGGCGTGTTGAGGGCAGAGAGAGGGTGCAGGGGGGGTGAAAGGCAGTGTGATCAGAGTAGGGGGATGATGAAAAGGGGTGAAGGGGGAGGGTGCAGGGGGTGTTGAGGAGGGGGTGTGTTGGGTTCTATTGCTAGGGTAAGGGGGAGGGTGCAGGGGGTGTACAAGGTGTGCATGAGTTATGCAGGGGGTGCGATGGGGTGTTTAGGGGGGGTGTTACGGTGTGCAGTGGAGTATGAAGTGGTGCATGGGGTGTGTTGAGGGAAGGGGGAGGGGTGTACATGAGAGGGGGAAGGGGTCAGGGGGTGTGTTGGGTTTTGTTGTAAGGGGAAGGGGTGAAAGGGTTGTACTTGGGAGGGGTGTGATGGGTTTTGTTTCTAGGTGGAGGGGGAGGGTACAGGGGGTGTGCTGGGGGTGATGGGGGTGATGGGAGTAGGGGGTGTATGTAGGTAGGTGTGAAGAGGGGAGGGGGGAGGTCAGGGTGTGGGGGAAGGGGGTGCAACAGGAAAGGGGGGGTACATGTGGGGTGAAATGGGGGTGAAAACCTGTAATGCATTATAAAAACTTGTTAGTGTAATAGTTCATTATTTGCATATGTTTTTTTATGTGAAAGCCTATTATTATGACAATGCATTATTTGTATTCTCATTTCCTTTAAGATTTCAAATCATGAAAATTTACCTCGGAAAAATCATAGGTCAAGGCAGAATACCTTCCAGAAGTTTTTTTCTGTAAAATAAAATCATCTCAACATGTAGCATAGTGGCTGAACCATGCAATTTTTTTGGAATTGGGAGACCTATATACATGATTTGGAAGCATGACTATATCCCTATAGCCACGGTTTGGAACCATGGCTCTAGGTCTTGTGTGGCTAAGCTTCTGCCATGGTGTGAAACCGTGGCTGTAGGATTTTCCCTAGAGCCATGCCAATACCAGTCATGGATCATTAAATCATGGCTATAACCTATAGCCACAATTTTGGGCATATTTATAGGGTTCCAAAATATTTCTATAGCTTTATTTTTTAGTACTGACGGTAGTTCGTACATACGTATAAACACTACTTTCATTTATTTTCTGTATTAAATGAATTAAAAGTAAATTATATATATCTACATTATAATTAATGTATAATATATATTTCATATATGTCGCATATTTTTATTAAAACCATCCATTATATGTCACATATATAGTGTGAACGAAACACATCTCTTTGAGGAGGTGATAGTCCACACATCTGCAAATGATGTTATCGTATTTACACAAAATAGAAAGCATAAGGGTATGTATTAAATAAAAATTAAATAACCATAAATAAATTATAAATATAATATATAAACATTGTAATCATAATATTTTCCAACATGATAGGTAGTAAAGGAAAAATAAACAATCGTGATTTCTTGAGGCGGTATATCAACGTACACA
This sequence comes from Viscum album, assembly GCA_963277665.1. Lineage (NCBI taxonomy): Eukaryota > Viridiplantae > Streptophyta > Magnoliopsida > Santalales > Viscaceae > Viscum > Viscum album. The sequence continues at coordinate 1,142,895,582 of OY728161.1, forward strand.
TAAACGGTAGGTTCGTTGCCCATTAGCTTGAAGTGCATATAAGTGTAGTTAAAACCCTTAGAATATAAACATATCAGTATACTAAGGATACTGATTTTATTATATTATCAAGAATAATAATATTTTAGTTGGTGGATAATGAAAATAAATCAAAATATCTAGAGGAAGGATGTTACCTCTTCTTTGGGTAACTCCTTTTGGTTTGAACCAAAGGTCTTCCTTGGGTGGATTTATTCCCAAAGGGAGGATTACAGGATTAGGTTAAGGATTTTGGGAGATTATTTTAGAATATTTTGTATGTTCCAATGGTCTTGATAGGTGTGAATAAATGGTAGGGTGAGTTTTTTTATAGTGGAGGGGGAGTCGTATTATAAATTTTTGAAAGGGGAATTCCACCCAAATTTTTCCTATGTCAAGTAGCTCCAATAATTGGAAAATTTTAATTCAAGGTAAGATAGGGTCAAAAATGGACATCAAATATCTTCTGTATAAGTTTATAGGTTTTTTGGATCTTAAGTATAAGGTCTAGTCATTTGTTAAGCTAATTTTTTTTCTTAATCATTGTAATTAATTTTAATCACTTTCACTAATATTTTTTTCAAAAACTAAGTTCAAATTATTAGACAATATAAATTATTCTTATTCAAAATATGGAATCCATTTTGAAAATTTTTAGTCATGTTAGTAGCAGAAATTAATTTAAATTTAATCTCATTAACGGGACGACAAATAAGGTTTTAAAATAAAAATGTTCAACAGTTTGCTATGTTTTTATATCAAATTTCAAAGAGATATATGTTACAATGAAATAAATTGTATTAATTGATGTAAAATTTATCTAATTATGTTTTAAAATAAATAAAAATATATTTTAACTTTATAAATAAATTATATGAAAAATCATTTTTGAAATAAAATTCAGTATTTTTCACTATTCATCAAAAAATGAATCTTTATAAAAAATTACCAAAAATTCACCCTAAAATAATTTTGATGTTTCAATTTCAAAAATTCAGTTTATTTTATCATATTAAATATATAAAAGTTTAAAAAATGGATTTAAAATAAGTTCTCCATTAAAATGCAATAAAACTACTTTTATAAAATATGGGTTTTTATGCATAAAATTGGGTTTGTTCTTATCTTATGCCTATAAAATATATTGGACGATTATAAAAAATATCTGATTATATATTTAAAATATAAATTTAAAATATAAATTCCCTATTAGTTTTATAATTTAATCAACTATGAAAATGTGACTAAATAGTGTTTTGTTTAAACTGGGTGTTGCGTGTATTGAAAACTAACTCAGTATTGAGTGTTTTGAAATATATCACCAAAATATTTATTCTAAAAGTAAAATATGGTAAATTCTTAGGGCTTCACATCATCCCTCCAAAAAAATCATCCTAGAAATTCTAGGTGTATTTCCTTCTAGAAATATATGGATTGTTCTCCTTCATAGAATCCTCTGGTTCCCATGTTGCTTCATCCATTTTGTGATTTATTTGGAGTACCTTTAATAGATGAGTAGAACAATTACACAATATCTACTCATGAGTATCAAAAATTATTATGGTTTCTTAATAGTATAAAATTTCATGTTCCAATTCTATTTCAACAGATTTTATCACATGTGTTGGTTCTGGAATATACTTCCATATCATAGATATATGGAACACATCTTGTACCTTGAAAATATTTGGAGGAATTTACAAATTGTAGGAAACAAATCCAACTCTTTCAAAAATTTAAAGGAGTTCAATGTACCTGGGACTCATTTTCCCTTTCTTACCAAACCTGATTACACCCTTCCATGTATATACTTTCAAGAAAACATGATATCCCACATAAAAATCTAAATATGTTCTTTTATTATCAACATAACTCTATTTCCTACTTTGAGACACTTTAATATGAGCCTATATATCCTTAAAATTTGTCATTTTCTCTTCAAAAATTTATGTACCTATGTGTTTTCTTTCTCCAAATTCAAACCAACAAGTTTGAGAATAGAATCTCTTGCCATATAATGCTTTATATGGTTCCATTTGAATACTCAAATAGATGCTATTATTATAAGAAAAACATACCAATGGTAATTATTTATCCCATGGACCAAAAAATTTTGGTGATCATGACCTAAACATGTCTTTCATTGTTTGAATTGTTCTCTTAGACTTTCCATCAGTTTTAGAATGGTAGGCAGTGCTCAAATGAATCTCAGTATTAAGAACCTTATGAAGACTCCTCTGGAATTTTGATATAAAGTTGGGATCTCGATCAGACAAAATTTATAGAGTTGTGTTATGAAGTATTACAACTTCATCAAAATAGATCTATGCAGGGTGTTCAAGAGGTAGGACTTCCCTTATGGTAAGTCAATGTTCATATTTGGTTAGGTGATCAATGATAATCCATATTGCATCATAATTTCTAGGAGTCTTTGGTATTCCCATGAAAATGTATATAGAAATATAATCCCACTTCCACACAGAAATAGGAAGAGTTTTCCAGACTTCATTAGGATGATGCCTCGCAAATTTCACTTTTTTTAAAACAAAACATCTTGATGCATAATCAGAAATTTTCTACTTCATGTTATCCCCCAAAAAATTTTCCCTCAAGTTCCTGTACATATTTGTGCTGCCATGGTGTATAGATAAATTTGAAAAATGTGGATCATCTAACAATTTTATTTTCATCTCAGGTATAGATTGAACACATATCCAGCTTCCAAACATTATAACACCATCTTCACTAGAGACTTATTCCATTTCTCAAATACAATTGGATTAGTAGTCCCACTTAATGATGGGGAATTTTATCATATAAAGAAATCCATCATAGTAGATTCTCTTTGTGTAATAGATTTCTCTATTTAGTAAAGGTTATTTTTCATAACCAGATTAATTTTCCATAATATTGCCATAATTTGATCTGTTCCAATATAAGTTGTATCAGTTTTATCAATAGGGAAATTTCTACATTTTCCAGGAGTATTGATGTCATTTTTCAATCCAGATGCCATTTCAAAACAACGGAATATACTAGATTAGATATAAAATCATAATGTATAATTACAAATATGGTATAGAATCTAAAATAAATTTATGAATCATAAATCTTATAATCATTAACTTTGGTTTCTTTGGGGACATCATTACTTTTAAATCCCTTATAATGTTTTGTAAAGAAAATTTGAATTATCCTACATATATCCTCTAAGAGTTTCAAACTAGGTTCACAGTAAGACCCATTGTCATTTATCAGGTTACGCTCGAGTTAGGTATAATGCCCCTTGTGAGAGTTATTACCCCTAGGTACATATATTCCATAACCATGTCCACTTGTAGTATCTAAATAGGGATGTATTTCTTGGAAGACCCACATAATCTATACTTAACTAAAATTATATGATTTTCTTATATACTTATCCAAAAATATATATTAGGGTTATGTTACCTGATCTCAGTTATCTAATCTGTTTTCCAAGGTTTCTACAAAACATCTTTTGATGCCAATTGTAACGCCCTGACCCCAGAAAGCTCGAAATCAGTGCATTACTTTATTTCATTAGCATAGATACAAGAGTCAAATACCAGGGGATTGAACAGTTTAGGAATTTTGAAAACCCATATTACATACATGATGTTGATATTACAATAGGATATAGAAAATAAAACATGATACATGATAAAATTAAATGAACAACATCCTTGAAATATTATTCAAATATTTATTCTTCATAACCTGGGGAAAGGAAACAAAATAAGGGTGAGCTCAAATGCTCAGTAAGGGAAATTAAAATAGAATCAATAATGAATTTATGAGAATAAAACAACACATAAATGTAAATAACTGATAATAAATTCCATTAAAATAACTTGATAAGGCATAATCAATATGTCAATGTAAGAAACTAAAAAAACATTCAATTTAATCAATTAATTGAGAATGAAATGCATCCATATATATTTTGATGAAATAACCACATGGGAAATAATAATAAATTATTTATTAATAAATTTAATTCTTAATTATATTACACCATTTTACTTGGCACTTGATACCTTTAATATCAAGATAAGACAATTTTGATAATTCTGATTTGGCCAACTAATTCGTTTCATGGGACTATTGATGCATCGAGGGGCTTGCATTAACCGTCCCGAAAACCATAGGGATTTAATTAAATGGTCCCAAATCCATATATTTCATGTAAAAATAATTTCTCATATATTTAATAATCAATTTAATTTAAAAACAATGTGCTTTATCAAATATCTATATTGAATAGAAGATACAAATTTATCAATAATTCCCTAGTTAATAAAATAACCATCAAAGTGAACACCTTATGTAAATATTGTATAATTTTTAGGAAATAATAATATTCATCACCCAATAACATTTATATTTAATGAAATATCCAGTGAAATATTATTACAATAAATTTATTGTCTTAGGATAAAGTTAACAATCATAAAACAAAGAAATATTGCATGGGTAACTTTTTACCACTTGGAAATTTTCATGTTAAACCCCTTGGGTGAGAAAACTCAATATAAAACCAAAAATAACAATAATTATGATTAAATAAATATATTATATTTCAATGGTTCAGTATATACCCCACGATAAATTGAATTGGTGTATACTAACAAATAAGTCTCAATGGAATGTAAATTGAGACCAAAACCCTTACATTGTGTTTCCTTTTTTTGGATGAACGTACATTAACATCTAGTATAAGGTTTTAAAACATGTTAATAACTTATAATATAACCATAATAATATTTATTATATCATATATTAGCTTTTTAGGATATGTTATTACACTTTTGTTAACAATCTTTCATTATTTTCACTATTTCGAGTGATCATTGCCTAATTCCTCGAGTAAGTTTTGACTTGTTAATTTTTTTCTTATTACTTAGATAATGATTTAATAATATATAGAATTTAAAAAATTATATAATTATCATATATATTCAGTATATATTTATTTATAATAATCCATAATATTTGGAGATAATTGATGAAATGCACTGTTCATGGAGATGGTAGATCGTACGTATGCATGAGTGCTACTTTCATTTCTTATCCATATTAAAAGAATTGAAATTAAATTATATATATGTATATTATAATTTCATTATAACATACATGTCTTATATGTCACATATTTTTATTCAAACCATCCATTACACTTTCCATGTATAGTGTGAATGAATCGCATCCCTTTGAGGAGGCAACAGTCCACACGTCCACAAACGATGTTATCATATCTACACAAAAGAGAAATCATAAGGGTATGTGTTATATAAAAATTAAAGAACCTTAAATATATTATAAATATCATATATATATATATAAACATATTTTCCATCATAATTCCCACCATGAGAGGTGTTAAAGGTAAAAAAGGAGTAATCATCATTTCATGAGGTGGTAGATCACAGTACAGATAAACGGTAGATTCATTGCCCATTTAATGGAAGTGTGTATAAGTGTAGGTATAAAAATTATCATAAATAAATAAAAGCATATTTAGCTTAATTATTTTATTATATAATCATGGAATAAGAATATTTTATGGAGAGGATAGTGACAATTAATCAAAATATATTGAGCAATGATGTTACCTCTTCTTTTGGTAACTCCTTTTGGTTTTCACCAAAGGACTTACTTGGATGGATTTATTCACAAATGAAGGATTATAAGATGATAGTATTTATTTTTGGATCTTATTTGATCATATTTTTTGTGATAAAAATGGATTGAGAGGTGTGAATAAAGGGGAGGTGTGAGTAACTTTTTATAGTAGAGGATAAGTGGCATTTTTGTAAATTTTTGAAAAGGGAATTCCACCCACGTTGTCCCTATGTCAAGTGGATCCAATAATGGAAAAAATTATATAAAAGGGAGTATAGTCTCTAAATATGGACATCCAGTGAATTTTTGACAATATTCTAGGTAATTTTGGCTCTTAAGTTTAAGGACTAGTCCTTTTTTAAGATAATGTTTCTCTTCATTGCTCTTATTATTTATAATCACATTCACTAATATTTTTTTCAAAAACTAAGTTAACCTTGTTATACATTATAAATTTTATAATTATTCAAAATATATAATAAATTATTTAAAATTATAATTAAATAAGTTGAATAAATTAATTTAAATTTAATCCCACAAACATGATGATAAAGCGAGTTTTAAAGTAAAAATGTTCAAAATTTCGCTAATTTGTTATATCTAACTTCAAAGTGAAATCTGTTAAAATTAATTAAATTATTTTAATTTATTTAAAATTTATCTAATTTATTCTTAAAACCAGTCAAAAATATAATTTTACCTTATAAATAAATTAGATGAAAAAGAAAATTTGAAATAAAATTCAGTATTTTTCACTATTCATCAAAAAATGAAACATCATAGAAAATTAATAAAAAGTAATCCTAACCTAATTTTTATGTTTAAAATTAAAAAATTAATTTTATTTTGTCTTATTAAATTTATAAAATTGTCAAAACTTTTATGTAAAATAGGTTCTTTATTAAAAGGCGGTAAAACAACCTTTATAAAATAGGGTTTTTATGTGTAAAATTTGGTTTGTTCTTATCAAATGCCTATAGAATCTATTGGATGAATATAAAAAATATTTTATTTGATATGTAACATATAAATTTACTATATAAATTCCTTAATATTTTTATAATTTAATCAACTATGCAAAATGTGACTAAACAGTGTTTTGTTTAAATCGGTTGTTGCATGCATTGAAAACTAACTCGATATAGCATATTTTTCAAGCTATCCAAAAAAATATTTATTCTAAAATAAAAATATGGTAAACTATTTGGATAATACATAAGATCATCTAAATTATATTTCTAAAATATAACTGGTATAATTCATGTAAAATCATAAATAAATGTAGTAAATTAATTATCATATTTTGTTGATTAATTTCTCATGGGCCCACATATATCAAAATGTATAAGATTAAATGGATGAGTTGAATGTATCTCAAATTTATTATGTACTGATATTATAATATTCTCTTTTGTAAATATTTAACAACACCAATATCTTCTTCTTTTCATGTCTAGAATATCCTAAATACTTTCTCTATTTGTTATCTTTCTTATATTCCTCTAACATATATTCTTAATCCTCTTATGCCATAACTCATATTATTACATCATGATTAGATAGCATGAACCTGGTGTATCTATAACATGAAACAAGCTTCCCTTGGTTCATTTTCCTTACATTAAAATTTTCTCATTTTCATCACTTTTAACAATAAATCCATCTCTTCTCAAACCAACTATGTTACTTTCATCACAAAGTTGTGAAACAAAAAATTATGTTTCATCCCTTCAACAGAAAAAGAACTTATGGATTTTAATTTTTCTTTTACAATTATATCAGATCCAAAAACATTGATTTTTAGGGACTCTTTATTTAAAAAATTCAATGTTACTTCTTTATAATCTTGTACATTCTTTAAAATTTTAAAATATCCTATCATATATGAAGAACACACACCATAAAATATCCAATGTTGTTCTAATTTAGTATATTTTAGATAAGTTTCAACAAATAATTCCATTTTATTTCATTTTTCTTCCTTTATTGGAGGCTTTTGAGATTTATTATATGAACTTTTTTGAGCTAGTAACATAAAAAATACATCCATTTTCATGATTTCCAAGATGATCACATCTTTCAAAAATAGTTTAAAAATATTTAAGTCTATTTTCAGTTTTCAAAATAGATCTATCAAGTTTTCAATTTTGATTGGGTTGATTCCCCCAAAAAATATACATCCAATTACTAAAGTATTAATATTGGTGTTGATGATTGACCGAGCACATTTTCAATATATGACCAAAGCCACCACAATACCAATAATAACTATAGAAAGAATATTTTCCTCTATAACTCATATACTATCTTGATATGTGTACCTTATTTCTATAATTTTTTTTACCATCCACCTAGAAACTTTTTTTAAACCAAAAAAAAATCATATTTTTCTCACAAATTCTTCTTGAGTTTAGTTTTTATTCCTGCCTTAATAGAATCAAAAATTGTATCCATTATTAATTCAATATTTAACACCTTAAAATTTGTAGAATTTTTTACTTTGATATATTTTTCTACATTCATGGTTTTCTTGAATTTACTTATCTTTTAATAATATTAAACATTGTTTTTAACCTCTGAGGTGTATTTTTATTCACCACTATATGGTTTAATTTTCATATAAATTTTACTAAATTCTCAAAATGAGTATTGGTAGTTTGTTATTACTAGCTCATCTTCAAAAATATTGTATTGAGAAATGTCAAATTCTTTATGCTTCACCTTTATCGTTTCATCATGCTTGATGTTGAGGTTATTATATTAATCAAGTAACTTCTTCATATAATTGATCTCTTTAAAAAACATAGATTTTTATTCATGAGAATATTATTTATTAATTATTGAAAGATATTTTTTCTTAAACATCTTGTTATCTCATTAAAGTATAAATGTTTTTGAAATATATTATTTTAACTCTATATTTATAATAAACTCCATCAAATTATATTCTTCTTCTTCTTCATTAGATTTATTACATTCATCACTGGTAAACTTCTCATCTTTAAATTTTTAAATAATCAATTTCTCAGAAGAATCATCACTGGAATTTTTTATCTCCACTTCACGGTTATCATCTTACTCACATTTTAAAAAATTGTTTATATTTTTATATTTAGAAAAAAATTTATATTTTCCTTTTAATAAGGACTTTGATTTGTCCATATTATTTTTTAAAGATCTTGTTTTATTTCTATCTTTTTCATCACCATATTCATCTTCCTTAATTCTTGGACATTTTGAAATAAACTGTCTAATGGCACTATAGAAAAAGAAATTTAGTGGTAACTTCCCTTTGTACTTCACCACATCTCTTTTCACTTTCCAATAAAATAAATACAAAAATTCATTGAACATTATAGTACTCTCATATTCATTGTTAAATTCATTGACATCATCCTCAACCACAACCTTCTCAAACATTATTTTCATGGTATCCTTAAAAGGGACTTGTCAGTCATCTTTATACTTCTTCTCATCATCCTTTTCTCTTACCATTTCTTATGTTATGTGAATGTTATATAAATCATCCAGATATAATGTTTTCGGATCTTTGTCTTCTAAAAATGACACATTGGCATCAAATTTATTATGAAGAATATATAAGATCTTTTAAACAATATTTAAATCTTAAAATTTCTCTATAAGACATCTAATGGCTCTTATAATTTCATTAAATCATGTAAATAAGTCTCCAACATATTCATCATCACCAATATTAATATCATCATACTTCAATCACCATATTTGTAAATTTTTTCTATTTAATTTCATATCTCATTCATAAATTTATTTCATATTGTCCTAAATTCCTCAATCCATTCCAATTCCTTTAACTCCAAGAAACTCACTTTTAGAGAGTAAGTAAATTATAATATTTCTAGATAACCCAACATTAACCAAATTTTTCTTAGCATCAGTTCTTAAGGGAAAATCCTTAACACAAAGAGGGAATCTATATATAGCAGCATCAAGAACATCATATCCAATAGATATAAGATATGGTAACACTGTATTCTTCTATATATGAAAGTTCTTCCCATAGAATATGGGGATTACCTTACTATTTATATAGTTCTGAACATCTATATAAGCTTACCTTTTCTTCAAACTCTTATAAAGAGTCGACGAGGCTAACCATTTTACTGATACTAATTAAAAGGTCCATTCAAGATCTATGTGATAACTGAGAGGGGGTGAATTAGTGATCATTTTATTTTATTTTTTCCTAATTAGAAACAATATTAGCCTCTGATTAGAGAGGATAGGACCTCCTATAAAACAATAAAAAAGCACATCCATAGGAACATAGGTAGTTACAATATTCACTAATAAATAAGAGTAGTTATTCTATGACATGGTTTTGAAATAATCCAAGACCACACAACCATAATAAAACTATAATTTTAGTGGTTATAATAAATAGTGAATATCCTTTCACTTTTTTATCACTATAATCAATAAATAGTATAATTTCTCCCCACACTAATAAATGATATAAAAATTTTTATTGTTTTAAGAATATAAACCAATTTTATTTGATAAATTATCAATATGTTTCTTGAACGTTCTTTACACTTTCCCTTATTTCAATTTCTTCTTCCTGTTCAATTTCATAAAATGTAGCGAGAGAAAAAAATTTCCAAAAAATTTGTATAAAACTATCCATATGAACAATTTTCCATCTATTAAACTCAATCCAATGTAACTTAGTCTGATGCCATGTTCATATGATCATGTTTATTTGGTTGATCACTTCTTCTTGACCAATCAACTCTTCTTATGATTTTTTTTCTAACTATTCAACCTAATCAATTGATCTCCCTTTTCAAATTTTCCATCTTGTACAACTAATAAGAAAATTTTTCTATTAATCTTTAAACTAATACCTCTTCAAACTATTTATTCGATCATACCTTTACTTCTTTATCACCTCTCCATGCTCCATAAATTCCACCCAAAATTCTCGATAGACCATTTCCCATTTATATAGGCATCACATATCATAAATATTAGATAGAAGCATGAACAATAATTTCAAACATCCTACACTATACCTTTAATTCCCATATTAATAATAACATTAATTTTACTACATTTAGACCTCCTAAAATTTAAGAACATTCTATAAGACCTAGTTACAATAAACTTATTCAAATATTCTATAAATTTCAACTTTGAAACTTCCTTGAATCTTGGATTGAATTGTGACAATCCTTTATTATTATTGAATCATTGATCATCCAACAAAGAATTATTACATTTACTAACATTTAATAAAACATTTCAAATATCTTTAAACTTCTCAACCATTACTGCATCTTAACACTACCTTCATTTGATGACTTTCTTTAGATTACCTCAACCATTGAATTTTTTAGGAAACATATATTATAAGAAAATTATTTGGAAACATTTTTATGGTCATCTTGTAACTTCTTCACTTAAAATAATTAAATTTGTATAATTCCATATGGTATACTCCATACTTAATAAAAAAAATATTATGGCCGATGAACATAAAAAAATCATTCGGTGAACTTTTAATATTTTCTCTAACTGATGAACTTATAAACATTGGTCTATCTGGAGGACTATATAGTATGACATAGTAATGGTATATATGTTTCCCTATGTATGATAACATATCTTGATGACATATTTTCAATATCTCTTCAAACATCCTCAAATCATAAAACTTCATAAATGTATGACAAATAATAATTTGTACCGTCATACCTTAAACTCCTCTTTTGGAATCAAGATTGTATCATAATAACTTTCAATAATCATTATATTTGGAACTTTAAAGATTATAAAAGAAACATATGATTTTCATTATCAAACATCTATTTCTGATAGAACATGGGATAATTGTAAATATTCAACACCACACTCTGGACGATCACATCAGGCAGGAAAATTATGTTCACTAGACTTGGTTCATTAGACTCAATCCATTGTAATCCATCTAAAAACCATTTTAGAAAATATTATCAATGTAAATTGATTTATGTTAGAAAAAAAAAGATAACACATTGATCAAACCTTTTCCATCGGCTTCTTAAAACAACTCCAAACTTCTTTTTCCCAATATTCCATCTAAAAGTCTTGGGATACCATATATCAACTTTTTAGTAGACTAGTATATGGGGTGAGTATTCCTCTTTAAATGGTAGAAATTTATTTGAGTGGGTAACCAATTGGAAGGTCTTGTGTGTGTATTAGGTGTTATAGTACTATCATAGCTTGACTTTGGATTTGGGGTGGATTTTATGTCATCCCTTCCTATGTGATTCTCATATTACATTTCTAGTGTGAATGAATATTACATGTTGTGATCATTGTAATGTTGAGGGAAACTAATCCCTATGAGTGATTCGTATTGACCCTTGAGTGGGAATGATATAATGAAAATCATATATGGTGTCCTGACAATTGTGACAACTAAGGGACCATAGTGGGTGCCCTGGTTTTTTATCGACTCTAAAGAGAATTAGTTTATAAGGGATATCATGATTATATATTAGAAATAATGTGGTGATGAAAATAAGTTTTTCACGTGAGAGGTCTTCATAATTATTTTGTATTGGGTTTTATAAAATTTCTAACCCATGTTATATATAATGGTATTATAGGGTTATCATGTTACCCTCATTATGGTAGATGATGGTATTATGGGGAGGGTGCCTTTCCCATTGATATGATATTTGATGGTATTATAGGGAAGGTAAATTTCTCTCTGATATAATATATGCGGGGTGTATCATCCTGGATTTTAAAGTACACACTTTTGGTGTTTAGAAGTATGTTTTTGGGTTTGGATGTCCTAGGAGCTATTTCTAGGAGTTTTTGCAGAACCAGGGGTTCTGATTTCTTATTGGAAACTTTTATTTATCAATTTATAGCTTATGGAATAATTAATTCCCTAGAAAATATTTTTAAGATGGTTTACAATACTATAATATTGCATGTTATAACATCATTTTTATATCTTAAATTTATTTCTCACCTTAATACCCTCATTTGTATTAAAAAATCATCGATCAAGGTGAATTTAATTTGAGTTGGCGTGTTTTTTTTTGTATATGAGATGTGGTATATTTAAATCGTAGATGAGTGGTTCACACCATACATCTTTCATACCATAATTTTTTATCATGCTACATGCCTAACCCTTATTTCATTCTATTTTTTTCTCCCAACCTCGAACCCTATGAAATCTTAGGTGTGATTTGGGTTATCTCCACTCATTATGGATCCCTCTATTCAATGTTTGATATTTTTGGGGGTTGTTTCAATTCTATTTGGTAAGAAACATTTCTATTTATTTATATCCATTAGTCGCAGTAGTTTTGAGGCACTAAGTTTTGGATTTATTTACCCTATGGTGATGTTTTGTGTGATTCTTCAAGATCCATTGTGTTGTCTTCTTTTGAGGGCCAAACTGTTGTCAGTTATGGCATGGTAGTTTCATTTTCATTGAGGTATGCTGTGACATAACCTCTCTACTAGGACCTATTTGATAATAAATGAGATTCTAAGGTGAGGGAATCAAATCTAGGGCCTCTATTGTTGTCTATGTGTTCCTTCTGGTGTTGTTGGATCCTATTGCGGGCATGTGTGACTCAAGTTGAGGTACGTGGTTTCATATCTAGAATTTTTTGATTGAACCAGGATTTATTATATTTTATAAACTAAATTTTAAATTATTTTGAATTATTTTTTGTGTGTGTAAATGGAGTGTCTATAAAATATATTTTTCCCTTGGTTTTGGGTAATGAAAATGGGAGTTTTCAAAGCATTGTGAAATGGATTTTGAAAGTATATTTGATAAAAGAAAATGGTTGTTTTGTGAAAAAGGACCTTTTTAAATTGATTTTATAAATTTTGAACATAGGAGACCGTGGGAAATTAGGTGAAAGGTGTCACTTAGGTCCATCATCCATGTTTAATATTAGGGGGTTCACTCATGGGGTGTTCCTTCACCCCCTAGTCATGTGGTTCTAGGTACATGGTTTGATATTATTTGGGAGTTCACTCATGGGGTGTTCCTCTTCTCCATAGAACTATTTTTATAGGGACATGGTTTGAAATTGTTTGGGGTTCACTCATGGTGTTTTCGTATGCTCCTTAGGCCTATTTTCTAAGGAATTTAGTACACACTAGTCCCTGATTATGGTTTGAGTAGTCTTCTATCCAAACCTATTGTGATATTTTCCATGTTTTACCTATAATTTGGATTTGTATTTTTCTTTCTTTGATATACCTATTTTGAATTTGAAACATGATTATGGAAGTTAGATTTTGAAATAGTTTTACATAGATTATTTTGGAATTGTGGAAAAGGGAAATACTCACCACACTTTTGATATAAAAATTCATTATTTATTATCAGGACATGTTGTATTTTAAAGGAGTATATTTTTATTTTTTTTATATAAATAATTGATATGGAGCACATGGGTGGGATTCTAGTGATCCTATCTATATCACACTCAACCCAGTTCTTAAGTGGTGTATATACCTGGTTATGTATTTTGAAATAATTAAAGGCTTGTAACCAAAGTGAGGTGGTGAGGTTTCTATCAACTAGGTTTGGGAAGATGGTGGTGAGACTGTGGGATATTTTACACATTATCACATGGAGTAGTCTATTTTTATTTTAGTTTTCCTTTACTTTTATACTTGTACCTTGGGTTTGTTCTTATTACTTTGAGTTCTATTAATTTTTCTATATTTTTCAAGTTATAGAATATATTTATTCTAGTTTTTCTTTCGTTGTTTCCTTCTACTATGTATATATTTGTTAGTTCATCTTGTTTTGGTTGGGTGCAATCATTCCCTCTAGTTGTTTTTAATGTCAGGTGCTAGTCTCCAGCTAGTGGGGATTGGGAATTCCCTTCGGGTATGTAGAAAATCAGGTTGAGTCCCAGATTGTGAGGGTATCAAAGATCAGTTTGATATAATTTTGTATCAAATGATGGTTATAGTGAGTCTTGGGAAGTTGTTATATGTGATATATGAATGTAGAAACATGGAAGTTTGGTTTCCATGTGTTTCTAGATAGATCTTTCCATGGCCAAACTCAAGTTACCATGTGGTGTAGGGATGTGTGTCTCCTATGGTGAGTTATTGATCTTAATCTCAGTTTTTACTTATTTTTTCTAGTTTGAACTGAAATTATCCTCTATTATGATCATTTATTTTATTTTTTGGTGTACAGTGATATACCTCTGAGACATATTCCATGATTTCCACAATAGGGTGAAGTATATGTTCCTCAATGGAATATTCCTTTGTATTATAATTTTATAGGGGCTATTGTGAACATAGTTCATGATATTGATGAAAATGTACCAAAATTATAGAACATAGTTGTTGAGGTATATCCAGGATTTGAAGGATAAATAGATTGATCTTGGGAGATCTTATGCATGAAACCACCATCCTTTAAGGGTATGAATTATACCTAAGAGGTGGAGAACTAGCTACATAAGATTGATCTAATCTTTGATTTACTAGGTACACTTTAGAATATCTAGGTGAAGTACATATCATTTAGACTTGAGTGTCCTAGAAAGAGATGGTGGGAATCTATGGTATAGGTCATAGGAATATGGGATTGGATTGGAAGGGTTTTAAGACCCTCTTCTTCCAAAAATTCTTCCTAGAGACCCTAATGATTTATAAGTATCTGGAGTTAATCTACATACAATAGGGAGAGTACTCAATGTCGGAGTACACTAATTGCTTTGTGGAGTAGGGTTTTTTATTTGGAGGTGGTAAAGAATAATCTGTTGAAATATTAGAAGTACCTTCAAGGTTTGTGAACAGATATCATATTTTAGGTGTTTATGATGAATCTGTATACCTATGTTGAGATGATATATTGGGAAATAATGGAAAATATATATATGGTTGTAAATATTGTCTTTTTCCCCTATCTTCCACCAAGTGGAAGCTTCAGTGTCATGTAGGGAAAGAAGAGGAAGTTGCGTGAGTATCGTAGGAGTGGTGGAGGTGGTTCTTAGAAGTGAGCCTATAAGTTTCCAGTCAGTGTATTGTATTACTGATAGGGGAAGGGGTGAATCAGTGATACTCTTTTTCTTTTATGTTTCCTTTCAATTGAAACAACCTTCACCTATTGTTGAAGATTTAATTCTCTTCTGAAAACAAAACAAACACACGTCTATAGGAACACATGTGTTTACAAGGTTCACTCTTCAAATACGAATAACTATGTACTTGGTATGTTTTGGATACAATCCAATACCATACAATCTACTAGAAAACACTCCTTGTATTATAATGAGTTAGATATTCCCTTTCACTCATGTGGCACTCTGAAGACAATCCAAAAGTGTGTGTGAACCCTCTTACCACAAATAGGATAATACAATTGTTATGTAACAACTCATGTTACATGTGATTCTTTTCAATTCAAAAAAATGTACTCAATTGAAATTTAATTCTTCAATTCCTTACCCATAAGAAAGGTAAGAACAACCTGGACTTTGTTATGAAACACTGAGTCTGATATTTTCTGAGTCCAATTTTCCCAGTTTGATTATTTGAGTATGATTATTCCAATAAAATTATTCAACCCCAATTTTCTAGATATAAGATAATAGAAATGAATATTCTCTACTTCTATTCAGAATTAAATTCTTACTTAGTCTATGAAACCCCATACAGAAATACCAAGTATGGAAATCTCATTCCAATTAATTAAACCAGATTCCAAAATCAGCTAAATATAATAGAAAAGATGAATATGATGATTTGTTTAATACGATAAATCCTAAATACTATGATTAGACAAATAAAAATTTATGATCTTGTCTTCTTCCCAATCAAAATATATTCAATATAAAAAATGGTGTCACATTCTCTCACTAAAAATCATAGAGCTTCTCTCCCTACTGTGGTGAACAGTACCCCATCGTCCATCAAGTATAATTTACTTATTCACCTTTTATAGGTGTCCCAGAATAGGTTTTGTCAAGAATCCCAACATCATTCCTTCCCACCTAAATTCTCACAAAATTAAATTTTCCCAGAAAACTCAGAATGCATTGGAATTCATCAAGTCTAGCTGATTCTTCTCGAAAATTCTACAATCTTCACATCTTCTTCTCTAGACTCCCATTTCAAATGATATTATGATTAAAATTGATGATCAATACATGATTATGATAATATGAGTCCAATTTTATTAATCTGATTGCTGAAAATGATTCATAGAACCTAATTTAATCAAAATCTTGTATTTGAAATTTAATCTCCCCCTCGAAAAATCATTCAACAATCTATTTTCTTCAGAGAATCATCAAAGTAATTTAACCCTTTTAAAATGGTTGAATATATTTTTTAACATTCTGTTCACTTATTCTCTTGAACCACTTGAAAACATCATTTCATTCAAAAACTTGTGCTTGAATCATAACTTCCTTCATGACTTTGAATTCATTTTGAGGATCATATTTAGCATCGTCTAATTTACTTCCAATACAAAGTATCTTATTCTTCTCTTGATGGATCTTGATCCAATTTAAATTTCACATGAAGATAACACAAAGAAATTTAATTATTAACTCACATTATGAAGGCATTTGAAAACAAACCAGAGCATGATACTTTCTGGATATGACCATTCTTTGTTATAATCATTTCTAGTTACGATCATCTCTCGGTACAATCATTTCTGATTACGATTATCTTAAAAAATAATCGGTACCATCTCTTAATCTTCTATCAACACTGCTTCTTCCATTGGCAATACCTCTTCAATCAGCACCAACTTTTCAATTAGCACCACTTTTTCAATTGGTACCACCTTTCATCGGCAGTGCTTTTAATCGGCACCACTTTTCATTGGCACCTCTTTTCATCATCACCGCTTTTCATCACCACTACTTTTTATCGGTACTAATTTTCATCGGTACTACGTCTTTATCGACATCTCTTCTTATCAGCATCACATCTCCAATCAGCATAACATTTCTTATGGATACAATTTATTTTAAAAACACTCAGTATTACTTATTTATTTCTCCCACCTGGATACGATCCTTTTTTGGATAAGAAATATAACTTTTGTTCCACCTTTCTTCCATTAATATTTCATCACAAGTTCTCAATTAAACTCAAAATTTATATGAAATACAAATTAGAAAAGCATCGTCACATTTAAAACATCATAGTCATAGTGACTCTGATTCTCTTTCAAAATGACCATTTCTTTCATAACAGATCCAGAGTGAAACTGATCAATTCCTCATTACAATATTCATCAATACCAGACCCTCATTACGATGAACAACGTGTGTATGATTATTTTGAAAACATGGATCAAATTATTTTGAAAACAATCCTCATTATAATTTTTTCTATAAACAAAGTGAGGTGATTTTCAAAAACATTCCATGACAACAAAATACAACACTTGAATGTAAAACTCCTTCATTATCATCTTGGTCCCAATAATTTCTCCCTTTAGATTTTTTTGTCAACCAAGTTTCATAAATCACTAAACTTTGTATCCTCTAGAAATCTATGACTTGTCATCAATTCTAAGCCTACGTGAGCTAACTCATTGTAGGAAAAAAGAATCATTAATAGAAAAACCATGTTGTCCAAAAGAAGTGATTATGAAAAAATCTTCATCTTTCTTCCTCAGCTCTTCTTAAACATCCCTATAACACAAAACAATTTCTTTCCTACAAACACTCTGATATATAGTTATAATTGTTCGATCACAAAACAATGTTGAATTCGCAGCTTACCCAAAACTCTCTATTTTATGAAATGGATTTATGAAATAATACAATTCTTCATCTTGAAAATACAATACAAAGGTAAGATAAGAGAGGAAAACCATACACATACCTCAACCTTGAATAAAGGAGGTTGGACACCCATTTTCAACCTCAATTTTGAGACTGATTCCTTTGGAAATGTTTTTGGGAAATTTTCATCCACTTTTTCTGATGTTGGAACATACTCCAGCTTTAATTCATTATTCTCCACAAGCTCTTGGATGAAATGATATTTGATATCAATATTCTTTGAACGATAATGTTTAAATATATTATTGGTGAGATTTATTGTAATTTTATAGTCACGGCCCAAGAGAAAGGGCATCTTCACTTCAATAACTAAATATTCCAAAAAAAAATTCATCCATAAGATTTTAGAAGCAGTTTGAGTGGAAGAAACGTATTCAGATTCATATATATTTTGGGTAACTGAATTCTATTTATTTTAATATCATCTAATACAATTGTTTTCCATAAATAATACTCCACCATATGTGGATATTTTATCATCAATGTTTCTATCCCAATCTGCATCAGAATACCCAAACAAATCAATACTATTTGAGCTACAATACCATATTCTAAATTATGTGGTGCCTTTAATATATCTAAGAATTAGTTTTCTAGAAATAAGATGTGACTCTTTTGGAGCACTCTAAAATCTTGTAAATAAGGTAACATCCTAAACAATGTTGGGTCTTAAGGCAGTCAAATACAATATAATTACAATCAGCTTCCAATACTCTTTTTGATCTACTTATTTTCCTTATCCAACTTTACTCAATTTGGTTCCCACTGAAATAGGTGTGGAAACTGGTTTTGAGTTTTCCAAGCTGAATCTCTTGAGAATTTCTATATCATACTTTTATTCAGATAGAAAAATTTATTCTTTCTTTTTCAATATTTGTATCCCCAAAAAATATTTCATTTTCCCCAGTATGAACATTTTAAATACCATCTTCATCTCTTCAAAAAATATTTTACAAATTCTTTCATCATTCCAATAAAATATAATATCATCAAGAAAAATAAACACAATGATGGAATAATCTTGACTCTCTCTGATGTACATATTGTTACCCACTCTTCCTTTCTTGAAGTTCATCTTCCTTAAGAAAGTATCCAATTTAAAATACCATTCCCTTTGAGATTTTTTCTCCCATACAAGGTTTCTTCAATCTAAATACATAGCTTTCATATTTTAAAATAACAAATCCACATGGTTGTTCAATATATACCTCCTCTTAAAGATCACTATTTAGGAATACACATTTAACATCCATTTGAGAGATCTTGTAGCATCTTTGTGTAATAATTGCAAGAAATATTTTAATTGCTTCCAATATTTCCACCAGAGAAAAAGTTTCATCAAAATAAATTCCTTCAATATGTGAATAACTTTTTCAAACCAATATTCCGTTTTTTCTTATAACTTCAAATTCTTCATTCATCTTGTTTGGAAAACCCATTTTGTAATAATAATATTTTTTCAGTATTGGGTATGAGTTCCCATGGATTATTCTTTTCAATATGATCTAATTATTCATTCATGACTTGAACCCATTATGTATTCTCAGAATATTCTTTCACATCATTTGTTTCCACTTTTGAATACAATGAAATATGTGTGATAACATTTTTTGTCCTTCTTGTTTGAACCTTTTGTTGTTGATCACCAATTATATTATAAACTTCTACTTGTTTCCTCATCCTGGGATGAGACTATTGAGAATCATCTTCATCACATGAAATAGTTGAGTTTGTTTATTCTTATTGAAAATCAATACAATTATCTATATCCTTATCATAATTGTCTTATTCAACTTTCTCAGCTTCCTTTTCTACTTCAGTAGGTTTTTCTTTCCTTTTTCATTCAATCACCTTAACATCAATAGAATCAACAATTCTTTTTGTTTCTTTGTTGAATAATCTATATCCTCTTCCTTCTGAATAATATCCATGAAATATTCCATATTCACCTATTTACTCATATTTTCCATAATTTCCACCTTTCTTCTTTATAACACATGGAATCCACAAAACTCTAAAGTGATTTGGACTTCGATTTCTTCTATAAAAATTTCATATAGAGTTATATCTAATTGAGTTCTATAGAAACAATAATTCTAAATTTATAAAGTTTTACTTGTGTCTTACCTCCAAAAGTAATGAGAAACATCATGTTCAAGTTACATAATTCTTCCCACTTCCACCAAGCTTCTATTCATTATTTAAGATACCCCAATTTTGTTGAGGACTGTATGGGGATATATACTCATTCCTAATTCCATTATTCTCAAGATATAATTCAAATTATTCACTTCTATATTCACCACCATTGTCTGTTCTCAAGTTCTTTATTGAATACTCACATTATTTCTCAGCTTTCCTTAATCTTTTAAACATTTTCAAAGCTTCTAATTTGTGTTTCATATACATAACACAAGTATTGAGAGTAAAATCATGAATTAATGGGATGAATTACTTATCTCCATTTTTTGATTGTTTTATCATCATCCAACATATATCAGAATGAATCATCTCTAGGGGTTGTTTTGAAAAAATCTTAACTTCCTTATTCACAACATTTGTAATGTTTCATTTTTCACTGATAGTACACCACCAATATCTTATTATTTTCAAATCAGGAATGTCTCATTCACTATTATTATTATATAGAATCCTATTTTTTCCCTTCCCCATGTGTCTAAGTATTTTGGGCCACAAATGATTCTCTTCTACCATGCTCATGTAATAAGATTTTTTTTGAATCACCAGCCTGAAAAAATTCCCTTTAGTACATTGGCCACTTGTAATAGTCTTCTAATCTTCTCCACTCTCCACAACAAACCCATCTTTACTGAAGACAACTTCATTAACCTTATCAAAAAATTATAAAACACATAGCATATTGTGTTTCAACCCATCAACATACAAGTTTTTATTGGATTTCATTTTCTCTTTTCTAATAATGGTTGATCCAACATCTTTTATATTCAAGGATTCATCATTTAAAATTGTCATTATTATTTCTTTAAAATATCTCACATTCATCAAATATTTAAAATATTCTATCATGTGATAAGAACACCCACTATCAAGTATCCTGGTTTGTTCTCCTTTTGTGGCTTTCAATGAATTTTCAACAACAAGATATTTTATTCCTTTCTTTTCTCACTTTACCTTCAACTTTTGAGAAGTAAGAATCTTCTATTGATCTGGTATCAAAAAAAGACATCTTTTTGCAAGATTTATTGGTTTTTCACACCTTTTACAAATAGTTTCCAGGGGTTGGAACCTATTTTCAATCTTCTCTTCATTATTTTCATATTTCATCACACTAATCTTCTCATACTTCTTTGTTTGAGGAAATTTACTCCCCTTGTTGTCTTCATTCCATATCTAGTGAGATAATAGAATTGTTTTTGGTTAAACCAACACATACATGTTGTGTGTCTAAATCCCCGACAATACCATAAATACCCATATAAAGAGTATTTTCCACTGAAACCTTCATAATTATTAGAATTGTAATTATGTTTCTTATCCACCTTATTTTCTTTATTTTCTGGGACATAATCCTTTTTATTATAAATAAATTTATTTTACTTATAATTGGAAGTATTAGAAACTGTTTCGGATCTATATAAAACACTTTTGGACTCATGATGTTTTGTAACGTCAAAATTCTTCAATTTTTCCACATACATAACTTTCCAAACATTCTTCTTTTTAAAAACAATTTCATTATTCTTATCACCCTTTGAAGATAAATCTTATTGAGCCTTATCAAGTTTCTCATTATGAGATAATTAACCAACTTCAATTATAGTATTTTGAAATCTTGTATTTCTCAAATCATCTTTGGAATTTTTTTGTTGGATAACTTCCAACTCTTCTTCTTTTGGTTTTAGTTTCAAATCCAGAGGCTCATTACAATTATTTTATTTTTCAATAGACTTCTTCAAATTCTAAACCTCTTTCACTAGATTATCATTGTCATTAGAAAAACATTATTGATTTCCCATTGAATAACATTCAACTTCCAACATTTTGTTTTACTTTTCAATTCTTCTCTTCTTTCTCAGATATTCTTTCAATTCTTCTTTCAAATGAATCTCAAGTTGAGTTTCTTCTTCTTTAGAACTACTGCTTCTAAATTTTTCATCATTCATTTTTGCAATAAATTTATTCTCAATACCAAACTCAAATTTTATTTTGGATTTAGCATCATTGTCTTTTTCTTCATCATCTTAATATAAGAACCTTATTCTTTTTGATTTCTATAATTTCTTTTCTTTCTCTATGGAATAAAATTTTCCATTGTCTCTCTGTTTATTCCATGATATTTTAGGATTTATATCTTCTTCCTCATAATCCTATTCATTATTTATTTGAGTATAGTTAGACACAAAGTAACCAACTATTGCAAATTCAAAACATTTAAAGTGAAGTTTTCCATTGTATTTTCCTGTACCTCTCTTCACATTTTTATAAAACAAGGATAATATATCATTGATATTTTTAAGTAATTAATTTTCAGAGTCATAATTACCATCTTTTTCTTCAATAAGAATCTTCTTTGGGTTTTATTTCTTTATAGACTTAAAATAAATTTCTCTATAAATATTTATTTTTCTTCCCATAGATTTCTCTCTTATCTTTTCATAAGTGATAAGAGTGACTTGATAATCATTAAGAGATAGTGTCACAGGATATATATCTTCTAATAAAGAAACTTTTGTATCAAATTTGTGATGTAGGATTCTCAAAATATTTTCAACAACTATAGAGTCATAGATATTTTCACTAAGACATCTTATAGTACTCACAATATCATTAACCCTGGTAAATAAAACCCCAACAGATTCAGGCTACCCATCTTCAAGTCTTCGTACTTCAATAACCAGATTTGATTACGATGGGTGGAAACCCAACTTTTGTAGCTTCAAGAACATCATAACTAATATACATAATATAAGAAAACATTCTATCCTTCTAAATATGGTAGTTATTTCTGTCAAAGACTGGAATACCTTTACTTTTCACATAGTTCAAATTCTCCATCAATAAAGAATAGCGAGGGGAACCAACCTGACTCTGATACAACTTGTAAGTGCCCAATCAGTGTATTGTATCACTGAGAGGGGGAGGGGGTAAATCAGTTATACTATTTTTATTTTACGTTTCCTTTCAAATGAAACAACATTTTCCTCCTGTTAAATATTCAGTTCCCTGCTAAAAAGAAAACAAACACACATCCATAGGAACACAAGTATTTACAAGGTTCTCTATTCAATATGGATAGATATCTCCTTGTTATGGTTTGGAAACAATACAACACAATAAAATTCACTAGAAAACAGTCATTGGATTACGATGAGAAGGATATTACATTTCACTCGTGTGGAACATTAAAGACAATCCAAAAGTGTGTGTGCACCCTCTTAGCACAAATAGTGTAATACAACTGTTATGTAACAACTCATTTTTCCTATGATTCTTTTCAATTCAATAAATGTATTCAATTGAATTACAATTCTTCAATTCCTTACCCATAATAAAGGTAATAACCACTTGGACTTTGTTATGAAACATTGAGTCCGATCTTTTCTGAGTCCAATTTTCCCAGTCTGATTCTCTGAGTACGATTCATCCAATACAATTCTTTAAATCTGATTTTATTGATATAAAAAAATATAAATGAATTGGAACCACCTCAATTCAGAAAAAAATTCTTCCTCGGTCCGAGAAACCTAATATAGAAATACCCAGTACGAAAATCCCATACCGATTAATTCATCCTGATACCAAAGTTAGACTAGTTTAATAGATAAGCTGAATATGATGAATCACTGAATATGATAAATCTTGAATATGATGATCAGTTGAATACAATGTTACGATGATGTATTTTTTCCTATCGAAATGTATTCAATACAGAACAAAATGGTATCACTTTATCTCACTAAAAACTCAAAGATTCTATCTCTAAAATGGTTAAGAGTACATCTTCATCCATCATGTAAAATGTACTTTTTCTCCTTTTATTGGAGACCAAAATTATTTTTTATGATTCCCAACATCATTCCCACTAACCTAAATTCAACCAAAATGAAATTTATCCTACAATATTGGAATTCATTTTGACTTCGTCAACTCTTCTCAATTTTTCTCAAAACATCTACAATCTTCACCTCTTCTTCTCCAGACTCCCATTACAAATGATAGTATCATTAAAATTGATGAAAATAAATGAGTCTGATTTCCTCAATCTGATTGCTGAATACAATTCATAGAACTGATTTGAATCAAAATATATTATTTGAATGTTATGCTCCTCCTCGACAAATCATTTTTCAATCACTTTTCTTCACTGAATCATAAAAGTAATTCAACACTTTTGAAATGTTTGAATTCATTTTTTATCATTATCTTCACTTATTTTCTTAACCCACATAAAAACATCATTTCATTCAAAAACTTTTGATTCAATCAAAAATTCCTTCATGATTTTGAATTCATTTGAGGATCATCTTTAGCATCGTTTGAATTACTTTAAATACAAAGCATCTTCTTTATCTCCTGATAGATCTTGACCCAATTTAAATTTTACAAGAATAGTACACAAATCATTTCAATTATTAACTCACTTGATGAATACATTTGAAAACAAACAAGAGTATGATCCTTTCTAGATACGATCATTCTTGTTTACGATCATTTTAGGTTACGATCATATCTGGGTAAGATCATTAATGATTATGATTATTCTGAAAAATAATCATAACCTATCTTACTCTTCTATCATCATTTCTTCTTCAATCAGCACCACCTTTTCAACTGGAACCACTTTTTCAATCGGTACAACCTTTAATCGGCACCACATTTCAATGGAACTACTTTTCATCGACACCGCTTTTCATCGACACTGCTTTTCATCACCACCAATTTATATATGTAGTCATTTCCATTAGTACTTATTATTTATCAACATCTCTTCTTATATTTATCACTTCTTAATCGACATAACATTTATTCTGGATACGATTATTTTAAACAAAAATCAGTATTACTTCTTTCTTTCTACCACCTAGATATGATAAATCTAGATATGATCCTTTTACAATTAGAAACATATATTTCACTCCCCCTTTCATACATCAATCTTGAATCACAAGTTCTAAATTCAACTCATAATTTATATGAAATACATATCATCAAAGCATCATCACATTTAAAACATCATAGTCATAGTGGATCTGATTCTTCATAAAAACAAAAAATTCTTTCATATCAGATCCAGAGTGAATATGATCAATTCCTTGTTATGTTCTTCATCAATATCATACCCTCATTACGATGAAAAATGTTGGTCCAATCATTTTAAAAATATGGATATGATTATTTTAAAAACAACCCTCATTAAGATTTATTCCATAAACAAAGTGAGGTGATTTCAAAAAACTATCAATGAAAACAAAATACAACACTTTAATCCAAAACACCTTCATCATCAGATTGGTCCCAACAAAGCCCCCTCTACACCGTCAGTTACATCTAATAGTGCGCCCCTAACTTACTATCAGTGTTCAAGGTTGGAAACACCCAATGTTCTTGTCTCACCCCAGAAAAAATGTGTAATGGTTGTGGTTACTGTGTAAATATAAATCATTTAGTTTAGGCTATATATTCCCCTAATTATGTTCAGGTATCATCAGCTACAAGGGCCACTACAACAGAGTTAGAAGATTCAAATTCCACATAGATCCAACCACATGCCTCAGGAGTGAATCACCTTTACATGGTGGATGTGTTTCCTGTAGAGGTTATTATGGATCTAGTGACATTGAGAGGTACCATTTTGGTTGAATCCTTTAAAGAAACTAGTTTATTTGATACTTTTTCCTCCCACTTTTTTATATCTGCCAATTTTTTTTAATGTGTTAAAACTTCTAATAGATCCCATGTCCTTTTCATACAGATAAAGACACCTCTCTGAACATGGAATGAGAAGGGGTCTTGGTGTCCATCTTTTTCACTTTCAATAGATGACACTGATTTATTCTTGGATTTTTTTATTCTCAATATGGACCTATTTGATGTTTTCATCATGATATATTAGCATTTATATCATAATTACGAGGTTTTATTTTATCATCAATGTTCTGTATTTTTTCCTTTCAATGGGAGAGCATTATTTTTTAGGGAGTTTGGGATCTGAGGTATGTTCAAAAAGGACCTTATATCCAATATCTCAAGAGTTTATTGTGTGATTTTATTCTTAATCATGATATTGGTTTCATCTCTTGTTGATCTAACCGTTATTTTTTTGGAAATTTCTTGATTTTTTCCCAAATGACTTATCCGGTATTCCTTGAGAGAGGGAGATAGAGTTTAGGATTGATTTGGTATTGTGTATGTAGTCAGTATTGATACCCTTATATCATGTGGCTCTATAGGAGCTACAAGAGATTAATATCCAGTAGGGTTATCATATAGAGAAAGTTTTTTTTACCCTAGTGTTTCTCTATGGGTATCATGTATGCTCTTTTCCAAGAAGGTCGGTGGATCACTTTGATTTTGCATAGATTGAAAAAAGTTTTACTGGTTGATGGTTAATAATAAGTATCTATTGCCCTGAATGGATGAATTTTTAACTAATTAAAGTGGAAAATTGGTTTTTGAATATAAATATTTGTTTGGGTTATCATCAAATAAGAGTTCATATGTATGATATACATAAGATGGCTTTCATGAGTAGTTATGAACATTTTCAATATCTTGTGATTACTTTTAGCCTGACTATAAATTATATTGTTTTTATGGAATTGATGAACTTGATATTTAATAAGTATCTAAACAATTTTCTAGTAGTGTTCATGGAATATATTTTGGTTTATTTATGGTCCGGTTATGAGAAAAAATTTCCATTTGAATCTGGTTTTGGAAATCCAAAAGAGTCCATGTCGTTATGTAAAGTTTTCAAAATGTAGTTTTTTGATCCAATAAGTGAAGTTATTGGGACCTATGATTTCTGAACATGTCTTATTAGTTGATCCTAATAATTTTAAGGTTTTCTAATCTCGGTTAGATAAATGGAACATCTTTGATATTTGGCTTTCCCTTGGTCTTGTTGGATACTATCAACCATTTTCAAGGATCTCTCAAAATTGGGATCACCATTGACTTAACTTACCAGGAAATGGGAGAATTTCATATTGGATGAAAAGTATTATAATTATTTTGATGGGTTGAAATATATTTTAACATCAATTCTAAACTTTATCTTAGCTGATCCCAAAAAGGGGTATGTGGTGTATTGTGATGCATCAGGAGCTGTTTTGGGTTGACTGATTATAAAGGATGATCATTTGGTGGATTTTTGTTCTATTTGAATTTGGAATCATGATAAGAACAACCCCACTCATACTTTTTAGCTTACCAAGGCCATGTGTGCAGTTAAGTGTTAGAGGAATTATATTTTTGGGGAGTGATTTGTAGTATTTTTTTACCATAAGATCCTAATTTATATCTTCTCTAAAAAATACTTGAATATAATATAGATATGGTGTGTGGAATACCTAAATACATTCTATTTTTATATCACTTATAGCCTTGGAAAGGTGAATGTCATTGCGGATTCTCTTTTCAAGAAATTACTTTCGTATGCTATCTTGTAATTGAAGAAAGAATGGGACCTAATAGGAATCTTCACCCAGTTAAATTTGGATTGATGGGAGGATGTTTCAGGTGTGGTTTTAACTAGTGTTTAGCTATAATCATATTTTTTTTAATCTATTTTATTGAGTCATCAGCATGATGATTATTTTGGAGGAATTATAAAAACCATTTGTAGTGGGGAGACCATTTTTGGTTGGTCCCTCCCTTTTAATGGTATTATCTATTTTTGGGATCTATTTTTCATCCCAAAATTCATTAGGAGTTAAGTGTTTTACTGATTCTATATTTATTCCTAGTATATTCATTTGGGAACTATAAAGATGTATTATTACATAAGATGAAATTTTTGATGTATTGGTATGGAGCGCAGCATTTCATATTATATGTCCCAGTATTACACCATCCAACAGATAATGGTAATGAATTTGAAACCTTTTGGTATTCTACAACCTCTTCTGGTGCTATTTTGGAAATGAGATGAGGTATCCATGGAATTCATTTGTTGTATTACCATGGAATCCATGAGGGAATAATTCTATCGAGGTGTTTATTTATTGGTTGACAAAATCATACCATTTTATTCAGATCAGGGATACCACTAAGGTTAAATATCTTGGTGCAATGTATTTTCAAGATATTGTGAGGTTATATTGGGTTCCCTCTACTTTTTTTCAAATTAGGATCCCAGTTTTACCTCCCATTTCTATAAGAGTCTTCAAGAGGGGATGTGGAGTCGGGTTTGGTTGACTACATCATACCATCCACATATGAATAGTCATACAGAGTATGTTATTAAAATCATAGAGGATAAGCTCCATGCCTACATCTTGGATTTAGTTGGATTATGGTATAGACATCTAGGAAAAGATGATTTTTCTTATAACAAAAGTTATCAATCATAAATTTGAATGGATCCATTCAAGGATTTGTATGGTCACCCATGTAGATCACCTCTTTATTGGTAAGAGGTGGGAGAGGCCTCTCCTATGGTACCTAGTCTTATTCGAGAGACATTAGTAAGCATTCTATATATGTATTGGAATTTAGTTATAGCATAGAGTTAGTAGAAATCAGTTTTTAATCCTCAATGTTGTCCTTTGGACTTTTCTATTAGTAACTAGGTTTAAGTTTCTCCTCGGATGGGTCATCATCATCTTGTAAAACAGGTAAAGTTGGATCAAAAGTTCTGTTGGACCATTTTAGATCACTGAGTGGCCTGGGTAGTTTTTGTATGAGTTATAATTATCTAATCACTTGACTGGTATTCATGATGTTTTCAACATATCTTAGCTTAGGAAGTACCATCCTAATCCCACTCATGTTCTGAGTTTGAAAGAGATTAAGTTGGAGTTAGAAATTTTTTTTGTAGAGTGACCAATGGAAATATTTGATTCTATGGTTCAAGTATTTCATGATAATACTATGCTATTGGTAGGGTTGTTATGGTAGCATAGATCAGGTTCTCATGAGACATGGTAGCATGAATCGTTGGTGGGGGAGTAGTTTCCTCACCTTTTTCTAGATCACCCTTCTTCCACATGACTTCCCATGGATGGAAAGTCTTATGGTGAGTAGATTATAACATCCTGGATTTTAAGGAACACTCTTTCTATGTTTAAGAGTGTTTTTTTAGGTTTTGATGGATTAAGAGAAGTTTTTGGGAGTTTTTTAGAACCTAGGGTGCAGACTACTTACTAGACACCTTTACATCATAAGTTCTAGAATACAGCATAAGTCCTTCACTTGGAAATAGAATTAATATGGTTTATAGTATAAAAATATCGCAATCCATAAAATCCTTTTTATGTTGTAAATTACTTTTATGTTTTAAGTTCCTATTTTATGCTATAAAATCACTGATTGGGGTAAATTTTACTCGAGGCGATGAGTTTTTCAGGGTATATGAGTTGTGGGATATTTACTCCAAAAACATGGTGTTTACACCGTAAATACTTTTTCATTGTATATTTTATCATTCTTCACACCTAACCCATATTCTATTTGATTTTTTCCTCCAAGACTCAAACCCTAGATTATTTATAATGTTATTTGGGTGATCTTCACTCCTTTCAGATCCCTCCATTTGACATTTGATCTCTATGGAAGTTCCATCGCTTTTCCCTCATAAGTTCCATTTCTTCTTCTTCATTTATAATGGTCACAGTAGTAGAAAATTGCTATATTTTAGATTTATTAACCCTATGGTGACATTTTGTGTGATTATTCTAGATCTGTTGTGTGATATTCTTATGGGGGATGCTCCTTTATTGGTTTTGGTGTGGAAGATACATGTTTTTTGTGGTATGTTTTGACCTAACCTCTCTGCTCTCACTTTTTTATAATGGAATGTAATTCGAAGATGGGGGAATCAATTCTAAGGCCTTTTTTTGTCTTTTTATAATTTGGGTGTTGGTGGATCCCATTGTGGGCATGCGCGACCCTAGTTGAGGTAGGTGGTTTCATCTTTAGTCTTTGTTGAATGAACTTTGATTTCTCATGTTTATAAATTGATTTATAAATGATTTAGCATGAATTTTTTTTGTGTAAATGGATTTTCTATAAGACATGTTTTCCCTTAGTTTTGGTTAAAGAAAAAATATTTATTTAAAATCATTTTGAAATGGGTTTTTACAGTAGGGTGATAAAAGAAAAAGTTTTTTTTGTGAAAAACCCTTTTGAAATTTATTTGATAAATGAAGCACATAATAATCCTTGGGAACTTAGGTGAAATTTGTTGCTTAGGGTCATCATCCATGTTTATTGTTAGGGGGTTCACTTATGGGGTGTTTCTATACTCTCTGGGATTATTCTTCTAAGGAAATGGTTTGACATTATTGGGGGGTTAACTCATGGGGTGTTTATTTTCTCCCTAGATCTATTTTTATAGGGTCTTGGTTTGAAATTATCAAGGGGATTACTTATGGGGTGTTCCTCTACTCCATAGGCCTTTGTACTAAGTTCTTGAGTGAAAAATATTCATTAATTGTGGTACGAGTAGTCTATTAGCCCGAATCGTTGTGATCCTTTGTGTATTTTACCTATGTGTTGGATTTTTATTACTCTAGATTTTATATTCCAATTTTTAATTTGATAAATTTTTATGGAAATTATGATTTGAAATTATTTTTCATAGCTTATTTTGGAACCGTGGAAAAAGGAAAATACTTACCATGCTTTTAATATAAAAATTCTTTATTGATTATCATTCCATGTTCTCTTTTAAAGGAGTATATTTGGATTTTTTTTATAGATGCTTGATATGGAACGCATCGGTGGGATCCTACTGATCTTGTTTAGATTATACCCAGAACACCCCTTCAGGGGTCTATTAACCTGGTTACATGTTTTGAACTAAAAAAAGGAAAGACATAATAGTGTGGTAGTGATATATCTTTTCATCTGGTTTTGGGTTGTTGTCCATGATATGGTGGTACTTTTCCCACATTATCACATAGAGTAGTCAGTTTTTATTCCTGTTATCCTTTACTCTTGGACTTGTACCTTGGGTTTGTTCTTGATGCTTTGAGTTGTATCGCTTCAATTGTTTTATTTTAGTTGTGGCATAAATTTATTCTAGTTTTTCTTCTGTTTTTTCCTTATACTATATATATATATATATATAAATTCCATGTTATCTTATTCTGGATGGGAGAAATCATTCCCTATGGTTTTTTTATTCTCTGGTGCTAGTCACTGTCTCGTAAGGATTGGGAACTTTCTTCTAGTATGTGGTAGATCAGGTCAGGTCCTAGTTTGTGAGGGTATCCTAGGTTGGTTCATTATAATGGGTATTTATAGGTGGGTTTACATTCCCCCAAATGTTATATAATTGTATTTCTAGGTGAGGAATTATTCTCCGATGATGTTATGTGACTGTAATTCTAGGTGGTCCAGCAATCCTTGTGATGATATTTGATGGTATTTTATGATAGGATCCATTCCCCCCAATGATATAAAATGGGTATTTCTTGTTGGGGTGTCATTATACACAATTATATTTGGTTGGAATTTCAGGGTGGGGTAACATTCTCACTCCCCCACCCCAATTATTTATAATTGGAATTCTTAGTGGGAACCATTATCCCCTATGATATATGGTTATGTGACTCTCTCAAAGATATCTGACACTAGAAGAAGTAGGTACAGTCAACCTCAAGTGTCACCATAGAATAGTACGATAACTTATAATTATTTTATTAGAATTAAATAATTTATTTTATTTTTTTAGCATATCACAA
Source organism: Viscum album (assembly GCA_963277665.1). Lineage (NCBI taxonomy): Eukaryota > Viridiplantae > Streptophyta > Magnoliopsida > Santalales > Viscaceae > Viscum > Viscum album. The sequence continues at coordinate 1,142,927,983 of OY728161.1, forward strand.
TGTAAAATAACTAAATTTACTATTTATATTAAAGACACTATTTGTGGTGGTATATCGACTTTTACTCCCACCCTACTAAAGAAGTCTTGGGACATTGATACCTAAATAGACTACTTGATAGATAGTATAGGTAAGTAAGAGGCCCATTATTTCATGGTTTAGCTAGATCACATGGATAGAGTTGGGAGATCGGACAGGGTGGAGACTTGATACTAGGTTACAGTTGTTACATTATTATTCATATTTTTTTAGGTTATATATGATCTACCAAAGAGGGTCTTGTTAGTTTCTTCTTGACTCATGTGACATTTTGATAGTTAATTTTTTATTGTATATGATATATTACTTATTCCTAGTGGCATCAATTGTGATGTTAGTTTATTCTTGTGGGTATTTTTATGACCACTTGTATGCTATTTTTAACATTTTTTATTTTGATTTAGAGGGTAAAGATTCTCCATAATATCACCTTAAAGCCTCACTATAATTCAGTACCCCATCGAATATGGGTAGGCACACCTATGGTCATGTAGAAAACCGGTCCAGTTACTATATATTCAGTCATGTTGGGATGTTACAACTTGGATTTAGGTATTGTTCATGCATTATTTTTTGGGGATTTAGAATTCCAGTGGATCTATTATCTAGAAACTAGTCAACTCAATAAATCCCATTAATAGTGGTTATCTTTTATTCATATATTCCAATGAATATTGTTATCCCTTTTTTAAGAGATAATTGTTTCATGAAACTCTATCATAGAGGATATAATTTCCAATAATATAATCCATGATATAGATTTCTCACTAGTTTCTAGTATAGCATGGTGGTATACAGTCAAGGAGGAGTGGTGAGGTCAACCCTTGGTGGTGAGTAGACACCTCGTATTATAGAAATTGGATCTACACCCCAATATGTTTTAGTAGAATAACTTCTATATGGTGATCTTTTATTATTTTTGTTTATGTTTTACCAAAGAATTTACTTATTATGTTTGAAAATAAGAGTAAAAAATTTTATAAAGAGAGATTTTTGGTTTTCCCTCATCGAAAACCAATAAATATATTGTCTAGCATTATGTGGATAGTTATTAGAATCCATAAATACTAAATATGTTATTGTTATAGTGATCAAAGTGGTTCAATATTGGTGTAGACATTGATGACTTAGTAAAGAATTTCATATTCAGTTTTTGTAGGGGGTTCCAAATTCTTCCTTGGTGTGAGAGTCTCCTAGAGTAGTGGTATCAATATAGTTATCTTGTATTATAATATATTTCTATGTGATGGAGCTAAAGGTTCTCCTTAAAAGTAGAAATTACATCATACACTTTCCCTGGAAGATAGTTCTCTTACCTTGGTGTCAATTTTGGGGGTATCGATGGGAATTTAAGAAAGTATATTTCTAGGTAGAGTACATACAAAAAAATATATTTTGTATTACCAACATAATGTATTTAAAACTATTTTATTGAGTATGTTTGACCAATGGTTATGGATTTATCTTCTTGAGTTTTCTAGGTCTAATATTTGGATATTAAGATAACAGAGCAGGGTTATTAATATATATAGGACCATCCACTTCAGATTATAATAGAATAGTTCATCAATAAGAAATGGCATGTGTTTAGGTAGTAATAGGAGTTTGGTTTTTTACCTAATTTAATTGCTTATATCATTGGAAATAATGTCAATAACAGAATCATTTTATAATTGACAGTGGATGTGATCTTATTTGGGATTAAGAATATAAATTCATATTTTTTCCATTATATCAAGAAATAAAGTTCGTATTGTCATTTTTTCATTATTATAGGGATATTATCGAATATGTGGTGATAGTGGTGGTTGGAAAATATAAGGCAAAACCTTGAGAACATTATACCCTACTACTCTTCCACAATTCGCATAAAATCATCATTATTGAATTCAATAGATAAATCTAACATGAATCAGCTACATCCAAGACAACATATAAATGGAATGATCTTAAAGTTGTGAAGATTGATACTCTAAATGAAGGTATCCTTGGTAGAAAACCAATTATTTGTGTTTTATGTAACACTTAAATATTTTATATGTATTACTTGGAAATAAATTTAAAGTATTTATGGCTTGTTTTACATGTAACCATGTGTCTAAAAGAACCACGATATATTATAACATTTATAACATCATCATTGGATTGGTGGATATGGATACAAATAAAAAAATTATAAAATATATATGGAACAAAATTCCTTAATTCAAATGTGTTTATTAATTCCTAAGAAATAATCATTGAATTTCTCATAAAATCAATTCATGATTAAAATATCTGTTTTTCAAAGAATTGTATTTCTATACATATAATGTATTTTAATATATTTAACTATTTTTTTAAATGATTGAAATTAAATTTTTTGATAATTTATGAATAATATGTCATATATTTGTTATCAAATAGTTAATAATTAAGATAAAATCATTTGAAGGTAAAAAAAGTTATTTTTAGAAAACTTATTTTAGGTGTGAACAATGTGTTTTTATCTTAATAAATTTTATAAATCATAATTGATTGATGATGTTAATTAAATGTATAAAATATATATAAAATTAAACATTTCAACATTCATCAAATACGTTTTACACTATAAATAATGCATGTAAAGTTATTTTTATGCAAAACAAATCATTTTTTTCTAAAAACAGTTTTTAATGTGTTTTATGCGATTATTTTAAAATTAATTTATATAACATAAAGAAATTTAATTTCATAAAATTTATTCTATATATGATTATATATTTTGAATCATCATGTCCAAAATTTTTAATCGGGACACTTTCATTTTTTTCATAATTAATTGTAAAAATAGTAAAAAATACTCACTATAGTAAAGGTTAAAAGGATTTATCAGGGGTTAAACTAAGATATAAGCTAAAAACAAAACATAAAATTGTATAAATGTTATTGGTTTAATTTATTTCGACATTATATTATCTTAAATATGAATTATTGTCTATTTTGTACCACTTTCATAAGAAAATGACATAATATTATTTAAAGCATTTATCTATTTCAATGTGGGTCCCTCCCTACACTTACAAAATGGAACCTATTGTACTCCCTTATTCACAAACATAGAGAACTATATATTATCCAATTCCAATCCAAAAACATTCCTATATTAATTCCTTCCGTTCTTGAGCTTTTTTCTTACTGTATTATTGTCCTTTGAATGCTTAGGTTGTAATCCAAAGGTGGTCTCTCAAAGAAGAGGTAATCATCTCACCCAAATATTTTAAATTTTATTTATTATAATAATTACTATAAATATATTATATCCATACCAAAATAATTAATCTAGTATAATAAATATAATTAGATTTTATGATGATTATTTTATAACTATTTTCCACCTTCTTTCCAACAAATGGAAAATGAATGTATCGCCCATGCGCAACTATGGACTATCGCCTCCATGTAGTGATGTGATTCATTTTACATTAATTAATCTCATGGATGATTATAATTATGTGTTTATTAAATATATTTTATGTTTATGTTATAATAATTATTATTTAATTATTAAATTTTATCATATTTCTTTTCCTTTTCTAATTAGAAAATGAAAATATCGTCCATGCATACGTACAGACTATTATCTCCACACATGATATATTTTATTTTAAATATCTTCATTTTTTAGATTATTATAAAATTATATAAAATTAATATATATAATACTTATTAAATTAATAAGATATTATAAATTTTATTTTAATAATTTACATTAGCGTGTTCTTACTTGTTCAGTCTTTATAACATGCGATTGTTTAGATCAATTTTACCACAAATATGAGTGATGTTATAAATTTTATGACATGAATGATTAAGTAATGAAATATAATTGTCATATAATGTTATAATATTATATACATGACATTGTTAAAATTATTTATGTGATGTAACCAATATATATTCAAGGACCATAACTATCAAACCAAAACATACATAAATAAGCAAGCAGTTAACACCTGAAATGATGATGGAAATGAAAGATTGTTAATGAAAGGATGGTAATATGTTATAAGTAAATTATGTATGGTATTATAAGTACTTTTATGGTTCTGGAATATAATTATAATAAATTTAAATTTATTATTTGGGAGGTTAGTTCACTTGTTAAGCAATTCAGACTTAAGGTAAGGGTTTTGTGCTATAATCTCACAATTTATCAGGATTATTTATGATTAAATTTTTGATGAGTAGATTATATGACCTACCACTCAAAAATATCATATATTTACTTAAATATTGGTTATTTTTATATATTAAATATTTATTTCGTTTAATTTTCCTCTCTCTAAGGACTCATAAGATCAAAAGGATCTTTTCAAGTATTTCTTTCTTTAGTTGGGAGTATTTTCTCTTAAATATCCATGTTTTATAAAATATATTCAATAATTTTATTACTATTATCTAATAATTGATTAAATTCATTTTTACCCATATTTTACTTTATATAAAATAAACTTAAAAGGAATATTCTTTTCATTTTATGAATGAGGTATGTTTTACCAAATATATGAATGGGATATTTATTTTAACATTTATCACACAAATGGATTTTCCCATCATCATGACTGTTCTTTTATTTAAAGATTACTTTACAAGTTTCCATGGTTATTTTAAAAGAGAATCATTTTTTTAATATTCTAGAAATTTTTAGATTTTAAATAAGTTACTTCAAGATAGAATGGTTATTTTCCTCAATAAATGTATCATTGTTATTTTAAAGGTGTTTTAATCTATATGGACATACTCTAATGTTTCATATGATTTAATATGGATATGATCCAATTTTACCATCCTTATTCTTTCTATGGATGGTTATTGATTATGATGGTGAAATATTGATGAAATCTGTTTTATTTTCCATGGGTTAAGCTAAAATTAAATGATAAATTTTTCCTTCATAATATAGTATACATATAAATTATTATGACAATGTGATGTGGGGGTCCATTATAGTCATCCAATTAATTAGGTAGTGATTAGTGTGTTATGAGTTTAATGAATACATGGGTGGTTATTCCTAGTCCAAAGCAGGTAAAGGAGTGGTTAGACCAAGCCTAACACATGAGGAATGTCTTAGTGGGTTTTCTTGACACATGATTCCTATCATTATAATTATACCAAAAATTTTATTCTACTCTCTATGAAATAATATTATGCTTATGATATGATCTCATAGATCATGATCTTTTATTCTTTTATTATTCTTGTATTATGAACTTCAAAATCTTTATTTAATTACCCATGACTATGATCAATAAATTGTTTATTAGGATTTTCTATGGTTAAGATCATATTCTCATATACTAATGCTTATCTTATGCTCAATCATGATTATAAGGTTATATCTCCCATGTTTTCCCTTATTGATCAGTTGATCCCACTATTTTTATTATTTCTTTTTCCCTAGGATATGAAGAAATGTTTTAAGAATGATATTTATAATAAGGATTTGAGGTGTGAAGAACAAAGTGGGATATACTTTTTATGTACCATTTATTTATGTATATAATTTTCTAAATACTGTAAACCTTTATAGTTAGAGGGAACATGTTATTATAAGATGTCTTAAAATTCATATTAAATTTTGAAATAATTGTGTATAAAATTATTTTGTATCTTAAATTGGTATCATAGTAGGGTTTAGTTATTTTTTTAGATTCGGATTAGAAATATTTAGTGGTAAACCTTAGGATATGACTATGTATAAGAAAACATCATATGTTATGGTAAAGAAAGGAGTGTGGTTTTCCTAGTAAATAATTTCTTATTTGGATACTAGAAAGTAAATGCAGTAGTGGAATAGATAAAAATAGTGGTAACAACTCTAAAAAGGGTATATTGGGCATTAAATCAATCATTATTGTTGTATGATGAGTGGTCCTAAAACTGAAAACCTAGTTAAACACTCTTAGGGGATATTATTGGGTTAATTCACATATTCATTATAAAAAAATATAAATTAGTTGAATATATTATAATTATGGGTGGCCTGGATTAAACTTAAAGTGTCAAATATTGATAAGAAGGTGTCATAATTTATGATATCTCATGAATTCTTTTCATGATTACATTGTTTCACACCTAGATTATTGTATCTTTATTCTTATAATATTTTTTTATGTTTTAGTCAAGGATGAAACTTGAAGGAAACTTATTAATAATTAATGATATGGAAAATGAATCGAGAAACAGATTTTCATAGAATTTGGAATGAAAAATATTGTTTATATGCTCACACAACTCTCTCAATCCATGAATCATTTTTATCTTCCAAATTTGTAAATGAGGGACCAACACACTATTTAATGCTTCATGAGGTAACATCCAACTTCTTTTAGAGGGTCCATTGATCAATTAATTTTAGTGAAATGGATTAGTATCACTAAAAATATATTTTCTATTATCTAGTGTTTAGAGCATGAAAATGTTATTCAGTTTATTTATAATTTGGAAGGATAATAAGATCAATCATGGACACTTTCCAAGAATATGAGTCCATCAAAATAAATTGACTTCTTTAAATAGAATGATTTTTGAAGATATTTTTCGATAATTATTTTCCTTGAACTCTCCATATGAAAATTTATAGGTAATTAGTTAAGATTAAAATGGAATTATGGTGGATGCATTGGTACCTATGAGGCTAAATTTATAAGACTTGTGAGGTACGTTTATGGTTTTATCATCAACATTGAAATTAAGATTGATTGATTCTTCAGTGGATTCAAACAGAATATCTAAAAGGTATAATCTATAATGGATGTTAATATTTATGAAAAATTCATCCAATTTAATCTAATGGTAGAAATGGAGATCATAGTCACTCATTTTTCTCATGTTTTTTATAATAAGATAAATATATAACTCTTTGTAAATTAGAATAATAAAATCCATAGGGAGAAAAACATGAGTCTTCATTTATGCTTGAAGTGTGTGAAAAACATGGGGGTAATTTTCTTAATGATAATAGTAAATTCTTTATCTATGTAAAATAATTATATTGATAAAATGAAAATTAAAGTGATGGGAATAAGTTAGATAATTATGTGAAAGGAGAGAAATATTCAGAGAATGCACCACCCACACTCTAATTTAACAACCCAAGTTTTTATCCTTAAATGAATACTATGTTTGATAGCTTACTTCATATATAACACATAAACCAAACATATATATACCATTTTATTAAATCCATATAATTGGTAGTTATAAACAGTGGTGATAGAATTATAAAATATATGTAAATAAATATATTTATAAAAAGAATAACAAAACAAAAAAGAGTTTACTTTAAATAACAACTCAACTAGTATAGTTAAGAAACTAATAAAATATAATTTTTGAAATTTACTTCATTTATAGAATAATATGTTTTTATTATAATAAATTATTATCATTTTATTAATTATTAATTTAAATGAAAAAATAATAGTTAATATACCAAAAGTCATTTTCCTATAAGAACAGTTTTCAAAATATTTTATGTTTTAAAATAAAAAAAATTATAAATATGGGGACGTTAATTTAAACATTTTAACTTAATTATTGGATTTATAATAGAATTATTATGTTAAAGTTAACATTTTTTATTTTTTTTTAAAAGATTGATTTTTAGGTGAATAAAGAAAATACCATTTTTACAAATACCATGACATTTATGATAATATTATTATATAAGTATGAATTGAAAATTCATGAATGGTTTTTATAACACCAAATATTTATTTTATAATTGAATTTATAATTTAAAAAAATTAATTTTTATACCCATATTTTACATGTTGAAACATAATATATAATTTTCAAAAAAAAAATTCTTTTTGATAAATCATACATTTAGTATTTTTATATTAATTTTTCTCACTTTTAAAATTTGAATAAAAAAATCATTTAAAATTATTAAACCTTAGGTTAAAATTATATAAAATGGAGCAATTTTTTTTTTAATAATGTAAAAATAACCTAGGTAAAAACCAGTTGTCGTGAAGAAAAGAAAAATATAAAAAATGAGAAACCATTGAGGTAAAGGGACTATCATACTAAAAACATGTTCCTCGATATGTTTATAAGGTTTTTTAAGATGTTATATATAATCCACTTATTTATTTTATAATTTTTGATCAACTTTTCCTGATTGTTGCATTCTATTATTGAATTTTTTTGGTATTTCTAAAAATGTTACCATTTTTCATTTTTAAATGGAGTGATCCTCTACTCACTTTCCTCCACACAAAAAGACCTTAATTTTAAACCAAAATCTAACCAAACATCTCACAAACACTCTTATAAAAATTAATTAGGTTCTAGTTTTATCAAAATAACATCCCTCAATTATTTAATTCCTTTTTCATAGGAGATAATCTGTGTAGTATGGTATATATTTCTAACTTCTCCTTCCTCTTTTCTATTTATTTATGTTATTCTTCTGAATATTTCATATCTCTATATAATAATTATAAAATAAATTAATTATTGTAAAATTATTTTATTATAATTATTCTATAGGAATTAAACACCCTCCCCTTTTTCATTTAGAAAAAACGAAAACGTGAATCATGCATTGTACATTGCACCGACTCCATAACGCAACATGTTTTGTTTTCCATCACCATGTTACAAGGATGGTAATATTAGGAAATTTCATATCAAATTATGATATTTTAGATATATTTTATATTATTAAATGATAAACCATATTACTCACATTATTACATTATATGAAAATAAAATCATCACTTATACGTACCGGCAGACTGTCACCTCCATGGATCGGTGTTATCTATTTTCCACTAACATAATCAGGGATGGTTTTAGATTATATTTAATGATTATATATGATATATATATATATTATAAATATATATTATCAATGTGGTTCTTTATGGATAATATATAAATTAATGATCGTTATATGATAATCTATCGATATTGTAAATAACCTGAAACTAGTTTATCAATGTTTTTGTCTTCATAAAACATGACTAAAACTCACATGTGATGGAACCATAACATTATAGTTATTTATAAATAAATAAATTCTAGTAAAATTAATGGCATTTAAATGATGATCTTTTCGATAAAAGGGAATACTGACACCACTTTTACGAACCTAGTTCAAAATGGTTAATATTGTTAACACTCGGTGTTTAAAAGGTATTATAAAAATATACGACATAGAGAAACTGGTTATTAATGAAGAGTATATGTTTAAATTAAAATTAATAATATTATAAAATAAGTAATTAATATTTTTATCTTTATGATATATTAGTTTAAATCAATTTCTTGGAAATCAAGGTTAATGGTAAGGGACTTGGTAACTCAAACTAATTATTTTGAGTTATATGACATCTTAATTATTTTCATTCCCCTATGTTCACTAAATTTTCCATTTTAAATGATTTTATCTCTTTATTTATGGGGAAAATTATTTTTTGATTGAAAAATATTTCCATGAAATATTTTTTTTGACTTATTATTTTAAAAAAGGAAAATGAGATTACGAAAATAGGCTTGTAACTATGAATTTTACAATGATGAATACAAAATGTTTTCAAAAATATCTTTTCATGATTTGGATTTAAATATCTTAAAATGATATATCTACAATGAAGTTATGTTTTATGTTTCACCCACTATTTTTTTTATTATATGATTATTTTTGGGTTATTTTATTTTTAGTACCAAATGATTTAATTCAACATGATATTTTGTACCAATTGGACTTTATATGAAACCCATTTCATTTAAATGAGTTATTTATTAGAAGTAAATGATTCCCATTCATATGTCTAATAACCCCATTCTTTTTCCATGGGTTCTTTAGGATATGTTGATGACTAAATTTATGTGACATGACTAAGTATGGATGATAATGGGCGAGGTCTTATATATCCCTCCAAAGCATTGGTTTAAGCTTATATCTCATGAGATTTTAAAGAGTGGACATAATTATTTTGTTCACATAGGTGTGGGAATAATGGGATTGATTAAATTTTTATAAATGGATATAATGATTTTTTTACTTAGGCATGTTCATAATGGGTTTTCTCATAAATGTTTTCCTATTCTTATGCTTGTGCCACTTTTCCACGTTTTTTATCAAGTTATGCTAAATTTTAAAGATTAATTTTATTTCCATTAAATGAAATGTTTTCATGATTAAGAAATATTTTTAAAGTATTTCATAAATTATTTATTGTTCACAAGTTATATGATTATTGATATTTTTTTGATCCATGTCATATCTTTTATGCTTCCTTGAAAATATTTTTAAGATATTATGTTACTCTAACACTTTTTATGGCTATCATATAAGTTATTTTTATCTTTTATTATGATATTTATATCTTCCTCAAGTTATCATTCATGATATGATATGTCTTTTCTTTACAAAACATCTGAGATAACCCCTTACATATGTTTTCATTATGTAGGTTATAAAGATGATTATATCATGTGATATGTATTTAAATGGGTCTAAAGGAGCATGATTATGGATAAATGTTCTAAATAATTCTAAAATAAGATGTTTTTGTATCTATAATTCAAGAAATTGAACCTTTATGTCCTTAGGTTGTGCAACTATTACTGATATGAATTATTAAATCATGAGATTAATGTATTATTTAATTCATGTTTAGGTTGGGTCACTTTAGTTGGTATCAGAACATGGTTTAGTTATATTTAAATATTATTTTAGTTACCATCGGTATTAGTGTTACAGAACCATAGTAAAAACTCTATTTATGGGTCTAAGTATAGGAAAAAATCCATAAATTTGTATAAAGTAGATATTGTTTAGTTATCCTAGAAATTTTATCCCTATATGGATATTGAATATGGATATAGGATCTAGTACATAGTTACCTAAGTCTAACAGATCTGAAAAGGGAATATTGGGTATTAAATCGATCATAACCTAGTGAATAATAAAGAGGCCTAACTACATAACAGGTTTGACAATCCATGGGGATATTCCTTATTTAACTACATTATCTTTATGAACTATTATGAATGATTTGAATATATATATATAACTTATTTAGTTATAAATCTAACATTTGATAACATAGATTGAAAAACAAAAAATCATAGGAAAATTTGTGCACATCATTTATTAAATCCGGATTCTATTATTATATTTACCTTTTATATACATTCAATAATTTAAATATACTCATTCCTAATTTTCCTATAATCAAGGTAATGACAGGAACCTAAAATAACCGAGTTAATAATAGGTGCAATGGACAATGTCTATATTTTCTTAATGGTAATCGAAATGAGCTTTTGTAAGGAATGTAAAACCTCATGACAATTCTCACACAACTAACTCAATATTTGGGAAAAACAAAAAAAAATCTTCAATTCACCAAGGAAGGATAAAATTTATATTGAGACCTTTATGAGGCAACATCCACCCACTTTTAGTGAGTCTTCTAATCTATTGGTTATTTAGTAATAGGTCACTTAAAATAGAAATATATATTTTTTCTATAGTGCTCGGACTATGAGAAGTTTTTTTTAGAATTATATAATCTCAAAAGTGATATTTAATAGTAGTGGGGTCTAATTAATAATATCATGGAAGATGTGTAATTTAACTCTATGGAATGTGAATATTTCAAGAAGATATTTTTCACTAAGTATTTTCCATAGATTATTAAAACAATAATTAAGTGGTAATTATTATAATTAAAGAAAAATTAATATGTTACTATTGGATTATATGGAGAAAATTTCAGAAGACTTATGAGGTACACCTTCCATTTCATCTTTGATACTGAGAGAAAAATTGATATCTTTTAACTAGTTTAAATCCCAGTATTTGAAGCATGGTATATATAAGATACTTGAGTAGTTATGAATAGATTTTTTTGATGTGATCTTGAGGTATAGATGGATATTGGAAACTTCTAATATTCTAGGGAAAAAAAATAAATTAGGGTATCATGGAAGAATTGATGATAAAACACATGGTCAGAAGAAAGTAATATTTTATACATCCAAAAAATGTGGGTATAATCACATGAATAATTTTCTCAAGGGATCAGGGGAGTGTTTTATGTTTGGTAAAGAAATACACCAAGCATATTACTATTTAACTAATTCAAAAAGCTTGATTAATGTAATAGAAGAGAAGAAGATCCTTGCTAATTATCCACCCACACTATAATGCCTCAAGTGAAAGGTGTTTTGAAATTATGTGAATTATTTCACAACCCCAAAGTCCAATGATGAATGTAGGCTCAAAATCCTCCCAAATTGAGGGAACAAGGAAGGGATTCAACAGTCACTATAATTGAGTTGGATCTTGATAATGAAGTTAGGTGAGTTACACTTAATATCTTTTATATATTTTCTAATACCTTATTTGATTCTAGTTCATTTAATTATTTTATATCAAATAATATTTATAGGACTATGGAATCACCACATCAAGAAATTAATATCAAAATATCATTGAAAACACATGGTGGAACAATTATCAAGTCTAAGATTTATAAATCTTCTCTAATTGAGATTTTTGGGAGGATACTTCATGCATATCTAATTCTTATTTATTTAGTTTAATATGACATAATATTGGTTATGGATTGGATTTCCCTATATAAATCACATATCAATTTTTGGGATATGTAAGTATCATTTAGTATCCCAAATCATCTTATTATTATGTATCTATAGAAGGAAGACTATAAAATGCCTATCAAAAAAATCAATAATGTGTGATATGATACCCAACAATGAGGGAATTTTAACTTAATGTAATGGGGAGGAAGTTAAAATTGACAAAATACCTTTTTTATGGGCATATACTAATGTATTTCTAGATGAACTGACTGGTCTTATACTTGATCATGAGGTTGATTTTTTCAATCAAACTCATACTTAGATCCGTGATTATCTCAAATATTCCATATATAATGGATCCCATTGAATTAGAGGACTTAAATAAGTAAATGAGTGATAATTTGAGAAAGGGTTTTATATGCCCCAGAACTTCATTATTGGGTTAACGAGTCCACTTTTTCAATAATAAGGATGTATTGATGTGTCATTTTTTTTATTATCATGATTTTATTATAATCATGATCAATAAAAAGTATATTATACCCTATATCAATGATATATTTGATCAACAAAAAGGAGATAGATAATCCTCAAAGACTGATCTTTGATATGGATATCATGAATTAAGGTTTTAAAGAGAGGATATTTCCAAAATAGATTTTTGTATAAGGTATGGAAACTATGAATTTATGGTGATTCCAATTATACTAAAAAATTATCCCATTATCATCATGGATCTAATTAATATATTATTTAAAGATTAACTTGATTTTTTTTTCTTAATAGAAAATATACTTATATATTCAATGTGAAAGTAGGGGCATGGAGATCATTTGCAGATTTGGTTAATGAACTTGAGAAAAGAGAAATTTTATTCCAAATTATGATATTATTAACTCCAGTTGTATAAACTATAATTCTTCGGTTATCTAATCATAAGTAATGGAATATCCATAGATCCATTAAACAAGAAATTTATCGAACTATAGGTTGGATTGGCCATTGTAAATAAGATTCATATTTTTATTAGGTTAGTAGGATATTACCAATTTTTTGTGATAAATTTATCATCATTATCAAATCTATTGACCAAGTTAACATGGAAGGTAGTTAAGTTCCTTTCGATATAGTAATGTCAAGAAAGTTTGAAGGAACTGAAAAAAAAAATTTAGTCAATGCTTCTATACATACATTACCCAATGTCAGCGAAGGTTTTTTAATATATAGTGATGCTTTGAAAAAATAATTGGGTTGAATCCTCATGAAAAATGATAATGTCACTACTTATTCTTCACACCAATTAAAGAGTCATGAAAAAAATTACTCAAGGAATGATATAGAGTTTTGGTAGTGATCAATTCAATAAATATTTGGAAATATTATCTCTATGGATAAAATTTTTATATATATTCTGGTTATAAGAGCTTAAAATATATATTCACATATAAGTATTTGAATATTTTCCAAATCAGATGGTTGGAATTGATAACAAATTATGAATTCTCAAAAATTACCACCCAGGAAGGAAAATAAAGTGTTTGATTCTATGATCAGGAAAAACTATGAAACTCTATCAATGATAAGTATTGAAAAATAGCCAATAATAATTTATTTTTAGCGGATAAATCATGAAGTCATAATTGGATTACATAAATCCTATCTTACCCAACTAACTACTCAACCTTTCATTCATGTAAAGATAACATAATTCCATAAATATTGTGTCGATCTATAAAAAAGTTAAAAATATTCAAGATTTTAACATTTATAAATATAAATTTATAAGGTTTAGAACCCAAATAGGTGTCCTATAAATATTTTAGTTGAATAATAAAATTTTTTATGATGCACATATATTATTCTTCACTATATATATGAAATATATGAAGACTTATAGAGATATAAAATAAAACATATTATGGGATAACATGAAGAGAGAAATTTCAAAATATGTAACTCAATTCTTTGTATGCTATAATGTTAAGGTTTAATGAAAGAATCGTAATGGTATGTTGTAACCATTTCACATACTAGTGTGTAAATGGGAATAAATCACCATGGAATTCATCATATGACTCTTCAAACATATAAAGGTCATAATACAATTTGGTTTGTATTTAATCTCCTAACAAAGTCTGCGCATTTTATTACCATCAATGAATATTTCTCCCTTGACCAACTCACCAAGATATATATAAGATAATTGGTGATATTTCATGGAGTAACACTATCCATTATATCCAATTAGGTCAAAGTATTACAATGAGGTTCTAGAGAAGTATTTATAAATAATGGGAGATAGAGCTAGTTTTTAGAAATTCTGATCATCCTCCAAAAAATGGTAAGTATGAGAGGAAAATTCAAAACTCAAGAGGATATACCAATATCTTATTCGATGGGTTTCCAAGGATGTTGGGATCAAAACCTCCCCTGGTAGAGTTGTTATATAACAATATTTTTAATTCTATCATTCATATGGAACCATATGAGGCTTGGTAAGGGATGAGATATAGGATACCTATATGATTGGATGAAGTTAGAGAGAGGAAATTGATAGGTCAAAACTTTTTCTAAGAAATGATGAAGAAGTTTCAAACCATTAAGTAGTATATTAAATTGGAATAAAGTTGACATAATAATTGTTTGGATAATAATTGATTATATTTAGATTTTTAATTAGGTGACAAATTGCTCTTTTATATAACTTCACAAAAGTGAATTATGAGATTTGGGGGAAAAGGGAATTTGGGTCCTAGATACATCAATCCCTTCAATATCCATGACCATGTAGTGGATGTATCCAATCATCTAGTACTTCCTCCACACTACTATCAAGGGTAGGATGTGTTCCATGTATTTCATTTTGAGAAAATACATAACATATCCATCACATGTACTGATCTCACATGTTTTACAACTGGTTCATGACCATTCATATGAACAATAACCTATGGAAATCTTGGATCAAAGAGACAAGTTTCTAGAACACATCTAGACAATTTTCAATGAAAAAACATAATTTTGAGGGCACTATATAGGAATTTGAGGATGTCATTAGAGAAAAACACCCTCACTGGGTTTCTCCCATGTAATAAAAATTTTGATGATGATATTTGTATTAATGAGGGTAGAATGTAATGATCCAATTTATTCCTCCAGAAATAAATAATATATTTGATAGATTTCATCACATGAAACATTGAAACCAAACAAACATATATCATTATATATTAGTCATATAATTGGTAGGTATAAAAAGTGGTAATTTAATTATGAAATATATACATATATAAGAACAAAACAAAATAAAATTTACTTTTAATATTGACTCAATGAGTACACCTAGGAAAATAATAAAATATTTCACCTAAAATTTACTTATTTTCATGTATATTATATTTTGATGTGAATAAATTATTTACACTATATAAATTAATAATATATAATAAAAATAATATCTAATATACCAAAATTTGTTTTCCTATAAAAATAGTTTTTGTTATAGTTTATTTTTAAAAAAAAATTATAAATTCTAAGATGAGAATTTGAAAAAAATTAACTTCATTTTTGGATTTATAATGGAAACAATATCTTAATTTTTATTAATTTTAATGATTAAATAAAAAAACATATATAAAATTTATAATCATTACGAATAGATTATATAGTAAGGACCATTTTATTTTTATTATTGGAGGATAAATTACCTAGGTAAAAACTAGTTGTCGTGATAAAAACCAAAATGTAAAAATGAGTAACCTTAGAGGTAAAGGGAATAATATATTAAAGAATATATTTAATTGATTTCTTAGGGAATGGATCAACCATATCACTTATCTAATCTATTATTTATCAACTTTGTAGCTACTTTCCTTAAGAGTGACTTTCCATTATTGAAATTTTTTATTATTTACAAAAACACCACCCCTTTTAACTTATAAAACGTGTACTCCTATCCTCACTTCTAATCACAAAAAAACATTTAATTTAAGACACAAATCAGAAAAACAAAATCTCCTAAATAGTCATATACATCTTAATTTGGTTATGGTATTCTCAAAATACCATTCCTCAATGGTTTAATCCCATTCACTAAAGAGATAATCCAAATAGTAAGGTATATATTTCGATTTATTTATGTTCTTTTATTATTATAAAAAAATTATTTAACCATATTATAACGGTAAAATCAGTATCATTATTATACTATTATGTTATTATAATTATGGAAAAAGTATTAACCACCATCCCCCTTTTCATTATGAAAAAATGAAAATGTGAATTGTGTGTTGTGTGTTGTGCGGACAACCTCCTCTATGATGAAATGTGTTTCATTTTCCTTCACCACCATACAAGTATGGTCATAATAGGGAATTTAATATATAATTATTATATTTATGAAATATTTTATATCCTAAAATTATAAACAATATTACTTATTTTATCTCATTCTATGAGAACAAAATAATCACTAATGTGTACGTGTGGACACTGCATCCATTGACCGCTGTATTCAATTTTTCACTACAACTGTCATGGTTGGTTTTAGTTTATATTTAATGAGTATATATGATATATATTTATATATATATATAATTAATATATATCCTTAATATGGTTCGTTATGGATAACATAAAATGTAACTATTGTTATAAGGTAATCCATCGATATCAATAAATAACCCGAAACAAGATCATCATTGTTTTTGTCTTCATGAAACACGACTAAATCTATCATGTAATGGAAATATAACCATATATTTATTAATAAAACATAAATTTAATTACCTTTAAAGTTTTTAAAATTATTAGTTTTTGGGAGAAAAATCAATATCGACACCTCTTTTGTGAACCTAGTTCAAAACACTCAATATTATTAACAACTGATGTTGATAATATATTATAACAATATAATACATGAAGAGACATGTTATTAATGAAGGGAATTTTTATCACAGATTTATTCCATTAATTTATATACTTTATTCTTGATTTTAATTCCCTAATTCTCGCTACATTTTTCTTTTTATATGTTTTTTAAAAAAACAAAGAATGCGTTTTCAAAAGTGACTCATAACTATGACTTTTAAGTCTATGAATACAAAATGATTTAAAAAAATATTTTTTCATGATTTGATTTTTATAATCTTCAAATGATATATCTCTGGTAGTGTTATGTTTCATATTTCACCCAATATTTTCTTTTATTATATGATTATTTAGGGTGAAAATGTTTTTGGTATCAAATTATTTAATTCATGGTGTTATTTTATAGAATTTGGATGTTTTATGAAACCGATTTTATTTACATGGGTTATTTATGAAAAGAGAATGATTAAAACCATTCATTTTCCATGGGTTTTTTAAGATATTATGATGATTAAATTTAAGTAGCACATATATGTATGGATTATGATGGGTGGGGTCCTATATCAACCTCCATTTCATTACACTAAGCTTATATCTCATGAGATATACATGAGTAGGGATAATGAGTTTATTCGCACTTGTGTGAGCATGATGGGTTTTCTCACCTATTTTAGCATATATATACTGAGTTTATCATATAGGTGTGGTCATAATGGGATTTATCACAAGTTTTTTCCCAGTCTTATGGTTGTTCTATACTTACAGTATGTTTATCATTTTACACCAAATTTTCAAGATGCATTTCATTCCCATGGAAAGACGTGTTTCATGATTACACCTTCTTTTTAAAGTATTCCACACTTTTATGTCATGCTAAAATTTTATATTATTATTAAGATATTTTTTGATACATTTCATCTCCTTTATAACTTCTTAATGATCTTTTTAATATATTATGTTACTCAAACATGTTTCATAATTGTCATATAAGGTATTTTGATCTTTTATTATGCTATTTATGAATTCATCGTGTTCTTATTCATATTATGATATGTTTTCCCCATAATAAGTTTATAAGATCACCCCTTTCTTATATTTCCATTCCATAGGTTATTATAATGATTATACCATGTGATATGTCTAAAATAGGGTCTATATGATCATGATTATGGAGGAATATTAGTATTTTTTGTAAAATAAAATGTTTATGTAGTTAATCTTCATGATAATAAACCTTTAAATAATTGGGATGTGGGAATTTTTGTGAGATATATTATTTAAATAATGATATTAATATATTATTTAAGTCATGTTTATCTAGTGTCACTTAATCCATTATTTTAAATGTAAATAATATTTTAATTACCCTAACTAGTACTCAACTCTAAGGGTTAATGATGATAATCAGCATCAATAAACACCTAATCCAAGAGAAAAAATGAAATATCATGTTCTAATGATTACATATATGGGTAAAAATAACAAATTTTTGAAAGGTAAACTTATCATCCACTCTAAAAAAATAATTTTTTATTTAATTCTGGATCTACCCACTCTTTTATATCTAAATAATTTTCTAATTATATCACATATCCACCTCAATTATATGATGTAAAGTTAGTAGTAATAACTCTAAATGGTAAAATGATAACATATCAAGTTTATAGCTCCAATATTTTAAAATTTTGTGGGAATATTATTCCATTAAATATTATTATTCTCCCTCTAGTTGAATTTGATGTTATTTTGGGCATGTATTGGCTCTCTTCATATAGATCCCATATCAATTTTCAAGGAAGGAAAGTTACAATTTATATTCTATATCAACCTATGATTGTGTATAGGTGCATGGATGAACATAAACTTATAATAGAAATTATATGGTCCTTTTTTTCTATTAATGAGGGGTATTTATCTCAAACAGTTGAGAAGAAACTCAACATTAAAGATATTCCTATTGTGATGGATTATGTCGATGTCTTTCTAGAAGAGTTTCCTAGTTTTTCAATGAATTGTGATGTTGTATTCTCGATAGAACTCATACCTAGTTCTTCACTAATTTCAAATACTTCTTATAGAATGTACATGATTTAGTTTTAGGAATTGAATATAAAAATATAGGAGAATATTGATAAGGGGGTCATTTATCCTAGTGCATCACCATGGGGAACACCTATTCTTTTTTGTTAAGAATAAATATGGTCCATTATGTCTTTTCCTTGATTTTTAGGAACTTAACAAAATAACTATTAAGAACAAGTATCTCCCACCCCATACTAATGATTTTTTGTATCAATTATATCAATATTTTTTTATGATTTATTTTGATTTAAATATTATCAGTTTAAGATTAAAAGGGAGGATATACACAATCCATCCTTTTGTATGAGTTATGGACAGTACTAATTTATAGTGATAACATTTAGTCTCATTAATTCCCATGTTTACTTCATGGATCTCATGAATAGAGATATTATAGATTACCTTGATCAGTTTTTTGTAGCCTTTACAAATGATATTCTTATATATTCATGGGGCATGAAGATCACATTAGGATTGTATTGAATACCCTAAATAAGGATAATTTGTATGAAAAAAATTCCAAGTATGAATTTTGGATATTGAAATTTTCATTTTTTTTCATTATATAATCTCAAGTTAGGGTATATTAGTGAATCCATCAAATATGGAAGTTATTTAAAATTATCATATACCAACCATGGTGACTAAGATCCATATTTTACTTAGATTGACTGGATATTATAAGAGATTTGTGAGTAATTTATTATGGTTATCTAATAAACTCACCAAGTTAACATATAAGAGATTTAATTTACATTGGACTGATGAATATAAAAAAAACTTCATAGAAATGAATAAAAATTTGGTTAGTGAACCTATGATCACACTGCTATATAGTAAAAAAGGGTTTTTGATTTATAGTGATGTGTCAATGAAGGGATTGGGATGTGTTCTTATATGGAATGATATAGTGATATATTATGCCTTATTCCAATTGAATGTTCATGAGAAAAAATACCTAACTCATGATTTAGATTTAGTTGTGGTAATTTTTACAATGAATATATGAAGTTATTATATATGTGGTGAAAGTTGGGATATATATACTGATCATAAAATATTGAAGTATATATTCACCTAGAAAGAGTTGAATATTTACCAAAGAAGATGGTTTGAGTTGATTAAAGATTATAACTTCTCAATAAATTTCTAACTTGTGAAAGTGAACAAAGTGGATAATGTATTGATTATAAAGGACCGTGATAGATTATATATGATGAGGATATCAACAGATCTAATTTTTATGGATTTTCAGATTAAAGATCATGAAATAAAGAGTTAAGGGGACATATCAAATCATTCTCAAATTAATTTTCAACTATCCAACCATATAAGGACTGCATCTGTGCATAAGGAGGATGTAGAACTATAGAATAATATGAGGACTGTTCCTAAGTTCAATTTTGACTGTGATTGAATTATTAGGTTTAGGAACTGAGTATGTGTCCCATCAATATCAAACTTGAAGAAGGAACAATTGGAAGAATCTCATAGCTCAACATTCATTATTCTTCCTAGATGTACAATGATTTTTAGAGATTTGTAATATTATTTTTGGTGGGATAATATAAATAGGGATATTATAAATTATGTTTCATTATTCTTGTTATGTTATTAAGTTAAGTTTGACATACCAAATTTTAATGGTATGTTATAATTGTTATCCATGCCAGAATTAAATTAGTAAAACTACAACATATATTTCATCATCAGACTCCCCAAAACATATAATCACCCAACATTAATGCAACACCCACTGAGTCACTAGTATATCTAATTTTTAGTTTTATTTATCCTTGGGTGCATTCTTGGACTTCATGAGTACTAGGAGTCAAAATTGGGAGTTTCTAGGAAGATAGACCAAGGTTCTTAATTAGTGCATGGTTTATCTAAAACATGATAATACCATTTGAGGGTTGTTTTAGTTTTTATATTGTGGTTTCACCTAGTTTGATAACTATTTTTCAAATCGTGTACATCCTATAGTAAATTATGTGGCCTACTTTTGGTAGATAGTGGAACTCGTATAGTTTGTGAACAGTTTTTTCTAATAGTGAGCCCAAATCATGGGATCCTTTCCATATCATTAAAAATTGTAAAATTACCATTTTTTCCTATTTGTATTTTATGGTTTTGGAGATCTTTTCCCTCCTTTAGAGTGAGTATCCCCTCACCCGTTGTGGTTGAGATCTCCCCATCCTCCCATAGTGGTTTTCCTCTATTTTTCTTGGTGGTTTGGTTGGAGGTAAGTTGTTTTATTCTTTATTTATTCATATTTCCATCTCATTAATCCTTTTTCATCCATTTATGTGGATTTTTGGAACCCTTGGGGTGGTTTGGGTGGAATCTAGGTTTTTATGGGGATTTTGGTTTGATTTCTTTTGGATTGGGTGTTAGGATTTGTTCTTTATCTTATGGGTGGTCTTTATCAAGGGAGACTAGATCTAGACTGAATATAAGGTAGGTTTTTCTATTTAAGGGAATTTTCCATGGAATACCTATAAATTAAGAATCACATTTTGTTTTATTTTGGTTTAAATTTCCATTTAAATAAATTTTTCTTTATGTGTATTCTATGTTTGATGTGTTTCATGGATTTCTTTGGAAATATATGTATTTAAAGAGGTTTTTTTAATTGGTGGTGGGATGTGTGCACCCCTAGATTTTTATTATATGGATCAATGAGGTCTTATGGGTTTAAATGTATTTCTATAATTATTTTAGGAATTTTTTTACCTTGGAAATTGTTTTTTGATAAAATCTTCATGTTTTTTCTGAATTGGATTTGGTTATATATTAATTGATAGGGAAAATTTTATAGGGTGTGTTGGTATTGGAGTAGAATATGGGTTAATAAAGGTGTAAGAACGGTGGTTTTTCAAGTGATAATGTGAGTCTTTGATAGAGGATCATGCAAGCATCCAATTTTTTCCAAGGGATTGAGTTAGCATCTGGGTAGGAAGATCATGTGAGATTCCATGTTGGTTATTGAGGGAAATTGGGAGATATTGGATTTAGGACTAAAGAATATTGTGTGAGCTCCCATTTCTTATCTAGATATAATAATATTTTACTCACTCACATTAGACCTTATGGTTAAATCCCCTTGGTATACTTACTCTTGGTGATTTGGTTTATATGATATATGCATTGGATTGGTGACATTTTATGTGATGATATGTCTTATTCCCATTTTCTTACTTTCCATTCATAGGTATATATAATGATTATTTAATAATCATCTTTATTATTGTTTTTATGTTTGAGAATGTTGATACTTGTAGAATATTTTATCTAGGTGATCCTTGTTTGGAAATTTTTTTGAAAACCATGATTTGTTTTTAAATATAATAACTAAATGGATTATAAATATTTACTTGAAATTGGTTTATTTACAAGTGGTTTAGTTTTGAAATTTTTTTTCCAACTAGTTTATTGGTTTTCATGGGTAAAATCCTTAAATATATTCATGGTGGTATCATACTGGTCTTTGTGCCTCACACCCTACTTGGCCCCTTTTTGGGTGTTTGCAGATTTCATTTTGCATGACACAGGTAAAGGCAAGGGCACCATATATCGGGGTGTCTCTTCTTGATTATCGTTGTCCTGTGTATTATGGAGGAGACATGGTCTAATAGGGATGGACTCATGTGGAGTCTTTTTTTGGTATTTTTTACCTGTTGGGTTGTACTTGTTCCTTTTTTGGTATTACACCCTTTTATTTGGTTTTGGGTTGCTTATTTTGAGAGAGTAAGTATATGTATTATTGTAAAATTTTGTACTTAATTTATGTCATTATTTATAGTATCTTATTTTATTTTTCTATTTAATATGATGATATTGGTTTTTCCATCCCATTTTATGGATGTGTCATGCCATCTTACCTATGGTAAAATCATTCCCAAGTGGTGATCAGTTATGATAAATATGTGTCACCATCTAGTTTTAATGAAAACAAGCTTTGGGCCATGTAGAGGGCCTACTTGGGTGACCGGTTATGTTGATGGGTTCATTTATTAAAAAATGGTATTAGATGAGGTTTTTGTTTGGGAGTCAGTGGTATTTTGGAACTAAGACCGTTAGAACATGAGAGGTAGGAAATATGGAGTTCATGTCCATCTCTTCTTCATGTCAAACCTCTATTTTCCATCGGTGGTTTAGGATTCTAGTTATATTTTGATCCCAATTATGTGTTTGTTTTTTGATTTTTTTCTCCTTATTAGTTAAAGTATCTTTTGATTCCCATGTTATGGGTTTTTATGGTGATTTTTTTGTGATTTAATATTGGATTTCTCATGACGAAGCTTATTAATTATGTCTTATAGACAATTCCCCCTGTAAGGACCTCATATAGTCATAGAGAGGGTGTGGAAGAGAGTAACCCATAGGGAAACCCACTAATTGATCTAGATTTTGTAGATTCAATGATTCGAATAGTTCAAAACATGGGTTAAAAGGGTATTCATGAGAAAACATTGATCATGGTCCATGCTCAAGATTTTTTTAGATAAAATCCAACCAGTTTTCATGAAAATAAGGTACCAAGTGAGCATAAGGAGTGGTTGGACCAAATTGAGAAAATATTTGATTATTTTAAGACCCATGAGTCCTCTAAAGTGGTATTTTCTATGCACATTCTAGAAGAACTGGGTAGAAAGTGGTGGGTGTCAATTGTGCTTTCAAGTAATCATGAGAATCTCACGTGGACCACTTTCAAGGAGGTCTTTAATTAAAAGTTCTACCCAGTGACCTTGAGAGTAACTAAGGCCCATGAGTTTCTGAATCTAGAGAAAGGTGATTGTTTAGTGATGGAGTATTCTACTATATTTTCTGAGTTGGTCCACGTATCTCCATATATCCTCATTAATTATTACCTAAAAGATTGATATTTTGATATGGGTATAAGTCCAAAGATCATATCTATGATAATTCTTCTATGTCTACCAACCTATTCATAGGTGTTTGACATGTAAGCAATGGAAAAGAATATTTTATTGGGTACGATAGGTCTTTGTGGTGTTCCTTCAGTGGGAGAGACTCAGATTGTATCATTATGATGGAAGAAGAATCAGGATGAGTCTTATAGAGGCTATGGAAAGAGATTCTAGTTTTCTTCAGGATTAGCTCATGCGGTTTGTATAAATAATTGACTAGTTGTATTTTATCGGTGTGGGAAGGTTGGGAATAACAGGTCCAGTTACCCATAGATTCTAAGGATGTGCCACTGGTGTGAGTAGTATGGTCATATCCATCACCTTTTTCAGTTGTCTTCACAATAGAGTAGTGTACGATCGGTTTTCTTAAAAAGATTTCAGATGCAGTCAGATTATTCTAAGAGTGGAGGATCTCATCCTCACAATATGGGGGATTCCCATCAATGGAAGAAGAATCATAGATGGTGTGATCTAGGGTGACTCCATGCAGCATAGGTCATTCTAGAGGACTCATATTTTGGGCTTAGAAGCATTCATGGTATAGTGTTCATTACTTCTTCTATGGCATTAGTTATATTTGACATGGTTGCATCCCATTCTTCATTTCACTTATGTTGATTGGTTCCTTATGTGTGTGGGATGACTTTATGGATTAAGTCATGGATTTACTGACCTTGTTCAGTATGAAGAAGGAATAAGGTTTTAAGTTCCCTGAGTGTCATGTTTTGGTAACTGACATGGAATTTGGTTGGGAATTCCTTATTCTACACATAGAAGTGTTTGATCTCATTATCATCGTGGATTGGTTAATTAGATTAAAGGTGCTAGTCGACTACTATCACAATAGATTCTAGTTTCTTAATCACTATAGTAGATCCCACATCTTTTAGATCTAGTAGTATTAGAGATCAAAGAGGTCAATACCGGTTGCTTCTGAGTTGACGTTAGTCTAATGATAATTTTTTAGGTTGTTTATTTAGGAACAATATTCTTCAAGTGAACTTCCAATTCTTGTGGACAGGCCCAAACACATTTCCATAGGATTTATATGGATTTCTTTCCTAATGAAAGATCATAATTACTATCGATCTACTATCTAAGATGATTCTCATTTCCCTATCATCTTATCAGATGTATTTTTTCAAGTTGAAGGGGATGAATGTTCAGTTATAGGATCTTAAAGGAAAGGGGTTTATTCACCCCTTTATTTCACTATGGGCTTAAATAGTTCTATTTTAAAATAAAAAGTTTGGTTTCCTCTGAATTTTCTAGGGAATAACATAATCTTATCTAGGTGATGATAAAGAATAAATTATTATTTCCTAGAATTGATGATATGTTCAATAAGATTAGAGGGCCTTTTGGTTTTTTAAATTCAACATGAGATTTGGGAACCACGAGTTGAGGTTCCAAAAATAGTATGTTAAAAATTATTCCTTCTAAAGGAGGTATGAAAATTTTAATTATTTCTTTATGTTATCTGGGATTTCCAATTCTCTAGTAGTTTTCATGGAACTAATGAACCATATCTCCCATTTAATTTTTTACTCCTTCATGTTCATATTTGTAGATGATATCTTGTTGTATTCCAAGATATTTGAGAAGCATGTAGACCATCTAGAGGTTATTTTGGGTGTTTTGATAGAGAATAATCATTATTCAAATTTTCCAAAGTTTCATTTTTTCATTGAGGAAGTGATGTTTCTGGGTCACATGATTTCTGAGGTAAGAGTTTTAGTGGATCCAGATAAGGTTAAAATAGTCATGTCTTGAGAGAATACCAAGAATGTGTTCAAGATCCATAGATTTTTGGGCTTGGTCAAGTATTGTAGGAATTTTTCTAGGACTTCTCCATGATATCATATCCCTTGATGGGTTTTACTATGAAAGGGGTGAGGTTTTAGTGGGATGAGAAGTTCCAGAGTGATTTTGAATAGTTTAAGACCCCTTTAACATTTTCTCCTATTTTTATTCTTCCTGATCCTAGTAGAGATTATACAGTGTTCTATGATGCTTCCAGTGTTAGTTTGGGGTTTTTGTTGATGTAGGATAACCATGTGGTGGCTTATAGATCACAACAGTTATGTCCACATGAGTGGAATTATCCTACCTGTGAACTGGATTTGGAGGATTTCATACATGCGTTGAAACATGGTGACATTACCTCTTCAAGGAGATTTTTATGGTTTATTTGGATCATAAGATCCTGAAATTCATTTCCAATCAGAGGGATCTAAATCTAAGTTAGAGTATTTGGTTGGAGTACCTCCATACATTGGATTTCATGATTCTGTATATTCTTGAGAAGGGAAATGTGATCGCTAATGAATTGAGTAGGAAGTTTCCGGTACAAGAAGTTTAGGAATCAAGGAACAAGTGGGGTCTTATGATCTTTTTTTTTATCTAATATTGTACATTCAAGAGGATGGAGGGTTGGTATTCTTTATCATTGTGTATATTACACCCTATCTCATTTAGCAGGTTGGGACTAAATACGTATTTGACCTCGAGTGTTAGAAAATTAGTAGTGTTTTAAATGGTGGGTAGACCTTGGGTGATTGGTCTTAGTCTCCTAATGGTTATCTTATCTTCCAGAAGTAGTTGTTTATTCTTTTGAGAATGATGCAGGAGGTGATGCATGAGTTTCATCATTCTAGTTGGTCCATTCACCCGAGGGTGACCAAGATGTTTTATACCTTAAGAGGCCGATATTGGTGGCCCGTGATGAGACATTCCATTATGGATTTTTTCTCCAAATGCATAACCTTTCATAGGATCAAAGCTGAGAATCAAAGACCAGTCAAGTTGTGGCAACCAATTCTCAAGATAGTGTAGAAGTGGGATGATATCTCTATGGATTTTTTTATTAGGGTACCTCGTACTCTAATTTGGAAGGATTCCATATGGGTGATTTTCAATCGTCTTATGAAATCACCACATTTTTTCCTATTAGAGAGTTGATGGTGGTAAAGGTCATTGGAAAATTTTATGTTCAAGAGTTTTTAAGATTAATAGAGTTCCCTCAAAGATAGCTTTAGGATGATATTCCCATTTTACATCTTATTTTGGAAGGGACTTTGAGAGAATTTAGGAACCTAGTTGAGGTTGAGTACTACATATCATCCAGAGACGAATGGCCAATCTGAGCGGGACATCGAGGTCCAAAATGATATGTTTTAGGCATGTGTTATTGAATTTTGTGGTTCATGGGGGAGTCACATAAAATTTTCTATGTTTTCATATAATAATACATACCAATACTCAATCAAGATGGTCCCATTTGAGGTGTTTTATGAGAAATCATGAAAATACCCATTATGCTGGAATGAGGTGGGTGAGTGTTCTTTAGTTGAACTGAGCCTCATCTAGGAGACAAATGATATAGTTCATCTAATTTAGAAATATACAATTAAATCTTTGAGTCTCCATAAGTTTTATGTCAATTGTCATCATCATCCATTGGAGTATCAGGTTGGTTAATAGGTGTTTCTTCGGGTATCAGTTCTGTTGGACCATAGTCTCATATGAAAGAAGAGGAAGCTAGTGCCACATTATGATAGTTCATTCCATGTTATGGAATTTATAGTGAAGGTATCCCAATTTTTTGGAGCTTCCTTCATTAAAGACCTCAATTTATGACATCTTCCATGTCTCACAGCTAAATAGATACCATCCAAACCCATCTCACATACTGGAGTGGAAATATTTGGAGTTAGTGCCTAATGCCACCATAGTAGAGAAGCCTATTCATATCATGGATATATATATAAAGGTTTTCCATGTGAAGGTGATATTATTAGTCTATTTTCTCTATCAATTTGGTAGAAATAGCGATGATACATGGGATCAGTAAGGTTGGGTGAGGGAGTAGTAGCTTCACCTATTTTATTCTAAAAAATACTGAGGACTTTATGGTGGTATAAAGTGTCATGGTGGGGAGTTTTGTACACCCACTAGGTCATTGGTACATATAATTTTGAGTTTTATTTATCGTTTTGTGTGTTATTGGATTTTTAGAGTGTTGGGGGTTGAAATCAGGAGTATTTTGGGAGACAGAACAAGGCACACAGTTAGTGTATGGTTTGTTTAAACCATGTCGCAATTGTGTGAGGGTGATTTCAGTTTTGACAGAATAGTTTTTCATAGTTTGAGCAAGGTTTTTCAAACCATGTGACACCCCAGAGAAAGCCATATGTCCTTTTTTGGGTGGATAGTGTAACCCGCATGGTTAGCACATGGTGTGCCTAATTGTGCGGCCAAACCATGAAACCCTATCTTTCTCATTAAAAATTATAAAATTACCATTTTTCCCAATTGTGTTTTTTATGGTTTGGGGATCTTTTTCATCCTCCATCATTCATAACCCCTCAACCATGGTGTTGAAACTCTCCCACTTCTTCCTTGGTGGTTTTTCTATTGATTTCTTGGTGGATTAACTTGAGGTAAGTTTTTATCTTCTTGATTTCTTTCACTTTTCCCCTCTTCATGCCTTGTTCCTCCATTTTTTTGATGTTGCGGAACCCTATGGGAGATTTTGGACGAATATAGGGTTATTTATGGGGTTTTTTGTTTGATTTTTTATGGACTATGAGTATGAGTATTTGTTCTTTATCTTATGGGTGGCCTTCATCAAGGGCAATGAGCTTTAGACTAAATTTGACATGGGTGTCTCTATTTGAGGACTTTTTCATATCATACCTCTACATTATTAATTTATTTTGGTTTGTTTGTTTAAATTTCCATTTAAATAAATTTTTATTGGTGTTAATTTCATTTTTAAATGTTTTGATGGATTGTATGGGTAATTTGGGTATTAAAGAGGGTTTTCCAAAAAGGGGTGTCTTGTGTGCACCCCAAGAGTTTAATTAAATGGATCAAAGATGTTTTATGGGTTTAAATGGAATTATAAAATAATTAGAAATTTTTTTACCATGTACATGGTTTTTTAAAAAAATGGGAATGTTTTTTTGATGAATTGGATTATATTATAGCTTGATTCATATGGGAACTTGTTTGTGGATGTGTCAGAATTAGAGTATCACATAGGTTAACTGGGGTTTGATCAAGGTGTTTATCCAAGTGACCATGTGAACCTTATATGGATGACCATTTGAGCCTCCATTTGTTTCCAAGGGACCTAGTAAGCCTTTGGGTAGGAAGACCATGTGAGATTCGAAGTTTTTTCTGAGAAACCGTGTTATCTCTTAGAGTTGGGCCCAAGGAAGTCCATGTGAGATTCTATTTCTTAGTTAGTTAGCATAATTTTTTACTCACTCACATTAGACCTTATGGTTAGATACCCTAGGTTCACTTTCTCGTGATGGTTTGGTTTATATTATTTATGCATTGTATTGATTCCATTTTTTGTGAAATATGTATTATTCCATTTTGTTTACTTTCCATTCATATGGTTTTATGATATTGATGTTATGATCACAATTATTATACTTTCTAGTTATTTTTGAGTATGTTAAGCCTTGTGGCATTATTTAGGTAATTGGTCCATGATTTTAAATTTTTTTTTAAAACCATTTTTTATTTTAAAATTGAATAACCAAAGGCATTTTAATGCTTTACTTTAGTTTTGTTACTTTACAAGTTCTTTAGTTTTTAAAATGTTTTTCAAACAAGTTTATTTGTTTACATGGGTAAAAAACATAAATATATTCATGGTGTTATCCTATTGGGATTTGTGCCTCACACCCTACTTGGTCCCTTTTTGGGTGTTTGCATATTTTGTTTTGTATGACACATGTAAAGGCAAGGGAACCATGTACTAGGGTGGATCTTCATGATTACCATTTTCCAATGTTTTGTGGAGGAGACATAGTCTTACATGGATTTACTCATATGGAGTCATTTTTTGTATTTTGTACTTATTGGGTTATATTTGGTACTTGTCTATAATTTCACCATTTCTTCTTGGTTTGGGTTTTTTATTTTGAGATACCTTGTATATGTATTATTGTGTCATGTTGTACATGATGTATGTTGTTGTTTATGGTAACTAATTTTCTTTGACTTTTTACTATGATGATAATGGTTTGTAAATCTCACATACTATATGGGACAGGCTAGATTACCTATGGTTAAATCATTCCCAAATGAGGATTGGTTATGCATGGTTCTTGCCTCCTTCCCATAGTGATCGGGAATGTACTTCGGGTTATGTGAAGGGCTAACTCGCATGATGGGTTAGATCGACCTGGGTTGGTTCATTACAATTAAACATTACATAATCTAGTGTCTTTATAAAAAAATTCACCTTATTTTATTCTCAAATATCTTTTAGGATTATATTTCAATATAATTAGGTTATAACTCTTACAAAATAAACACATACATTAAAACTTGGACATATCCACTAAGTATCAATTTTTTCTACAATATAAAACTTTTAAAATGAAACAAAATTCCTTTTCATTAAAAATATTCATGAATTTCAAATTTACATATAAATTTTTTTACACAACCATAAAGCCTAGGAAAAATAATTAAAAATGTAGGATGAGCACAAAATCTCAATAAGTGACATAAAATTAAGAAATCTATTAATCCAGTAAAGAAAATTAAAACCCATAAAATATATACCTTTATCACAATATTTGTAGATAATATGAAATAAATCATAAAATAATGCCGCCAAATCAATATTTTTGTATTTTCAAATAATCAATTTTATGGCTGAGTGAGAACCACACAAAATTCAAAACACCAATTACAACACTCGCCAACCACTTTCAAGCAACACCAAGGATTCAAATTTAAAAATTACGCAGTTCAAATTAAAGTAGGAAAACGTCAATGCCTCAGCCTGCAATCCGCCAAGAGCCACGCACCCTGACTATCACCTTCCCCAAGCGGTATCATCCATCGACCACCACGTCGAAACCACCAATGTCGGAACCACCGTCACCGAACAGAAAATTACACAGAAATGTAAACACACCATAACTCGGAACCACCACCAAGTGAACAACTTCATACCACCACCTCGACCAGGGATGTAAATGAAAGAAATCATCTTCGTCATCAGGAAGAGTCACCGGAAAAACTAGGAACCAGAAAATTTGAAACCAAATTCAAAAGAAAACCCCCGAAACTAGAACCGTAAAACATTGGCCACACACCAACGTAGTCATCACCGCGGGCGAGGCACCACCACCCAGTGGCGCTGTGTCCACGCCGTCGTCCGAAGCAGATCGAACCGCAAATCATAACCAGAATCACCATACGCCAAAGCAGGATTCAACCATACCCTAGAAAAATCAAAAAGGGAAAAGAAACACGAAGAGAATACAAATCCATGATGACGGACGCAACGCTCCGCTGCAAATCCGAACAGATCCCGTCGCCGCCTTCGCAATCTACCTCGGAGCATTATAATCATAACCCATGTCAAAATCTTGTCAAAAATAACTGCAACACAGTTAAATCTATAGGATAAACCTCCCTTGTTAACTCCATCATTCTTAATATTGATGATAAGAAACATTTACCAATGTGTTGGATAGATATATTAGTCTCACCTATCATATAAGTCGTATTGGGATCAATTTTTATATAAGTTGTATCAGGCTCACCCATTGATATGATATGTATTAGGATCACTCATCATCATTTATAATTATCAAGTACCATATCATGAATAAAAAATTTATAATTTCACCTTTTTCATCTTAAAACCCTTGAAATATTCTTTATAACCCATATGAAAAACATTTTGGTATATTGAAATACCATTTCCTTTTAAAACCCCATTTTCAAAACTAAAATGCCCAAAAAAAGGGAAGAATGGATTTTTATTGAAGAAAACATAAATGTTTATAAAGGAATAAAAACATAAAATAATGGTTATGGTATTGGTATAATTCATAAATGTTTTATATATTAAAATAGAATATTATTTTTTCCTTTTATAAAAAGTCAAATTGTTTTGTAAAATATATATATAAATATTCCTTTGGAAAAAATTAGTAATAAATTCAAAAGAGGAATAAATTGTTTCTTTATAACTAATTTATGTCTATATAAATACATCCATAATAAATTTAAAAATATTTAAAAAGAATAAAAATATTTCAATCAATTAAAATGAGTTTTTTAGTTAAAGTTTCCCTTTCTTTGAGTATAACTCATCATGTATGTTCTTTATCTTCCACTTTGTTCAGAAAACCCTTTGAGGTTTATGCATAAAACATTCCTAGTATGGATTTTTTATCACACTAGTTCCTCTAGGATGTGGGTTTTGATGTTAAGAATAGATTTTGGTAGGTATTTTTAAAACCAAAAGGCTCTTGAAGTTTGGATAGTAGAGGAGAGGGTGTTTCTTTTTATTAGTGGGGGAGAGGACATACTTGGAATTTTATAAACATTTAAAATTTATTGATGACTTATAAAAGAAATATGGCTCCAAAATGGACCATTTACAAAACTTATATGATATAGGGTCAAAATATTTCTATAAAATAGAATTTAGACAAGTTTTTTATCATTTTAACCCCTATCTATGTAGTTTAACACTCTGATAAATCAGTTTAATCCTTGATTGTCATAACAGATTTTAATTGTTTTTACTATTAATTATGATCAAAAATTATGTTGAAATTATTACCTAATATTAATTATGATTATTCCAACTATTTAATATGTTTTATCAAATTAAATTAAAAAATTTTGAATAATATAATTTAAAATTAAACCCATGAGACGTGATGAAAAAAATACAAAAATTCTTTTTAATTATAAAAATGATTTTATACCAAATTCAAGTATAATGTGGATTTAAATGACCTTAATTAAATTATTAACAATATATATATAATAATGTAACTTTGAAACTATTTTTAAACAATAATTATCTTTTTAAATTCTTGAAATAAAAATATATTTGTGAATAAAAAAATAGTATTTTTCACTATTCATTGAAAAATCAACATTTCCAAAAAATTATAAAATATTCAACCTAAGATAATTTTTTCATGATTAATTAAAAAAATAATTTCATTTTTTGAAATTAAAATTCTATATTTTGAAATAAATCTCTTAAATAAAACCATATAATGCATGAAAACCCAATTTAGTTAGAAATAATTTTTTCCTTTTTAACTGAATGTTCTCTAATTTTTTTATAATGAATATAACTCAATAAAATATAATTAATGAATGTTAATAAGACATGAAAAATATTTTCCTTGACATTACCTAAATTATTAAATTCTTATCCCCTTTTTTAAACTGTATCTTTGTAATTTTATTCCTTACTTAAATAATTTTGGATATTTTTCCTTCATAACATTTTCTAATTCACATGTTGCTTCTTCAATCATATGGTTTTTTCGAAAAAAAAACTTTACTTGGTGAATCAAATTATTCTTTAAAATATACTAGCTATATTTAATAATCTTTATAGTTTGTTCCTTATAATATTTTTTTTTTCAACTAAACTATTTTGGGGTTCAAAACATGAGATGAATCTGAAATATATTTTTCAAACAATGAAACATGAAATACATAATATACCAAGGATAAAATTAGGAGAAAGGCCACTCGATAAGAAACTCATCCAACATTCTATAGGATTTCATATTGTCTAATGATCCAGGGAATTAAATTCCCTTTTTACTAGAATTAATTACACTTTTCCATAGAGATACATTAAGAAAAATATGATCACCTACCTCAAAAGAAAGATCTTTCCTTCAGCTATCTAGATAATTTTAATGCCTAATCTAATTTTCCCTCATATGTTGTTGAATCATATTCATCATTTGAACTATTTATTTTACTAAATCTGGTCTAAATAGCTTTGTTTTTCCTACTTCATCCAAACAAGAGAAATTTTAACACCATATTCCATATAATGCCTCAAAAGGTATCATTTGTATACTAGAATAAAAGTTTTTATTATATAAAAATTTAACTAATAAAAGATTTTGAAACCAAATTACCTAGTAATCCATTGAACAAGCATGAATTATATCATCCAAAGTCTGAATCATTCTCTCTAATTGTCCATCATACTGAGGATGAAATGTTATACTGAAGTTTAATTTAGTACCCAGTGGGTTTTAAAGGACTTTAAAAAAATTAAAAGTAAACCTAGGGTCACAGTAAGATACAATTGAGATAGTAACTCCATGAAACAAGATTATCTCCTTGAGATATTGTTGAGAAATATGATCTAAATTCATAGTATATAAAATGAGAAGAAAATGCTCAGGTTTAGTTAGTTGGTAAAAAATAACCTAAATCAAACTCTTGAAATAAGATGTTTTTGGTAATTCCACCATGAATCCAAGGATATATTTTCCCATTTCCACTCTAGGACTAGAAAATTATAAATCACCCCTTAAATAATTATCATTTGACAATAATTAGATGACAATTCAAACACTTTATCATAAATTCAACAATATATCTTTTCATTCCATCCCAACATAAATACTATAAAAGTATAATGTACATCTAAGTGCTTCAATAATAAAAAAAATAGAGAGTTGTGATCTTTGATCAACAATTATATCATTATTTCGGAATCGTAAGGCATATATAATCCTTTTACAAATTGAATAAAATTGTTTTCATCAACACTGAACTTTGGAAAATTACCCTTATTAATAGTTTATACTTTTTCCTATAAAACATGATCCTCCTTCTAAACTTTATTAATTCATTCTAACAATTTCAATAGCACTAAAACTAGAAACAAAATAGATGAATTTCCTACATGCATAATTTCTAGTCCAAAATTCATCACAACATTTACTAAAGGGTTATATTCCAAATGTAACTTGTTTAATATAGTAATATATTTATAATACAAAATATTTGATTATTTTTTTGTTTTTCAATGATGGTAATGAATTATGCATTAAAAATCCTTAGTTAGTCTCATTCATCCTCTCTTCCTCATGTTCAACCCTTTCTGAGTTAATATTTACTTCAAACCTTTATAATTAGTATATATATCACACATTAATCCATATAAATTATTTCTATAAATTTTAAAATTAAAAAACCACAAGATATAATTCCATATCATGTGTAGGATAATTTAACTCATTAGGTTTTAGTTTATTTGAATGATAATAAATTACCTTATCATTCTATTTCATAACACAACCAAGACCCTTCAAGAAGCGTTATTATAGAAGAAAAATTCACTATTTATAGAGGGTATGGATAACACTAGACCATTCACCAATATTTTTTCAGTTCCTAGAAATAATCATCACACGCTCTTTTCTATATGAATTTAATACCTTTACAAGTTAACTTAGTTGATGGGCTAGACAACTGAGCAATGTTTCAGAAAAAACACTGGTAGTAACCCACTAATACAAGAAAACTATGAATCTCTATGAAATTTATATCTATTGAACATTATTCAACAACTTTAATATTATAAGCATCAACCATTATTCTAATTATATAAATAATATTCCTATTGAAAAAAATATTTCACAACTAAAATTCACACATATATAAATTCCATACAACATATTTTGTTTTATGTTTTTAGAAACATTCCTTGGGTGTCTTTCATGTTCCTCTTAGATTTTATAATATACCAATATATCATCAAAAAAACCATAATCATATATAAATATTCATGTAAACTCTATTCATAATATCCATAAATACATCTGGTGCATTTGATAACCCAAAAGGCATGACCATAAACTCATAATACCCATATTTATTCAAAAATTACAAATTTGGAATATCTTCCTCCATCACCTCGAACTAATGGAATCCATACCTGATATAAATCTTTTAAAAATAATATTCTCCCTATAATTGATTAAGAAAATCATAGATTTGTGGAAAAGGATACTTATTATTAACATTGATATTATTTAAGCCTCTATAATCAATGAAAATTATCATTAAACTATCTTTATTTTTAAAAAATAAAATAGGATCACCCCATAGTGAAGTGATTAGATGAATGAATACTTTATCCAGAAACTCCCACAACTAATTTTTCATATATATAAGTTTTATTTGGTCCAGTCATTAATTTGGTTTTGAAATTGGATTAGCATCAGGAACTATGTTAATATTAAACATAACCTCTTGATCATGAATAACACCAAGAAAATCATTAGTTAATACATCAACATATTCATTCATTATGGGTACATTATTAATATGACTAATTTCTTTTCTTCAATAACATGATATAAGTAACTTTAACTTCCATACCTATTCAATTTCTTAGCTTATTGATATGTTATTGAAGTTATGGAATTAGTGAATATAACTTTATTAGCTCTATAATCTATCTTAGCATGATAAAATAAAATTCAACCCATACCCAACATAATATCAAACTCTTTTATGGGTATCTTATCAAGATTTATAGGAAATACTATCCCATAGATGATAATATAAACATTATTATAAATCTTGGTTGCATTAATATTTTCACCTGTATTTTTTACTAAAATTTATATTTCTTTTCATGAGTTGATATTCCAATTTTACATGAAAATTGCTCAGAAATAAAGGAATAAAAAGATCTAGAGTCACACATGAAATTGGTATTATTCAAAAAAAATTAACATACCTATCTCTACATCATTAAATGGGCCAACATCAACCATATTAGAAGAAAAAAAAAATTCTGCACCTTTCTTCAATCAATATTGATGGTTTTTATGATGAAAAACTAAATTTGGACACATATTAGCATAATTTACCAACTCATTGTAATTGAAATATCTCATTTTTGGATATCTATCTATCAACCCATTTTTTGATTGTTTAGAACTAGTTTCTTTGCAGCCATGATCCCTATGGCCAAACTCACCACACTGATAACACTTTATAGATCCTATTAAATATTCCATGAAATGTTTTTTACCACACTTAGAGCATGTTGGGGGCTTACCTCTATATTTATTAGTTTACTTATTCTCTATTTATTTCCACCTCAACCAATTATTACTATTTTCATCTCATGGAATATAAGTTCCATAAAAAATAATGTCAACTTTCTTAGCACAACGAATTACTTTCTGATATCATTAAAATTATCATGAGGCCAATTATCTTAATAAAATTGGTTTCAATCCTAAATAAATTCTATTAATTTTAATATCATGGTACTGAATCAAATTTAGTGAACAACTTCTTAATTTAGTATAATTTTCATCATATGTGGCTACTAAATCTTTCTCTTGCTTCAATTACAAGAATTGTTTCTCCGACCTGATTCAAAAAACCCTAGGAAAATATTTCTCTAGAAAAAAATCGTAAATATATCCCATTACATGTAATCAAGCTCATATCTCTCTTTGGTTTTCTTAACAAAATACCAACACTGATCAGCTTCACCTTCAAAATGGTAAATATAAAGAGTTAAATTTTTACATTCTGAACATCTCATGGTTTTAAAAATATTTTATAGATTATTGGTACATTTATCGGCTACCACAAGATCTAAGGTTCCACCAAAAACTAGATGGTGTTGTTTCGTTAAATTATTAAATATCAAAATTTTACTCTATGTTGAATATATATAATATATAACTTTGGTTCCACCAACATTTATTTCTTAGGTCAATTGATCTGTTATTTCAAAAAAATGATCAGCTCCAATTCCAACTATTTTATAATACTGATTTGGAAGGGGTTTGTCCTCTTGATACCTTCCTACTTTAGCTTCCTTGTTTCCTCAATGGAAAACCATTTTGAAAAAATATAGATATGATATATTATTAGGGTA
The DNA here is from genome assembly GCA_963277665.1 of Viscum album. Classification (NCBI taxonomy): domain Eukaryota; kingdom Viridiplantae; phylum Streptophyta; class Magnoliopsida; order Santalales; family Viscaceae; genus Viscum; species Viscum album. The sequence continues at coordinate 1,142,966,239 of OY728161.1, forward strand.
AACATTAAATACTATATAATTTCAACTTAACCATAAAGTAGAATCTTTTAATGATATTCTTTTAACATTATTCTGACCTTTATGGTTATCTAACCATTTTATTAGATACCAACTATAAGGAACCAACCATAAAAATTAAAGAATCTAATTTCTTCATACTATAATTCACTTTATTTCATTCCTAAAAATATTTTAGGTTTTGAGTTTTAGATAATTAGGTTATAAATCTTACATAAAAACACATACATTACAAATTAGACACATCCACTCGGTATATATTTTTTCAACAGTATAAAACTTTTAAAATAGAACATGTTTTATTTTATGAAAAATTATCATGAATTTCAACATAACTTCTAATTTGTTATTACTCATCCTTAAACCATGTGAAAAATATTTAAAACTTTTTATGAGAAAAAAAATCAGCAAGGGACATAATAGTAAGAAATATGTTAGTCTAATGAAAAACATGAAAATCCATAAAATATTTACAATTATCACAATTTTATTTGATCATATGAAATAAATCATAACCATATGAAAAATAAACATATTATACTAAATGAAAACCTTTAAAACCCATAGAAATCAAAAATAAACCTTTTAGGAAACATAGAGCATAGGCATCTTAGAGTATTATATTCATAACCCATATTAAACTCATGTCAGAAGTAATTGGATCCCAATTAAATAAGTAGTATAATACTCTATTGTTAACTCCCTCCATATTTCCTTTGAATAAAAGGAATAATTCCCATTGAATAGTATAGATATATTTTTTACACCTACCATATAAGATATTTTGGGCTCAGATGTCGTATAGGTTGTATTTTGCTCACCCATTCATATAAGTTGTATCAGGATCACCTGTCATCATCTATAATGAATAATTACCATATGATGAATAAATCATTTTATGATTTCTCATTATCATAATAAAATTCATAAAAATTCTTTTTAACACATATGAAAAAGATTTTCAAATGTCAAAATACCCATTCCTTTTAAAAACCCCTTTTCAAAACTAAAATTCTAAAAACAAATGGAATATGGGTTTTTCATTAAATAAAACATAAAAGATTATAAAAGATTCCAAACATATAATAAAGGTTATGGAAGTGAAAAAATACATGGATTTTGTATGTGTTAAAATAGAACATTCCTTTTTTTCCTTTTGTAATGAAATTAAAAATGATCTATATAAAATATGAAAAAAGATTCCTATTAAAAACATTTGTAAGAAATTCAAAAGAAAAAAAATGTGTCTTTATAATTTATTTATGTTTATAAAAATACATCAATAAATATTACTAAGAATATAGGAATAGAACAAAAAAAATTATAAAATAAATCTTTAAATTATTTAAAAATGGTGTTTTAAGTTAAATTGTCCCTTACATTTTTTATGACTCATCACGCACATTATTTATCTTCCTCTTCTTCAGATAGCCCCTTTAGGTTTATACCTAAATCCTTCCTAGGATGGTTTTTTGATCACACTAGGGACTCTAAGAAATAAGGAGAGATGTTAGGAACATATTTCGGTAGGGATTGGCTAAACCAAAAGGCACTTTAAGTATGTATAGGAGAGGAGAGGGTGTGTCCTTTTATAGGTGAGGGAGAGGACACATTTAGAATTTTTTTAAATTATTAGAATATATTAATGTATTACTAAATAAAAATGGTTCTAAAATAACAAAATTATGAATATTAGATGACATAGGATATAAATATGTTCATACAATATAGTTTAGATAAGTTTTTAATGAATTTTTACCATTATCAATTTATTTTAATTCCCTGTTAAACTATTTTTATCCTTAACTATGGTAACAGTTTTAATTGTATTTATTATTAATTTTATTTAAAATTAAGTTGCCCTTATTTAGTAATATTAATTATGATGATCACAAATTTGGAATCCATTTTATCAAAATCACATTATAGAAATGGAATAATTTAATATAAAATTAAACACGTAAAATGCGATGGAAGACAATTTTTAAGAAAAAAAATGCCCTTTTAAATATAAAAATGTTTTTATTCCAATTAAAAGTATAATGTTGATTAAAATTACCTTAATTAGATATTAGTAATATAAATAAACTAATTTTTATTTAAAACTGTATTAAAATAAAAATTAACTTTGTAAATACATGACACAAAAAAAACAGTTTTTAATAAAAATTAATATTTTTTACCATTCATTGAAAAATAAAACTTCTCAAAAAATTATAAAAAAATTCATAATAAGAATATTTTGACAAAATAATTTAAAAAAATTTGTTAGATTAAAATTCTATAATTTGGATTTTAATCTTTTAAATAAAACCATATAATGCATGAAAAACCAATTTGGTTAGAAATGAAGTTCTTTTCTTTTAACTAAAAAATTACCTAGTATTATTATAATGAATATAAGTCTACAAAATACTATAAATTAATTTTAATAATACATGAAAATAATTTTATACCAACCCTAATTTTTCTTATATTACTGTTACATCATTTTAATGATAAAAAACAAAAAATAATTACATGACTAGGATCTAAAGGTATAGTATCTTAGGAAAACTATAACCATATATAACTATTAGAAAATAATATATAAACATTTATTTAATTACATCTTCTCTAGCTTCTTATTATCCCTTTAATTCTCTTTAGTACAAGTAGTCACTTGAGGATATACATCAAAAAGTGGTGAGATAAAAGAAAAGTAAGAGGATAGATAAGAATGTGAAACAATATAACATGGGGTGATAATAATCATTATCACCATAACATAGGCTTAGTATCATAATCATAAGAAGAATCATTAACATACGGATTGTAATGTGGAAATGTATAAATATGAAACATCATGTCTTAGTGGCAAACTACCACACATAGTTGTGAATAAATCTAGTATAATGTTCATGCATATTTTATTTCTCATGATATATATCACATTACCCAATTCATTGGAGTGCTATATAATTCTAGACACACCCATCACATCATAAAATTTACATTATGCTATATAATTTTGGGCGCACTCATCACATCATCACATATACATTATCATGTATGCCACATAAAACAGATATCTATCTTGGACATAAAATAACCCACAGAAAGAAATGTGATTCATTTAATAAGGAATAAATTCATAAACATTGGGTTCCCAAATAAAAAAGGGAATTTCATACTTTATAAAAGAATCACCAACCTTGAGTGAAGAAGAAACAATCTTGATAAGTAAAAGGTGTGTTTTTTTAAGAAGAGTTATTTTAGAAAAGATTTTGTTTGTTATAAACTCAATTAAAAAACATGTATGTCCCATAAGTGGTAATATAATGATGAATAAATGATATTTAAGGAATATTCATACTGAAAATGGGGTGAAAGAGGGAAACCCCAAAGAAAGAGAGTTGGGTTGGAGAATTCCCCTTACCTTGTGTCTAAATTCTTTCTTCAATTTAATGTCTTGTATAATCACATTAAATTCATTATTTAACAATTAAATAATATTTTATACATGAATATGATTCATTATGGTTTTATTATGTTATTTTATATGCATTTAGATGTGTTATAAAGTTTAATTTCATCGTTCTGGGTGTTCATTTTCATAGTTTTAATGATTGGTTCAATTGTATACATGAATAGAAGTTCATGTAAAATGCTGATAAATATCCATAATTTTTATTATGTTTTAGTAGTGATATTAGAGAAGTTTAAATTATCTTATAAATAAAATGGTAATATGGTATGAGGATTAATCTTTAGATAAAATTTAATTATGATCGTTTTAGATTAATTTTGGTGGTTTTTCAATCACAAAAAAAATCATTTTGTTTTATCATTCACTATTATGTGTATAAGTTAGTTCCAGAACATAAATTGGCTTTTAACATACACTTTTAAATCTATTTCAACCATTATAATGGTATTATTAACATTCTTGAAGGTGTTAAATGAAAATGAAAGTGCATCACCCACGATGTCGGTACATTGACACATCACAGGCCCCGATTTAATCTTTATAATAAAAGAGTGAGATGGAGGAGTTTAATGATATATATTTCATTAACATGATATAAATCCAGTATATTTAAGGTATTGGAGTTATCATTAAATTTTTATTATGGGAGGTGGGGATAGAATAATAAAATAAATAAAATTTAATTGAAATTACAAGAAAGAGAGGATTTACCTCTTGAATTATCCTCTTGATAGACTTCTCAAGGCACTTAGTCTTGGTTTTTTTATTAGACCAAGAGCTCTGAGACATGGGGGAGGGGCTAGGGAAGGGTGTTTGGCACAATTTGGGCACGACACAAAGCTTTATAGTTGTGAGGATAAGAGGGTGTGAGGGGTGGTATTTATAGTAGAGGAGAGGGGTGTTTTCTCAATATTATATTCATTAATTTATTATTTTGGCTCAAGACTATGAATAGTTTGAGAATTATCACTAAATTAATTAAAATAATGAAGTATATTTCTAGATTTTGGGCTTACATCAGCCTTACATCATCCTTGCATAATCTATGATTCCATAATTCATGTATTTATCTTTTATAAAAAAATATTGTATTTTCCTATTCATCAAAAATTCATGTATTTTATAAAAATCGCTAAAATTAACCTTATGAATTTTTCCATGTGTAGATATCGTATTTAACAATTCATCAAAAAAATTAACTATTTTAAAAAAATCAAAAAAAAATCACTTTAAATATTTTTCAATTTGTAGAATTTAAAATTGAACTCTATTTTATAAATATAAATTTTTAAATATGAGTAATTTAATTTTTAATTAAAATCATCATTTACATCTAAAATATGTATTTTAAAATTTTAATTGATTTTATAACACTTTGAAAAAATAAATAAGGTCTCATTAAATTATTTTAAAATCATAAGACGTCAAAATATTAATTAATGGATACATTTTGTGAAAATAAATTTTATTTTTAATTATAAATTAATTATAAAATTGTAATTAAATTTTTATGACTTATAAAAAATCCAGCACCTAATTAATAATTTTTAAAACATTTAATTACTTAGTCTATGATATAATTATACCATAATTTCATTTATAAGATTCTTAAATTTTATTTATAATTTAATGGTTGGGGTTACAATTCATTTGGTTAGTTTACTATTCATAACATTCAAATTACTATTCCTAAGGTCAAGTTACTATTTCATCAGTATAGATTTCTTAAGTTCTAGAAATACTTCTTATTTCATTAATTCTTCATTTATAAAGCTTTTATTATATTATATATGTGATTTTATGAGATTTATACTATATTTCATTACTATAAAAAGGGATAAAATATATTGATAAAAAATTGGGTTGTTATAGATTTACCTAAACAGTAACTAGTTTTTAACAAAATATCTAAAGGTTGTAATGTTATTTGGGTTATAGTTGATCACCTTACAAAATCATCACATTTTATTTCCATCCGAGAGGATTTATCTCTTGTTCGTCTTGATATGATATACATTGAGGATGTGGTAATATTTCATATAGTTCCACATTATATTCTATGTGATCGATAATAGAGGTTTACCTCAAAGTTCTGGTGTATTCTTCTGTAATTTCTTGATACAGAGTTGAGTTCCAGAACTTTATATCATACTCAAACATATGCTTAGTCTAAGAGGACTATTAAAAAACTATAGGATATGCTAATATCATGTTCTATATATATCATTGGTGGATGGAATCAACAACATCCTATAGTGGAGTTTTCATATAATAATATTTTCACTCAAGTATTCATACGGATCCTTTTGACTACCTTTTTAGTAGGAAGTGTAGAACAACAATGTGTTAGGATGAAGTTATATAAATAAATATATTGAGACCTAATCAAGAAAATTAAATTTAAGAGAAGGTTAAATCCATTCAGCATCATATTATGGAAACTCAATGTTGATAGAAAAGATATGCTAACAATCTTCAGTGAGATTCAGAGTTCAAATTTGGTGATAATGCATTCCTAAAGATATCGCCATGTGATAATAAGAATAATGGGAAAGATGAGATCTACATATATCAACCCTTTCGATATTCCTAAATGGATTGGGTCGGTTTCTTGTCTCTTGGTGCTTCCACCGAATCTCTATTAAATTTTTTATGTGCTCCATGTATCTAATTTGAGGAATTACATACCTGATCCTTTTCATGTACTAAACACATAGGTTGTACCAATATAGCATGATATTTCTTATAAGGAATATCTTATGGATATTTTGGATCATATAGAGAAATTTATGTGAAAAAAAGACCACTCTCCTGGTCAATGTTTTGTGGTGAAACCATACATTTGAGTAAGCAATGTGGGAACTCAAGAATTTGATAAGGCAAAAGTATACTCGGCTGTTTATATTTGAGTAATGGAATTTTTAAAGTTAGATTATTATAATAAATTTATAATTTAATGCCCTGATATTTTATATGTATTTTTTTGAAATAAATTTTAATTATTCGATTGCTTGCTTTAAACGCAACTCTAAAGGTAAATAAATCATGATATATAATAATATTTATAACTCAGCCATTGGATTGGTGGGTATTAATAGTATTAACCACATTATGATAAATATATAGCAATTTTTTCATAATTCAAATTTATTAATTAAATCTTAAGAAATAATCATTAAATTTTTAATAAAATCATTTATAGATAAAAGATCCATATTTCAAAGAATTTTATTTTTCTAAAAATCATGTATTTTTATTTATTGGTAAATATTTAAAAAATATTTTAATGAAATTTATCTATAATTTATGAATAATCATTCATACATTAGTAATATAATGGTTTGTAATGAATATAAAATTCTTTTAAGGTAAAAGTTGTTATTTAAAAAAAATTATGTGTGAACATTTTTTCAATGTTAATAAATAAAATAAATCACTGTTGATTAAGAATTTTAATTAAATTTATAGAATATATATTCAATTAAATTTTTTAACATTCATATAATAGTTTTTATTAGGCAATGAATGAAAGTAAACTCAGTTTATGCTTAAAATTCATTTTTCTAAAAATGGTTTTCATTATGTTTTGTGTGTATTTTAAAATAAATTTATTCTAATTATAGAAATTGAATTTGATAAAATGGATTCTATATTTTGAATCAACATTTAATAATTCATTAATGAGTCCACATTAATTTTTTTCATGATAAATAGTAAAAGCAGTAAACATTTGTTACCATAGTTACGATTAAAAGGGTTTACCAGGGGTTAAATCAAGAGATAAGGGTAAAAAATCACATAAAACTATATAAATATTATTTTATGTAGATATTTTATCCTTATAAAATCATAAATTATATTTCTTAGCCATTTTTTATCAATTTCACAAGAAAATTATTTAATATTATTTAAATATTTTAAGTAATTCCATGTGTATCCCTCCCCTCAATTATAAAAGGGAACCTCTTCTGCTCTATTATTCACAAAAATTGAGAATTATGTCTTAGTAAATATCTACCAAAAAACCTTCCTATATTACTTCATTTCTTCATTTTTCTTTTTTTCTTACCCTAATACCATTCTAATAAGGCTTGAGATGTATGTCGATGGAGGTCTCTCAAAGAAGAGGTAATCGTCTAACACGACTCTTTCAAAGTTTATTTCTTCTTACACATACTCTAAATATATTTTATACAACCTAAACTAATTAAACTAGTATCACAAATATACTAATCTGTTATTTTGATTATGTTATTACCATTTTCTACCTCTTTTCCATCAATTGGTAAATGAATGTATCACTTGTGCAATTGTGCGAACTACGACTTCCACATAGCAATGTGATTCATTTTCCATCATTGTGACTCATGGATGGTTATAATGATGGATTTACTATATATATTATATTTATGATATATTAATTATTATGTAATGATAAAATTTTATTCAATTTCTTTCCCTTCTTCATATCGGAAAATGGAAGTATCATTCATGTGTACGTACAGACTAACATCTCCATGAGAGATATATTTAATTTTAAATATTATCCTTTTATGGATGATTCTGAAATTTTATATAATAAATATATATATTAATTATTAAATTAATAATATAAATTAAATTTTATTTTAATATTATACCTTAGAACGTTTTTACTCATTCAGTTTTTATAACATGCTCTTATTTAAGTTGATCTTACCATCTACATGAGTGATGTTGTAATATTTACGAAAATAATGAATAATGAATGTTAAATACATGTGATATTATTTAATAATACGATATGAATTACATTATTAACATTATGTAGGTTATGGAACCATGATAATTCTGAAAGGACTGGTACCTCATAACAGAAACATATATAAAAAGTGAAATAGTTCACACCAAAAATGATAATGGTAATGAAATATTGTTAATGAAAGGGTGATAATATGTTATAATTAAACCATTTAGGGAATTATATGTATGAATATGGTTATAATATATAATAATAATAAATTTAAATTTATTATATTGGAGGTTATAGCAATTACAAAGCAAGATAGACTTGTGGCAAGGGTTTTATGTTACAATCTCACTATTTACCAAAATTATTTATGATTAAATTTATGATGATGAAATAATATGATCTATCTCTCATAAATCTCATGTATTTTCCTATAATCTGGCTATTTTATGAGATTTCATTTTTCATTTCATTTTCTTCTCTCTGAGTACTCAAAATACTAAAATAATGTATTTACAGAAAACCTCATTTATGTCTCTATTCAGTTGGGAATATCTTCTCCTCCATATCAATATTTTATAAAAAGAACATGAATTTTTTTACTATTCTATAATTATTTATTAAATTCATTTTATCCGCATTTTACTTCCTATAAAAATTGTTAAAAAGAATCTTTTTTCATTTTATTAATAAGGTACGTTTTACTAAATACATGAATCGAATCTTAGTTTTAACATTTACCAAATGAATAGATTTTCACACCATCATGAAAATTCTTTTCCTTGATACATTCTTTATAGGTTTCCATGGTTATTTTAAAATAAAATTTATTTCCTAATATTTTATAAATTTTTAAATTTTAAATAATTGATTTTAAAATAAAAAAGGATATTTTTCTCAAGAAATGTTCTAGTGATATTTTAAAGGTATTTTAATTTATAATAACATCCTTTTATTTTTCTTATGATTTAATATGGATATCATCCAATTCTACCATCTTTATTATTTATCTGGATGGTTATTGATCATGATGATGAAATCTTGATGAAATCCATTTTCTTTTTCACATGTTAGGCTATGACAAAATGATATATTTTTTCATGATATTGTGGAATACATATGAATGGATTATGATTATGTGATGGGTGGGTCCTTTATAGACCTCTAATTAACTGGGTAATGATTAATGTTTTATAATATCAAAGGTTACATGGATGGTTATACCAAGCCTAAAGTAGGTACACAGATGGTTTTCCCAAACCTATCATGTGATGAACTTCTTGGTGGGTAGTATTTAAATAATATTCCTATGATTATGATTATTCAAAACTATTTAAGTCAATATCTATGAAATTTTTATATGCTTATGATATGATATCATAGCTCATTATCTTTGATTATTCAATGATTCGTGTCTTAGGAACTACTAAATATTTATTCCAAGACTCGTGATGATGAACTATAATTTATTGGGTATGATTTTCTATCATTTATATAATGTTATTATATCCTTAATGTGTTTATTATTCTCACTCTTAATTATAAATTTATATATCCCATATTTACTATAATCTTTTAATAAGGGGATTAGAGTTAGATTACTCTAACAAGGGGAGAATTAGGGTATACATTATCATTGATAATTAAAATAATTAATCCTTTAATGTATCACTTTACCTAAATGATATTTACTTATCAACCTTGTGGGTTACTTTTTATATTCTTGAATTTAGATATTGACCTGATTAAATACTTGATTGAACCTTTTATTGAATATTTATTAAGGTTCTTTTTTACTTCCCATGGGTGTGGATGCATAAAATAAATATTTACAATGTTTTTACTAGGTTCCACCTCATTTGTATACATTAAAATAGAATGCATGGAACTATTCCTATGCAAACAAATAATAATTAAATGTTCATGTTCGATCACTTCTCACCTAGTCTCACCACATCACAAGGTTTAGGTTTGACTGACCATCTCCCAAATATCACTATTATCTCACTACCAATTCATCCTTCTACTTTTCTTGCTACTCTTGGAAGGATCCAAAAATATTTTATGGAGATGTATTTAATTTCATAATAATTATATAATTCATATTTAAATAAGGATATATTCTATCTTGAAGTTTCCTTCACTGCACCTTCACAATATGTAAAAAACACCCTTGTTGTAGTTCTTCTACTTTCCAATATAATTATCGAATGATATTTACTTTTACTTAAGAATATCAATTAAAATCTTCTATTCATGCCTTTAATTATTTCCAAATATTAAATATTCCAACACTTCACTTATAATAAATCTTCTTTTTCTATGAAAATCAGATCTTCAATATACATTGCATCTCTCTCTTATCTCTGTTAGTCAATATCTGATTCTGAATAGGGAGGTCATGCACCAATCACCTAGACACTTATAAGAATAATTATTTTGTATTAAAACCATCCATAACATTATACAAAATCCATAAAATGAAGTTAACAAAAATATCCTCTTTTTGGGACTTCTCTATCTACTTATAGCATGAATAATTATCTAATAAATCAAACATCTCCAGGGCTACACAATCGATTGATTCAAGCTGGTATCATAGTCCATAACTGAGACCCATGATGTATGAAACATTAAATATCTAGCTTATACATCACCTGATATAATTCCTCCTGATTTATAGTGTCTAATCCGGACACTCCCATCACTATGCCTTGGTGAAAAATACTTGGTCATTTTGCCTCAAAAACACCAAACACTACAAGCATGTCCACCTTCTTCATAGCTATATAGATTAATTAATAACTTATCATCCACATATTGATTCACCACAAGTGTGGTATATACCGTTTCAACCTCTTTTGAACTATTTCATCACTATAGCTTCTCTATTACGGCGTAGTTCAAATGCATTGGATATTTTTCCTTCTAAATACCAAACACTGCAACATGCACCACAGCTAGGCTGTGTCTTTTTTCATGCACCTCCATATTTTAACAATGGATTGTCTCTATATAGATGTTATATAATTACTTTTCTCATTTTATATAGGTGAACTAATATTCCACCATGAGTACTACCAGGATGTGGTCCCACTACTACAAATACATCTTTTAATAGTGCTAAAAACCTCCTTTAACAGTGCCAAAAAATCACTGTTAATCTCGACGAAGATAAAGTGGGGGTCCCCTTTATCATCAATTGCTTAGCATTGATACATGGATAATATATCAGCACTAAAAATAATAGTAATACATACTAGCTTTATCAACGCTATTTTGAGCGCTGATATATTATCCATTTATCAGCGCTTAATTAGCACTGATAAAGGCCAAATTGCCTGTGCAAACCCAGAACCTACATAGAACATGCACACATGAGACAACACCTACACACACAGCACAAACAACACCTTCACACAAATCAAAGAAGAACAAAAATGCTATATACATTTATATAAAATCATGAATACAAAACAAAACACAACTATATACATTTCAAACAATGTTTAATTTGGTTATAATTACAATTATCCAACAAACAGTTAAAAACATTGATGTTTAATCTTATTTTCACCCATGATCCGCTATAAAAAAATTCCGTCCATGTTATTAGTTGCCGAAAAAAGCAATCGAACATAGGAAAAATATATCACCTATATAAGAAAACAAATATTATGTTAATAATATAATAATGAAATAAATTAAACATTAATATGAAATAATACATTAATAAAATTTCAATTGTTACCTGTTACAACCTTTACATGTCCATATTTCCTTAGATTGAATTAATATTTTAGAATAGGCTTAACATGATTCATTGAATTATAAATGTTATTTTCTTAATATTACATGGATGAGAAATCAAGATGAATAAATGTCAACAACAACATTGAATTCAAAAGGATTCAATTGTTGACAATAAAAAATGGGAGAAATCTCCACAGGTTATACAATATGACATATACATGATGGTGTATTCAATTTCATAGGAGTATTCCATTTTAGAATAAATTCTAAAATTTTAATAGTGATACCACCATCCAAGATATGTCATAAACCTAATAGTTATATATACCAAGAGCCTCTAAGAGTGTACTCTTCCATGCCATGTCAAATGGAATGAGTTCAAGCACGTCTGCATCAGACATTGGGTCCAACCCTGCTTGGACCCTGACCACTTATTCCTCTCAAAGGACCCCAAACAATGAATAAGGTCCCGTTGAAGGTATGGAAGGAATGTATTTCTCAGTTTTAGGGAGGTCCTAATGAGAACCTACACAATTAAATAGGCCATGATCATACCAGTTCACTTTTCTTTTGATCTCCTAGTTCTTTAGAGTGAATAGCCACCCCCCCCCCCCCCCTCCCTCCTCGACACAGCCCCTTGGACCGCTCCCTCCCTACCCCTAAACAACCCCCCTACCACCACTCCACATGTTGCCCCCTTCCCTCCTCCTGGACAACCCCCCCTGGATCCCCCTCCCAACCCCTGGACACCCCCCCCCCCCACCACCACCACCACCACTCCACCTGAAGCCCCCCTCCCTCCCCAAGACACCCCCCCCCCCCAGATAGACCCCTCTCTACCCCTGGATAGACCCCCCTCCCATTGCAGCCCCGCTCCCTCCCACAACTCCACCTGCAACCCCCTCCCTCCTCCTGGACAACCCCCCTACCTCCCCTTGCACCCCCCCCCCCCCTCCCTTTCTCTTGACTACCCCCTTCCAACCTCCTAGACACCCCCCCCCCTCCCCTCCTAGACACCCCATCCTTCCGGTACAACCCACCTCCTTCACATCCCCGAGACAGCCCCTCTCTACCCTTGGACAACCCACCCTGTAGCCCCCCTCCCTCCCACCACTCCACATGTAATCCCCCTCCCTCCTCCTGGACAACCCCCACTCTCTCCCCTTGTAGCCCCCTCCTATTCCCTGGACAACCCCCTTCCCACCTCCTGGATATCCCCCTCCCCTCCTAGACACCCCATCCTTCCTGGACAACCCCCCTCCCTCCCCTCCCTGAGACATACCCCCTAGACAGCCACCTCTCTACCCCTGGACACCCCCCTCCCACCATTCCACCTGCATCCCCCTCCCTCCTCCTGGACAATCCCCTACCTTCCCTTGAATCCCCCTCATTTCTCTTGACATCCCCCTTCCCACCACATGGATTTCCCCCTACCCTCTTAGAAAACCTCCTCCCCTCCTGATACAACCCCCCTAGACACACCCCTCTCTACCCCTAGATAGCCCCCCCCCCCCAACCACTCCACCTACATCCCCCCTCCCTCCTCCAAGACAACCCCCCCTCCCTTCCCTTGCATCCTCCTTCCCATTCCATGGATAGCCCTCGTCCCACCCCCTGGACAACCCCCTCCCCTCCTAGACAGACCCCCTCCCCTCCTGGACACCCCCCTCCACTCCCGGACACCCCATCCTTCCCGGAAAACCCCCCTCCCTCACCTCCCCGAGACATCCCCTGGACAGAACAAAAACTTATTGTTCAACAAATCTATAGTGAACTTGAACCATCAAAAAACAATTGATATATTTGGACAATGAATGAAAATAAACTACAAATCTATCAATGACAATAGTAACAATAATAATAATAGAGAAGCACCACACTTTGGAATTATTGGAAAGTACCATACAACTTTCATAGGACTGGAATCATATTTCTTGTATCAATAATCACCACACTTTGGGAATTATTTAAGTGGTTTGTGGTCCTTGAAAAACAATATACAGTCATTCGGGCAGGCGTGTATTCTTTCATAGATCAAACCCATCGATCGTAGCATTCATTTGGCATCGTATATTCGGATTGGGAGCTCATTATCTTCTTGAAGCATGTCATTCAGGAGAGCAAGTAGTTCCTTAAAACTGGCGTCACACCACATGTTGCCTCCATTCAAATTATACAACTTTAGTAGGGCTGACAATGCTGTATATTTAGTGAAACCAGCATACAATGGAATTTTTTCACAACTCTTTAACTTCTCAATCAATTTTTGGAAATCACAAATTTCATCTTCAATTGTCCTTATCATTTCCTCAATATGGTATCCATCATCATTGACATTGGTAATCACATCCTCCGTACGATCATCTTCAATGTTCACAGTTGTAATCATATCAGATGATCTATAAAACGCCGTATTATTTGAGCCACTACCTACATTCATTTTTCCCCATGTTTATTACAACATGTATAACTTTGATCTATTCTGTGATAGATCAGGTGCTCTTCCAACTCCTCTAGACTAATTTATCTTGAATAACAATAGAGTAAAAACAGACAAAGGATTTGAGAAGGGTCACATGCATGATCTTCTGCACTCTTGATAAACTCTTTCACGCAATATTCATACTCTTTTGTCAACCTATTGGAATTCATAAATTATTTATTCATATTCAAAGCCTTTATGGGTTTGATCTCAAACATGCCTAATATTATGTTTTAATTAATCAAGTAGCATTATTTGGGGTTTAAAAAATCATGGTAAAAATGCCTCTACCATGAACTAGCATTAGATACAATTTAACTGTTACTCTAACCTCACTAACTCTATGTCCACAAATTTCATCCCCAAACAATAATATATAAAAATAAACACATCACATGTGGTTATAAAGGTTATAAAGGTGTGATTGTAAACATAACCAGTAGGAATCCCTCAAAAAAATAATGTAATGATGTAATGGGCTACTCATACATGAAATAGAGGAACCTACCACAAAACATGTGAAAGTACTAGAACTATATCTATATTCGGGGGACTGTGCCCTGTATTTTGTATATCTCTAGGGAGTACCTAAAACCTATACATGGAGGACTCTTCACCATAACATGGGGGAGTAACATACTCCATATTTTCTCCAAACATCTCACTTGTCACTTGTCAACTCTCAAGTAGAGTGAAGATAATTAAAATATCCAAACCACATTGTGGTCAATTTCCAATGATTGAGGGAATCATTCTATTTTTTATCTACATGAGAATATATTTATAATGGGATACTCATACATGAAATACTATCATCTAAGTGAAAAATAAATAATAATAATGAAAATAACATTGCACACAATTTGTTCAATGGATACACAATGTGTAGGGTTCTCAATCAAGGTTGGTTGTATAGTACCATTTCTAAACTCAAGTGAAATCCATATACATGGTGTGTCCAGTAGGGTGAACATTGTGTATGGATAAGGTTTACCAGATTTAATCTGACATATATCAAATTAATTCAATATTAGTCTTACAAAGACTGCATGATTCCTCAAAAAATACATGACATATAGAATAACTTGAGCTAATGGCGTGTACATTAGATACATACTGAGTCACCTCACCGGCAATGCATCACATTTTTGTGTAATACATAGTGTGTAGTCCTTACATGACCACTAGGGGTGTATGGTCTATACTCGTCATGTTTTTATGGTATCTATACATGGTGTGAGTGATGTAAAACACATATCATGTAGTTCTACCATTATTTCATGGAATGTACAGGTTTCATGCAAAAGTTTAGTTCTTGGAGATACATTGTGTGGGACCTAGTCTCACATGACATGTATCATTTAAAATGAATCATATTTCAATTTTTTGTTAAAATATGAGTCATGTGGTGTAAATTTTGGAGATAAATGTTGTGTGGCATTTGAATCTATATGAAATCCATGTATGGTGAAGCATGTTCCATTTAACTAGACTACATATCATGTATTTTAAATATATATATAGAATCTAAAAAACATCATATTCACACCATACACACCACTTTCACCTCCTTTCATAGTTTTGTTTCCATTACCGACCAAAATTTTCAACCTCATAGCATCCAATGCACCTTGTTAGGTTAATATCTTTCCAACTATCACTGTATAATCCATCATCATCCATATGTTCTTTAAAATACACATAGAACTCACCATATAATTATCATCATACTTCTAAACCCATGAAATCTTCGATTTTACACTATTGTGACATTTCAAAATAACCATAAAACTCAAGTTTGTATTACATATGAATATTTGTGATGGTGGTGGTGGGAAAAATACTCAACCACCCTTGGGTGAGCTTATGTTTAGGTTCATCAAATAACATTAGTATAAGAAAATATTATAATTCTCTATTCATGGGGGGAAATTTTATTAATGTATTACAATTATTTGAGCTAAAATTTATTCCACAAAGAAATAAATTACCAAATAATAATATTATTGAGGTTAATTTTTAGTTTAAATAATCATCAATACGAAAAATCCCACATTATAAAAAAAACAAGGAAATTTCCATGAAATAAAATTTTAGAAAACATGTGAAAGCTTCATCCTCATGTTCATCCCATTCTAGAAATAAAAAATTAAAATAATTAAACTAGTATGAACATAGGTATAATTTAATCAATGTAAACATATTACTTTATTTATGTGTTTAGAAAATAATATAATTCAATTATTTAATCATATTTTCTTTAAAACCCTCATTATTTACGTGAAATGCAAATCCTAAAATAATTAATGTCACATAACGATAATTTTTTGGGAAAATATGAATTATTTATTTTTGTGCACCTTATGAGAAGAAGAATGATTTATTTAATTGTTATTCTTTTTCATTATTTTCTCACAATAATCATTTTATCCTAAAAAATGGTCATCATTGACAATTTTTTTAAGAAGAAGAAGTGAATTCTAGGTTTGTGGAGAATGAGTCAAACACATAAATAATAAAATAATATCTCATTGGAATTTCCCAAAAGCTTGATGATCACATCACATACCTTAATTTTTTTGTCTTAACCACTACATTGAAAATGAGCAACACAAAGAATTATTTTTTCTATAAATAGAGAGGCATGTGAGTTTTTATTCTCTAATAGTTTTTTCAACACAAAAAGGAATTATGTGAAATCCATTTTTGACTAGGGTGTCCATAAAGTGTCTTATAGAGTCCTCTAGAAGTGGAATTCTAGGATTCCCTCGAATTTCACTAGTAACAAAGTGGTGGTGCCATGGAAATGGGAAATTTTTGGATTGATATTCAATAGTGGAAGAAAAATAACATGGAAATCAAATGGTATGTCAAACATTCAAACAATCACAACACCATACAAAAACACAATCGTACTCACAATCGCAACACCATACAAACCAATCAATCACAATTTCATATTATACAAAGGATCCATTATTTAATTTTGTTTGTTAATTCAGGGGTTATCAAAAAAGTTTTATCATCTTGGGGCATTCATTCATAAGTCAAGTATATGTAAATTACTAATTTTTATATTCAAATGTTCAATAGGAACCAACCAACATGTAATTCATTTAGTGCGCAAACAAGGACCACCAAAGGCCACGATTTTCAGTGGGGCATTTAGCTTGTACATTTCACATTATAACCATTAATATCAAATAGTAATAACATGAAAAAAAGTGGAAACCAATGAGTAACAAGAGAAAACTCACCACGAAGGTGTCGTTCAGCACATAGTAGAGGTGCGTCCGTAGTGGAGGAGAGGCGCACAGCAGAAGAGATTTCCAACTGAAAAGAAAACATAAAATAGGGGAAACCCCTGAGAATAAAATAATCTAAAATTGAGTACACCATTTACTAAATCCCAAAAACCCCAAGAACCCACTAAAACCGAAATCAACCCACACCATGGTTAAACACACCTTAAGATAAGAAGAATTTATAGAACCCACCTTCGATAGAATGAGTTCAATAGAATTTTAAAATATAAATGATGAACATAAAATAGAAACAAGGTTGAAACGAGTAAACTTTAGATATTTCATTCCCATTACTAAAACCATGACCCTGGCCAAGGTTTCATACACCGGAGGCAGTGGAGGAGGAGGCAGCAGCAGCGGAGGCAGAAGTAGAGGAGGCACCCGCAGCGGAGGCAGCCGTGGAGGAGGTAGCTGCGATGGTGGCAGAGGCCCCTGAGGAAACGGCGGTGTAGGAAGAGGCGGCAGAGGAATCTATGGTAGAGGAGGATGACGGTCGTGGCAGAGGAGTAAAACCCAGTGGTGGCAGCAGAGGAGGAGGATGAGGAGAGGTTGCGGCGGAAAAGGGGCTCGGTTTAGCTTTCGTGAAAGCTTGACCGTGTACAAGAGAGGAGGGTCCTGTTTGGGTTATTAAATAAGAACTACTGGAAATTTTATCAGTGCTCGTTAAAAGCACTGATAAAGTTATGTTTTATCAGAGCTAAAATAAGTGTTGATAAAGGTATGTTTTATCAGTGCTTTTATTTTTGTGCTGATAAAACATACATTTATCAGCGCTTTTAACGAGCACTGATAAAGGTTCCAACAGTTTTTATTTAATAATTTATTTATATTATTATATATTTATTTAAAATTACATATAAGATAAATATATATTTATTTTTTAATAATTATAACAATAAAGAGTATATATTTATAAATATTGGTATATAATTGTTAATCTATACAAAAAAACCTTATTTTTTATTATAAATTTTATAATTTTATATAAATTAAGAATAAAAAAGTTTATCAGTGCTAATAATAGAGCTGATAAATGTTCCCTTTATTAGTGCTTATTTTAGCGCTGAAAAAGGTTAGATTTATCAGTGCTTTTATCTAGCGTTGATAAAGGCACACCCCTTTATCAGCGCTTTCTATTTAGTGCTGATAAAGGGCATCGATTCCCTTGCCATGTTTTATGGTAGTGTCCCCTTTCTAGTTTCTCATTTTGGGTCATCATCTCTCAAAATTACCTCAACCATGGGCATGCACATGGCCTCTTATCTATGTCCACCATGCCCTCAACCATGAGCGTATCATTTTCTAGATTCTTCTTTTTACCCTTGTTTCATAAAACTCTTGGTGAATTACATATATCTTACTTCTGTACTTATTCCACTTAACCAATCACGTTTTTTAACTATTCTAACATGTGTAACTATGAATCTTTATGTAAACAACATTCCTTATAGATATATATATATAGGGATACACCAATCTACCAAGAACCACTTCATTAATTTGGTAATCATCAACATGTGTTCCCATCAATGATATTGTCAAAAATGTAACTTGTTTCATTGTGATGAAAACTTTCCATCATACATCCTATCATCCTCCTTCATATTTTCAAAAAATCCAACACAATCCTTTGGGGTAACAATCAATCTTAATAATTTTATTTTTTTAATAATATCCACTTAAAACTCTAATAAGTATTACTCCCCCTTATTTTAAATGAAATACAAAGTGAACTTCCTCTTCCATAAAATGTGGGTTTCTTCTATTGAAGATCAAACTCACTAACTTGCTTTTAAATGGGATTATCTTCTTACCTTTTTCAATCCACCACCCATTTATACCTGGGAATAAACTATAAGATAGTTCAACTCCACATTAGTATTAAACTTCCAATAATTATTACTCATGGGCTTCAACTCCCCCAATGAGGATAAATATGACTTATCATATGTCATCTCCCATGATCATCATACCTTCAATTTTTGGATTCCACCATTTTATCTTCAACCAATGGAAAATAATACAAATATATTTAAATTATTTTGAAATCAATTTTTTTTTTGGATTCCACCTTTTCACTTAAGACATCAAAAAATTATCCAAGCATGATGATCCAGAGCTCAGTGTAGTAAATGTGAGTCTTTGAAAATAACCACAAGGCTATCCATGTCACTAATAAATTCCATTTAATGATCATATAATATTTTTATTTATATCAATTGAAACAAAAAAATGTGGTCTATATCACTTCACTACAAATGATTAGTATATAACATTAAATCACTTGGTTGTGATAATCATACCACATGATAAAGTAATTGATACCACTAGTAAAACATTTGATGAAAATTGTTACAGGAATGGTTAAATTTGAAAATATTATACCACTTTAACTCTATGACATTAATTTATTCATAGGCTACAAATATTTTAATAAGGATTAATATCCTTTTATGTTCATCATAACTACCCTGATACTTTAGCTCTTGACTCGACTTGTTGTAGCTCAAATTGGGGATACTATTTATAAAAAAATAAAAATAATTTAAAATCTTTTGTAATATTCTATGACATGATAGTTGATACCAAATTTTATAAAATGTATATATGCATCTAAAATATCAATCATGATATTATTCATAGCCTTATACTTCCTTTTTGTGGCCTAATTCGAACACACATATTTTTTTTACACTATTCAGATGTACATTCCATGTATTTTCAGCATGTAAATTCTACATAAACATCCATATTTAGTATTTGTAACAATTTATATAAGTAAATATCAATTTATATTTGAAACGCTACTACATTAACTATTTGTATTCACATTTCTTCTAGTCTAGATTTTCATTTTGTCCATACACTTGTACTTATCTAGCATAATCAACCCTTATATCATTTCTCCATCTTAATTCAAAATATATTCACAATAAATTAGAAAAAATCAGTAATATGGGGATAGGGGTACCTCAAGTTTCCTCAAATGGAGGAATAGGTCCAGTTAATATGAACCATCCTGTCACCTTACACATTTCCATTTCCATTTTTATATTTTGATAATGGAATGCAATTATATCTTCAAGTTATTTATCATCACTTGTATCCAAAAAACATAGCCTCTTGAAAAAATAGTTCCCTTGCATGATACCACTCACACACTTATATTAATAGATATAAATATTTGTTTTCTTCTTTGGATTAGGATTTTCCACAGTTTTGGAATCAGTCACACTTGAACAAGTACCTTCTTGTGCTACATCAGGAGTGGATGTCACTTCTATCTTTCTTATTCATTTCATCGTCATCATTTACCTTTTAGTGGTTTGTTTGGGACCATATTTGTAAAAAATTTCCTTGATGTCTATGAGTTTCATCTTGGAATAATTACTCTATAGTGGATTCATATTTACATCATCTTCCACCGTCTTTACTGGTAGAAACCCCTCTTTCTTTTTCAGCCTTATTTTTTTAACTCCTTCTGAGATATTTTTTTTGATAATAATGATTTTTTTGCATTATCACACTCCTTTAAGGCTTGGTTTCATCCAACAAACATTGAACCTATTTTCCAGCTTAATAGGCATTTTCTAGGATAAGAAATTTCCTTGTATATCAAAGGAGTGGAGTGTCTCTATGTGGACTCTTTACCCTTACATTCATTCATCCAATTAAAATAATTTTCCATGAGCCCAAGGTCATAAAAAATAAAGAATTTACTATAATAATACTAAATCATTGAGTCTCTCATTGATTTTGATGTCATCATAGATGGAGTTCTTCTAGAATCTTTGGGATTGTTGGTTTCGAAGCATTTACTCATAATTTGACCAAAGCATTCACAATAGAATCACTTTGGGGATTCCTTATTTTATGTAACCACACTACCAAATTTCTCTTGGAAAAAATATTTTCATCCATATTTCAGATCTTGGTTTCTATTGGTTTTACAAATTGAGGTTTCTTTCAAAGGGATATTAATCTTCTCTTTTGAGGTGTTCATATTCTCATCAAGGATTCCAATATTCTCATTATTTTCTTTAAATTTTTCATCCAACATTTTCATATTTTATTCAGTATCACTCAAAAACAATTTTATTTCATTATATTTTTTTTAGTGAAATAAATCATGACATAAATTCTCTATATATGTCCATTTTTTTCTAATATCTTGAAAAATCTCTTCTAGTATATCACTTTTTTATTTCATCTTTTTCCCATTTTCTGAATTATGAAGTTCAAGTACAACTACTCATTATTTGACCTATTTTTTCAAGTAAAAAGAATCAAATATTGAATATTACACTCATTTCATGACACTCCATTGATATTTGTTGTCATTTCATGGGAATTACATAGAATATAAAGTTTATTATGTTACCTCTTGATCACTAGAATAATATCTACTTTTTATATCTAATAGTGATTCTGAAATTTCACATCCTTTATTCATATGAGTATTCAAATCAAAAATAATATTAGGTTAATATTTTACATCAGTTAGATAACACAATTTATAGATGTATTTCTCTTGTTATTCTTCTTTTTCTCATATAAGTTAAGGTGGTTCTATTTTTGGCCTTTCTTATTTTCCAGAAAAATCGTATAACTGCATCCATATGTATTTGGAGAACTTGAAATGATTTACCTTCTTATGAAAGTATTCCTCAAGGGCCTCATTTAATTCCTATATTACCAAATCATAAATTGAAATGTTTCCTGGATTTGTTTCAAAGATGACTCTCTATAATCATAATAGAAAAATTATATCTTCAATAAATTCTCAATGAAAACCAAGAGAATCTTCAATAAAGATAATGAAATCATTATTTCAAGTATTGAAATTCATTTCATTAAAAATATGTTCCTTTATTATGGATTCCATTTTTCTTCAACAACTTCAAATCAAGATAGAGAAATAATAGATCCAAGAAAAATGAAATTATCCATTTAATACCACTTTCAGGCTTTTTAAAAGGGTCTTAGAGTGAGATTAACCTAAGAGTGGGGGTGATTAAGGTTGTGAAGTTTATTTTAAAATTAAAGCACATAATCCTTTATTATCTCACTTTCCCTAAAGGATCTTGACCTCTCAAACTTGAGGTTCACATTGTATGTTCTTGAATATAGATGTTGATCTAGTTAACTTTTGGTTGAACCTTTTACTAGATATTCTTTAAGGTTATTTTTACATCCTTTTAGTGTACATCCATAAAGTAAATAGGTACATAGTGTTTTTACTTTGTTCACCCTCACTATAATATATCCAAGGATAATTAATGGTGATGTACCTATGCACAAAAATAACTAGATGTTAGGGTTTGATCACTTATCTTAGTCTCATTTCCTTACAAGGTTTTAAGGTTCACTCAATATCACCGAAGGCTCTCTTTCATCCCACTATTAATTCTTCCTCCTCCTTTTCTCAATACTCTAAGAAGGATCCATACACAGTTTATTGATATGTAGGTTTCATCCTCATGAGTATATAATGTATCTTAAAATGAAGATATATTCTTTTTCGAAGTCCCCTTCACTAATACTTCATACTTAATGAAAAACACCCTTGTTTCATCACTTCTCCTTTCTAGAATAATTTTCGAATGATCTTCACTTTGTTGTAGGCATAGCAATGAAATTCATTTTGGTTGTGTCTTCAATGATTTACAATTATTCAATCATATAACCCCTTTTTTGGAATAAATATTCTTTTTCTCTAAGAATCATATCTTTAATGTATATAATGACACTCCCTTTCCTATTCCAGGAGATCTCCCCTTATAAAATAGGTAGGCCATCCACTAATAACATGGATACTTAGTAGAATAATTATGGGGTAACTTCCCATAACTCCTCCATACCTTTATTCATGATATATCAAATATATTTATTAGAAATAACCACTTCTTGGGGATTATCTCTCCTCGTGAGGCTTGAATTAACTCTCCAATTAATTCACTATATTCAATTTTGAAAACTCCTTCGATTCAATATGGTATCATGGTCTAAAAATGAGACCCATTATGTATGAAACATTAAAAAACTAGATCATGCATCACCTGAGTTGACTACTTCTTATTTTTTATTCCTAAGCCTGACATTACCAACACCATGCCCTAGTGATAAATACTATGTCATTTTTCCTCTAAAACATTAAACACTACGAGCTTGGTCACCTGCATTTATCCATTTTGGATTGCATAATCACCTTTCACCATAGATTCCTTAACCGCAATAGACTCCTTTTTACTATATAATCAACATAGATTCTCTATTGTGTTTTAATGAAAATGTATTGGCCATTTTTCCTTTAAAATTCCAAACACCATCGAATTCACTATGGTCAAGCTGGTCATTTTTTCATGCAACTCCACCTATCGACCATGACATGTTTCCTTCCTCTGTATATTTTATATAGGTGAACTAAAATTACACCATGAGGACCAATGTGATGTGTTCCTTTTTTTAGTTTCCCATTTTGAGCCATCTTCTTTCAACACAACCTTGACCATTGGCATGTTTTCACCTATCACATTCTCCATCTCCACCACACCTTCCACAATGGGTGTGGCCTTACCTAGATTCTCTTTTAAACTCTTGTGAAATACCAATCATGGTGTTTCACTTCTATCTTTATTTCAGGATTATTTCACTTGAATAGTCACTTATTGTTCAACTATTACAACAGGTATAGTTATGAATCTTGATGTCAACAACATACCTTTGCCAACTCTATAAGAATCCACCAATATCTCAAGCATCACTTTGTCACTTTGTTCATCTTAAACATGTGTTTCCAAAAATAATATTTTTAAAAAATCCATCTTACTTTATTGAGATACTAATATTTCAATACAAATCTTGTCATCCACCTTCCTATTATCAAATAATTCAGCACAATCATTTAGGACCGTTAACATTTACCCTTACTGAGCATCTGATTTTTTCCTTTTTATTTTTTCCATTTCCTTAGGATATGAAGAAAGGTTTTAATTATGATATATAAAATAAGGGATCTAGATTTTAAGAACTTAGTGGGAGATACTTTTTATGTACTATTTTTTTATGTATCCAAGTTTCCAAATACACTAAACAATTATATTTTTGGGGGATTTATTATTATGATATGTTTTAAATATTAATCTTCAATTATGTAATAATTAATTAAGAAATTCTAGGGTTACCTCAATTTAATTTTGTTCGGAGATGATTGAAACCCTTTAGGTGAGGAAAAGATAATAGGTTTTGTAGCATATTAACACTTTTGTAAATTAATCATATACTTCTTCTAAGGTGATGGTTTATGATAAGATTCAGTTTATAGAATTAGTAATGCAGTGTGATATTAGGATAGAATGATCTGGTGTGTGTGGTGAAAGATAATTTTTCTTTCCTATATGGGTGTGTTCTGAGTTCGCATAAATCATGTACCACCAAATGTGGATTAAGTGTGTGCGTAGTTGGGTTGTGGATCTACATGAGGTAGTTTTATGGGCATCTTAATTAATAGTAAAAGTTGTTATTTTTTAGGTTGAAAAGGTTTAAATATGGGAAGGATATAGAAACCTATATTTTTTTATTTGAGGCTTAGCTTATTTTTTATTCTTGGGGTCTTGGGTCCCTGAAAATGGTAAATTTATAATTTCACCATAGTAAAAAACCCCAAAAATCAACTTGTTTCATTGCTCTTAAAAAATGGAGTTAGATATTGTGTTGAATTTGGATAATTTTATGAGATACTCAAGTTTCTTGGAATAATTAACTTGTATTAATAATTAAATATTTGTTTTGTGACTCTGAATATTTTTATGTCCTAAACTAGAGATCAGATGAAAATATTTACATTGTGGGTATCTATATGTGGTTTTTTTCAAAGTAAGGTATAGAATATGTGATAAGGTGTTGATTCATGGATTTAATATTTTATGTATATTTTTTAAAAATAATTTATACATTCAACTGAAATGAATTAATATTTTTATTGAGATGGCGATATGGTAGAGGCATGCCACTGTTATAACGATGTGGCGTGGAGGATTCTAGAATCTCGTAATTTGGGATTTCTATGACCATTATTTGAGGATTTTTATTATTATAATTATGATATAGAGTGTTTTATAATTATTTTAAGAGATTAATTATTTTGAGAAATAATGGGGGAATCATGGTGGAGATTTAGGATATAATTTCCACTCTCCATCCTCTACTGCAACTATTATGGAAAAAAATTATTGATAAATCTACCCTGTCCTATATTTACCATCATTGGTGGAAGAAAACTTTGGGGAAAACCTTCTCTTCACCATGGAATAACAAATGAATGATTCACATGGTAATGATGTTCTCACAACATGAAAAATATGAATGTAGTTCTATGATAAAATTATTGAAGCATTGTAAAATCACCAATGATGTAATACATGTTTCATATTCTTCTACACCTCATTTTTTCCATGTGATCCAACCCTAACTCTCACATGATCGGATCACCTTGATTTCTATGAAGATAGAATAATTAAAACTTGATATATTTTATTTATAATTTATTATAAAAAATAGATGGAAATTTTCAAAAGGATTATCTCAAGAATATTTCAGGGAAATTAAAAGTTTTGGATTTGGATTTAATGAGTTTTCCTTGATAACATTTTTTCTAATGAATAATGAAAATTATTTTTCTTTTATATTTTATTATTTCCCCTTAAAATAAATTTCCCAACGATGAACACAATTAAAGGATGAAAAAATCTATTGATTTCATTAATTGAAAAGAAAAATTATTTTGAGAATATATAATTATTCATTAAAATTTAATTTCATTTCATGTAAAATGAATATTTTAATTTTTATAATTCAATTAATTACCTTTCATAATGAAAAATCATTTGATAATAAAATTTAAGAACAACATGGGATGAGTTTTATTGAAGAGATAATGAATAATTATAATAGAATCAATTTTCAATCAAACTATTAAATTGGTTTATTTTTTCCTATCATATTAAGAATTTCTATTAAATTTCAATTGTCTTATTTTGATCATTTGAGACTTTATAATTAGGTAAATAATTAATTTCAGTGTGGGATTAACATAAGAATGATTCATATAAGTTATCAAGGATTTTAATTTTATAATTTTTCATGTATTATTTACCTAACAATATTCTTTTATATTGTTGAATGTTTATCCTTTATTGATAAATTAATTACCATCTAAAAAAATGATTGTATCCAATCCTTTTTAAACCTATATTCATTAATCAAGGAATGAATTTTTTTCCATATTTGAAATCTTCATTCCTCATTGAAAATATTTACAAATCCATTTTTGAGTGGTTAAATACTCCACTGGCCTCTACTCATTACATTATGTGTCTTTGTTTTTATATGATGATTATATATCATTTTTTGGTCACTACAACAATTAACAAATGTCAATTTTGAGTTAACATAGGTAGGAAGTAGCATTATGCATGACTAAAAGTGGAGGTTCATCTTTAGGAAAATGAGGTGACTGAGTTTTGGATGGGGAAGTTAATATTGATTAACTCTAAATATTTTTCAACTAAATGACGTGTATTCCTTAGTCACACTCCATGTTTATTTATATTTTTAAATTACATTTTGTCTTTACCGATACACAACATTTATCTCTGGGATACTCACTGTTTATTTTAAAAACCATGGTGTCTAGGTTTTCATAAGAAATTAAATAGCACACAATGTGTGACTCTTTCACACATCATATATTAAGAGAATGAATGGTTTATCATGTGAATTTGTACATTTCATGTGGAAAAGTCATACCCAAAAATCATGTATCTTCTTCACATATGTCATGTATATCAGCTAGATTGATTTGACAGGTATAATAATTACATACATAGTAGCCATATAGACTCACACATTGTGTATTTACTAGAGACACTATGCACAATTTTCAGGCTAATTTGGAATGTATTCATAAGTATATGATATCCAAGCATAGTAGTTATACATGTAATAAAATTTGAGTAGGTTTCATGTACTCAGTTAAAAAATTTGAACTCTAATGAAAACACACACACCCAAGTATCTTGAGATCCCCACGCATTATGTATACTTAAAAACACATTATGTATGTTTTCATCACATGAGTTTGGAGATAATAATACATGAATAGTTTTTATGAATTATATTATACATCGTGTACCCAACTTGGACACACTATATAGTAAGATGTTTAATTTATTCTTTACATCATTCTGACCATGTGTCAATTTTTGAAATATGATTAATCCATTCTAAAGAATCTTCCACATATAAAATGATGTTGTATTAATCTTCATTATGTTGAATTTATACTTCAATCATTATAGTAGATTTAGTTTTGTAGCTTTTTAGATACGATGGATTATGTGGGTGGATGATTATAGAAACCATGCGGTCAATAACCCTCTTATAGGATATTTGTTTCCAGAGCATGGGTGCTTTGTATATCTAGTGAATTAACTAACCCTCTTGTAGGTAAAAGTCATGGGTCTTCAACTTATGGATTCAATAACCCTCTCAATCAATTCACATTAAATACATCAAGTTATTTTCCTCTATATAGTTTGATAACCATCTCAACTGATTTTTCTTTCAATGAGGTATAGTTTCTCCATTACTAATGCTATTATGGGGTGATGTGGATGTGATAGATGTGAGATGGTTTGAGTGATTTTAGTTTTATAGTTCTATTAGTACTTTAGATTCCATTACAGTGTTAGACTTTTATAAAGACTATCTATGGAAATTGACATACATTGCTCTAATGGGACATAGTTCCACACCCTAGTTTGAAAATAGTGATGAGAGGATTATGAGGCACTATGTTTGGTGGGACTATATGGGTTATATATAGTTGTAGTTTTATATTTTAATATTGTTAGATATTGTTTGATTGGGGTGACTCTTTACTAATTTCTCTTTTATCTATTATTCTTATTATTTTGATAATTGTAAAACTCTATTAGATTATTACAAAACTCTATATTATTGTTACAAAAATCTATATGATTACTACAAAAAATCTCCTTTTATGTTTAGTACTTTTTTAATATTGATTTTTGAATTATGTTGACTCTAATTAACTTTCATATTAAATATTTTTATTTATATCATTCTTGTAATTCATGGTTTTTTATCCTACACTTGAAAATAACATTATGAATTATGTATCTGGATTTTGTATATTTAAATGTGTTTTACAATGTATAGGAATATTACAAACTAAGTTTATTTTATATATAATATCTTATGAAATGTTATAATCTTCTTATGAAATTTCATTAATTTTATCTTCTTATATTTTGTATTATCTTCTTATATTATGTATCAGATCACAGGATTTTGGTTTCTGACCAATGGAGGCTAGGAATAGATGGTCGAAGGTGTTTTTAATTGATCCTTAGAGGTCAAATGGTTGAAATCACAATGGTAGCAGAGGAACTATATACACATGAAAACCAAGTTTTCCAGCCTATGAAAAACTCGATTACATGGCATGTATTTTGGAAAAAACACATGTCATATAAAACCCATTTTATGGCACATAGTTTTGGGAAATGTTAAGGATCACACACTGTGTGGTCAGGACCATGTGTCATGTGACCCTCCCAAGGTGTCCAAGTCATCTTCCAGTAGGCACAATCCTAAGACCCTGTGAATTCAGACATGTTTTGTACTCTAAGCTTACATGGGAATGGGTTAGCACCCATGCATGACCATGTATGTGGCCAGGTACATGGGCATTTCCTGAAGTGCACGTAAATGAATAGTTATACACAAGAAGGCCCTGAGTGGATGAGAAACATTGTGTACCACCTATACATTCCAAGTGTGGTGACATGTCTTCCAAGTTGTGTCTCTAGGAGAACATGATCGGGTGGTGAGGCAGGGTCACACACTATGCATTCCATCCTTTAAATTATTCCTCACATATATCCTTCATTTTTACTTGGATTTTGTCTCGCAATAAGCCTATCCTGAGTGGTTTTCAATGTAGAATGTGAGGGTGGCCTTTAGTGTTTCATACAAGATATAATGTAATATGTTCTAAGAATTATGCTTCTTTGGGAAATGCTTGGTGATGGAAGTGATCGGGGAAGGATCAATGGAGAGATATCAGGCTCGTTACTCCCCTATCACACCAGGTATGTGTCCCCTATACTCTTTATGCAGATAGAGATGATACTCCCCTACACTGGGAATGGTTCCTCGATATATAGAGTCATACTCCCCGGTCATTGAGCTCTGGTGAGGTGTGGTTACTCCATGGGAGTTGTGTCTCCCTTGGCTATGGAGCACAGTAACATGTAGTAGACCCCTATACACATATTCTGGTGAGGTTTTGTTTGATGTTGGGCTACAGTGATGGACTTTTTGAGCTTTAGGCTTACTCATCGACTTTGGATAGTCTTTGAGATAGAGATCCCCTTTATCACTCATCTAGGTTTCTTTATGAGCATATCTATTTTTATATATTGGGTTCTCATTTATCTCTTGTTCTAGGTTGAGTTGAATACTTTTGGTGTATCTCTCTATCACTCCCTCTTTGGTTTTCAGGGTTTCCTATAGGGTATTCATATACTCACACCTACATGGGATTTTCTTAAAGATAAAGTGTCTTATGTAGGCAACGGAAAGATCAGTGGTGACTTTGGTGGAGCTTAGGGATACATGGTTTTAATGATCATGTATGGTGGTTGGGGCCTAGATATCAGGAGTCAAGATCTCTTAGCTTTCTTTTTTTTCGAGTTTTTTTATGTTGGGACCTCTATTCTAGGTGGGAATGTTTTTTCCCTTTACACTTTGGTTTTATTATATTGTACTCTAATGTATTTATGGTAACGGTGTTGGGGTATATCAAGTGTGGTTTTCAGGCCAGGGAACATAGTGTTGGTGTGGCCAGCAACGTATCCATACACCAAGACTCTAACTACCTACTTGTCAACTTGGAATACCGAGACATTAGTTATAGGTAAAAATGATACATGCATCATATAGGATTGATTCATTTAACTATTGTTCTTGAGTTTTCTCCCCATATATATATTCTCATCCTGCCATGGTACATATTGATCACTTTTAGGATGCCTCCATGAAGACAGCGAGGTAGGTTACCAATTCAAGATCATGAAAATGATATGATGATTAATGAGGCATCATTTCAGGGTCCATCTCACGAGGTGTTTCTTCTAGGTGGGAAGGGACTATAACCCTTTCTTTTCAAGTATAATATAGTACCAAAAATTCAAAATAATGATATGTGCAGTCTTAGTGTACTCTGTGAGTTCCAGGATCAGAGACCACTGAGGTTTCACAATGAGCCAGATCCCCAGGCACTGGATGATTGCATTGAGTTATTGGTTTGAGTCTTCAGGCTGGTTTGGACCCTGAAAAAACATATGATTGTGCTGATAGCCAGTCTTTTTAATGGAGCAGTTAGGTACTGGTGGAGCTTGGATACGTTGACCCATGATGAGATGATGCTCTCATAGTCTGATTTCAGCTACTATTTTGTGAGGATTATTACCATTAATTGTTTTATTCAGTATGGATTTGGGAGTTTCTTTATCTAAAGAAAGTTATGATAATGATTACTAAGTATCTGATTAGTTTAACCAACCTTACGTTGTACTCCATTGATATGGAACAAGATGGATTCTTCTTGGTAAGGAAGTTTGAGCAGGGTCTCCATAGATACATTTGATCTAGTGTGGTTACTTTAGGTCTACCCATTTATAGTGGAGTTATAAAGTAGGATTTGGTGACTAAGATCTTCTTAATATAGGGATGTTCATTAGTTGGAGCTGGTGGTGGGCATCATGCGGCTGATTCATCTACAGTAGGTAGCACGCATCATCTGTCGAGGTCTCATAAGAAGAGGCATTCTCATTCTCAGACTCATATGAGAGGATCTACGGCTCATGGATCACACAAAGGATCCAGTCATCCTAGATAGGGTAAATTATATACTTGTGATGATCGAGGTCACTTAGCTCAAGATTTTCCAACCCATTGTGTTGAACAGGGTAGATAGACAATGAATGGACCCCCATGGTAGAGGTAGCATCGTGATCAGTGATCTCTCAAATATGGATAGGGTAACCCTCAAGGATTTGATGATATTAGAGGGGAAGTAGGTTCTCCAAAGGGGAGGAGAAGTTGGTGGAGGATGATGCAATGAACTCTTACTACCACCACTATGAGGTTGCCCGCGTCAGGATCAGGGAGCTAACGATCGGGGCCATGGGAAATTACAATACATGGAGGGCTATGACCAGGCAACACATGAGATGATCCGAGGTAAGGTCTGTGTTAATTCTATTATTTCTTAAGTACTATTAAACATAGGTGTGAGTTATTCTTTTATATCTTTATTCTTGGTATGATAGTTGGAGCTTTCGTTTGAGACTTTACCCCAATAGTCGTGGCTAAAGGTTCTTACAGGGAATGATTCTTTGATATCACTCATAAGTAGGTTGTGTGAGCTATCTCTTGATGGATAGAGTTTCACATGGGACCTCTTGGTAATCATGATGAGACCTTACGATGTAATATTGGGTATAGACTTTTTTTCTATGATTCGGGCCTGGATTGATTGTCATCATAGGTGTGTTACATTCTTTTAGACTAATGGGATGAGATTATCCCTTGTGGGTGAGAGAGATCTCATGGAACAGAAAGTGGGTTTATAGGAAGGAAGTGACAACCCATCACCAGTCATTTGGCGAGTTTATCCCTTTATGTAGGTTGATCTTCATGCTTCTGAATTCCTTTTGTAGTGGAGGACTATATGGACATATTCCTTGAGGATGGTTCATGACTACCGCCATGGTGGGAGACAAACTTCTACATCAAATTGCACCCTGAGACTATACTGATATCTTCAATATCATATTGTATGGACCCTATCGAGCTCCAAGAGTTGAGGGTGTAGTTTTATGACCTTCAAGATAAGGGATTTATCAGTCCTGGTATGTCCCCCTGTGTTTCTTTGGTTTTGTTCATGAAATGGGAGCACAATATCATAAATATTTTTGATGATTATCATCACATAAACTAGGTAAAAATAAATTAAATGTACCTCTTGTTGTGTATTGATGACCTCTTTTATCAGTATGAGGCACAAGTTGGTTCTTGAAGATTGATATTAGGTCCAGCTACTACTAGTTGAGGGTTTAGAAGGATGATATTCTGAAGATGGAATTATGATGTCACTATAGACACTATGAGTTCCTAATGATGCCCATTTGTGTGAAGAATACCTTGGCTATGTTTATAGATTTTATGAACTAGATATTTCATCCATACTTGGACCAATTTGTGGTTATCTTCATTATTGTTAGGTCCACTAGGTTTGATACCCTGAGAGGGGGGTGAATCAGGGTATGACAGATAAAAACAATTGCCCCAATTGATCTTGTTTCACTGTTAAGCAAGATTATCTTCTCTCTCTTTCCTGCAAAAAAATATAAACAAAAACTAAAGCATGCACAGGACACAACGATTTTTACTTGGTTCACCCTCACTATGCTACGTCCAAGGAGAACACACCGCCGATGTGTTGATGTACCAAATCCACTAAAAGCGCACTGGTGTTTACAATGTTCGGTATAGATCACTTCTATTGCCAGGATCACTGCCTTTACAAAGTTTAGGGTCAGCTCACTTCTTTCCCAATGGTCACCCCCTGTTTCTCTTTCACTGGATCACTAGCGATAGAAAGGATTACCTTCCTTCTCTTCATTTTCTCACTACACTTGGAAGAGATCCACTCACAGTTTATAGACCTGTAGGTCTATTAATTTTCCTGAATACATGCATCCTCAACTGTTGATAGATGCTCTATTAAAGTCCAACTTTAATCCACTGATGAATAACCCTTTGCCTCTTAAACATTGGGTAATTCCTTTGGAAATACCTTCGCAAAGCACCCTACTTCACGAGGCTCCCAATTTCGCGAAGCTCAAACAAGCCTTCCCAAAGATCCTTCCTTTTTTGCGAAGCACTCTCTTGAAGCACTCTCTCGAAGCTCAAGTCATCGCAGAGTGACTTCTCTCGCGATTCTCACTGAGCCAACGCAGAGCTCGCAACTTTCACAGAGCTAGATTAGTAGCCGCGAAGCTCTTCTTTCGCGAAGCACACTGCCTTTCTGAACTACCTTCGTGAACCTAGAGCAAAATATTTTCTCTAAAAATTCTCTCTTTCTCTCTACTTATCTTGAAGGGGTCGAGGCCTATTTATGGGTGATTCCACCAACCCTCGAACTTTCCGCATGAATTCAACACCACATCATCTCAAAATACGAAGCTCTGATGTTCCTGCCGAAATTCTCCCAAAATCGTGAAGCACCACGGCAATTTTCCAATCACGGAGCTTGACGTAATCGCGGAGCATCACCGTCAATCCCTTCACGCCTTTGCTTCGAAGCTCCCTCGCAAAGCCCTTCACTGCCGCGTTGCACTTCAACTCTACCGTTCGTGAAGATTGACGTAATCACAAAGAATCACCGCCATCATTTTTATGGTCTTTGCGAAATCCAATCCATGAAGTCTATCTTTGCAAAATTCATGCCTTTTCCATATTTTGATGAGATCTTCAAGGATATCCACTTTTTTTATGCTCACCAAACTCCAAATTTTGGACCCCAAAAATTTTGTAAACAATGGAAAATGGCGCCACCTTGTCTGCTCTTTTTTTACCGCCTCCAGATCGTTCGTTCCTTTGTCATCGTTCTTTGTCAACATGGATTGTCAACAACTTCTTTGGAACTCGACAATTCTCCATGGAAACCTGCTTTGTCAACAAACACAATCAACCCACAAATGCTGCAATGTTACCTTGAGGGATTTTTTCCCAACAATCTCTCCATTTTTTTTTGTTGACATCTCTTATCAGAATGGTTTTCTGCACATTGATACCTCTCTGAAGCTCCTTCCAGCCACTACCACCACTTGCCTATTGCGATTCTGATAGCGTTCAAGGAATCACTTAACACATACTCTAATCCCACATGAGTAATGCTCAGCGTAAGAAAAAAGAGTAGAATGAAAACTTCATCAATGAATCACCTCATGTCAGACACCAATTGTCGATTCCAAACTAATACCAAATGCTAAATTGATACCAATTGTTGAACCACACTGATACCAATTGGTGATAGCTAGAAACCTTCTCACACCTTTCCAACATTATTGTTCTACTTTTATCATGATCCTCAACTGTTGTGAAATCTATTATTTGATCGATCACTTCTTGCATCGTCATATTTAAAACTCTCCCCATATATCATTACTCTCCCCTATCTCACTGCTCCACCTGTCAGATTCTCCCCGTGTCTTTTACTAAGACATTTTCTCCCTTCCTTAGCCACAGTTTCTCCCCCTTGAGGAGTCACTATTTCTCCCCCTTTTTCAACGAACCCAAAGGTCACACCTTTGCGGTCTGCAACATTAGAAAGAACACATATTAGAGCATTATATAAAAATACGCAATACCTCAGGGAGAGGGGGTCCCATATCCACACTTTTTTAGGTGCGGAAAGGTGACTGGACTCCGAGAGCCAGTCGATGCCTCTCAAAAGCTTCCTTGGGTAAGGCCTTTGTCATAATGTCTGCAACCGGTAGTTCTGTAGGCACATAATCCAACTTCACGATTCCATTCTCAACTTTCTCTTTGATAAAATGATACTTTATCTCAATGTACTTTGTCCTTCAGTGAGGGACTGGATTTTTGTTGAGATTTATAGCACTTAAATTATCGCACTGGATTCTGATCATAGAATTCACTTCAACTCTAATATCATCAAGCTGTTGTTTTATCCATAATAATTATATGCATGCTTGAGTGGCCGCAATATACTCAGATTCTGCGGTACTTAATGAGATGCAATCTTTCTTCCTGCTTAGACAAGCAATACATAGTCCACCAAGATAGAATGCACCTCCTGATGTTGATTTCCTATCATCTGTTGAACTGGCTCAATCTGCATCAGTATATCCCAATAACTCTGTCTGAGATTTTCCATTATACATCAATCCAAAATCCATTGTTCCCTTGATATACTGAAGTATTCTTTTCACTGTAAGCATGTGGCTTTCCTTGTGATTACTCTGATATCTCGCTGCTTGGCATGTGGCGAATAGAATGTCAGGCCTTGTTGCAGACAAGTATTGTAAACTTCCAATGATTTGCCTGTATTCTGTGATATTAACTATCTTTCCATCCTCATCTTTAGACAATTTAATCTGGGTAGCTACCAGAGTCTTCATCTCCTTGGAATTGTCGATTCCAAATATTTTCAAAACATCCTTGGCATATTTGAATTGTGAAATGAATTTTTCATTCCTTCCATGTGTCACCTGTAGACCAAGGAAAAATGTTAGCTCTCCAATCATTGACATTTCGAACTCAGTTTTCATGAATTCGAAAAACTATCTGCACTGAGCTTCATCTGATCCGCCAAATATTATGTCATCGACATAAACCAACACCATCATCCTTTGATTACTTTCATTGCTGAAATATAGACTGTAATCAACTCCCCCACGCGGGAAACCAAGCTTCTTCAAGTACTGATGAAGTCTTTAGTACCATGCTCTTGGTGTCTGTTTCAGCCCATACAACGCCTTCTTAAGTCTGCAAACCTTGTTCTCATCATCATGAATGAGAAAACCATCTGGCTGCTCAATATACACATCCTCCCCCAAAACCCCATTCAAGAATGCAGATTCGACATCCATCTAGAACACTTTGAACTTCCGTTGAACTGCAATGGCTAGAAATAATCTGATTGTCTCTAGCCTTGCAACCGGTGAAAATGTCTCATCAACATCGATTCCCTCTATCTAGGAGTATCCTTTTCACACTAGCCGAGCTTTGTTTCGAACCACTATGCCATCTTCATTCATCTTGTTGTGGTAGACCCATTTAGTCCTGATGACATTCTTATATGTTGGTCTCGAAACCATCTCCCACATCTGGTTCATCTCAATCTGATCAAGCTCTTCATTCATAGCCTGAACCCAGTTTTCATCTTCAGCTGCATCAGCAAAGCATTTCGGCTCTACCTGAGATAGGAAAGATGTCTACTACAGTGACTTCATTTTTCTTGTCTGAACTGGAGCTGTCTGATCACCAATGATATTATGCCTATCAATTTCAGCTCGACTCTTTGGCTTCCTTGCAGACACAAACTTGACACTTTCTTGTTCATCATCAGTGTCTTCTTCTGAGCCAGCATCTTCCACTTCTGCTCCTTCAGTGTTACTTTCCTCTTCATCACTTTCATCAAGAAACTGTTCACTGTGCTGTTGAATATTCTCTTCATTTTCCACAATAGTGACATCATTTCTCTCAACTACTTTTCCCTGCCTCTTGTTAATACATTTGTATGCTTTTCTTTTGCCTGAGTATCCCAGAAATATTCCCTCATCTCCGCTTGATTTAAACTTCCTATGCTTTTCTTTGTTGAGAATGTAGCACTTACTTCCAAATATTTGAAAGTATTTAACTGTTGGTTTCTTTCCGTACCACATTTCATACGGAGTTTTTCCTTCCTTCAAATGCAACAGAGCCCTGTTAGAAATGTAGACTGATGTTAATACTGCTTCCTTCCAAAACTTCTCTGGCAGGTATTTTTCTATAAGCATTGTTCTGGCCATGTTGTTGATGATCCAATTTCTCCTTTCAACCACTTCATTCTGTTGTGGAGTTCTCACTGAGGAACCTTGATGCCTTGTCCCATGTTTCTCGAGATAGTCTTCCACCTCACTATTTGTGAATTCTGTACCGTTATCAGTACGAAACTTCAGAATTTTCTGTCCAAGAATCCTTTCGCACTCCCTCCTGTACTGTTATAAGCAGCTGATCACATCTGACTTATGGGCAATAACAAATACCCATTTCATTCTACTATACTCATCAATGAAAACAACATAGTACCTCTTTTCTTCAATTTCTCTTGGTGTGATAGGACCACAAATATCAGCATGCACCAATTCGAGCACTCTTGTTGACTTCTTTTCCATTTCTTTATACGTCTTTCTGATGAGTTTCCCTTGTTGGCATGCATCGCATGTGTGAGTATGATCACGTGATAGCTTAGGGAGGTCTCTTTCTGCATCACACTTAACCAGATCTTCCAGGGATAGTTGGCATATATGACCTAGTCATTTATGCAACAACTTGTTTTCTTCCTCTCTTGATAGAAGGCGCATATCTTCTTCTCCACTTACCAGGTAGAGATTTCCCTTTGTCTTTTTTCCCTGTAGAACCACTGCCTCATCTCTTCCATTGACAATACACACCTTCTTAGTAAACCTTATAGAATGTCTTGAGTCACATAGTTGGCTGACGCAGAGAAAATTTTGACTAAGGCCTTCTACTACTAAGGCATCAGTATGTCTCATCTCTTTTCCCCCAAACATGGCCTTTCTTGAGCCAATAATATTCAGGCCTTCATCATTTCCAAACTTGACAACTCTTTCTTTGTCATATTTTACGCCTGTAACGAGATCCTTATTACCTGTCATGTTAGATGTGCAACCACAATCACAGATCCACACACCAGAGTGATCTGATGCATTAAGGGCAATTTCTGCCACCACGGCCTTCTCATCCTTCTTCTTGGTCCATATTTTTGCCTTCACGCTCGGCATGAATTGATACTTCTGATCTTTCTCAGAGTATGATGGACCAACTTCATCTTGCAAAGCTGCAAATCTATTTTTCATTTTCAACTCACCTGTTGGTTCATTGATTTGCTGCTTGCGAACATTTGGTTCTCCTTTGGCACATCACTCTGTATGGTCGAAGTACAAAACCTTTCCATGTTCCCAAATCTGCCGCACCAAAAATAGTGTCCTTTGAAATATGTTCTGGAGAACCGTTCTCTGTTTGGATGCCACATTTGATCTTGTGTCTTTCAATATCTCTTGGCTATGGAACATACATACTATGAATGTCCCATATTTCCACAACAATAACACCTGATATGAGGTTCATTCCTTTGAGTGACTTCTGCACTACGAGATTCCCCTTGGGATCTATGAATATTCTGAATCTGCCTTGTGCCCAAATCAACCTTCAATCTCGGAGTGGGTTCTTGCGGTCTGAACTCAATTTTCACAGCTTTTTGTTTTCGGTCAAGCCCCCCATCGGTCTTAGAATCTGAACATAGTTGATGCTTCTTTTCTGCTGAACCACTATTCTCCACATTCAGCTTCTCAGTTTTCTGAGTGATCTACTTTCCTGATTACCCAGCAAGAGTCAAGAGTTTTTCTTGATCTTTAACCTTTTTCCACAACCTAACAACTTCTCCTTCAAGTTCTTCAATACACTAGATTTGATCTTTCCTTGTGTTATTCAAGCTATCGATCTCCCTTTTCTGTTCTTCAATTTTTATTTTATACTCACCAACTGATTTTGAGTCATCTGGTGTTGATGACTTGTGTTTCTCAATTTCTTCCATCAACTCAGACTTCTCTTCTTCCTGCTGTAGCATATAGAGTTTGTCATCACAAACAACTTTGTTGGCTTTCTTTGTCTTGGCTCTCCAAACATATATCTCCTCAAGAGCAGCCTCTAACTCATCTTGCATATCGACTATTCCCTCAACTTCTTCTTCTTCTTCATCAGCTTCGGTTACATTCTTATTCTGTGAACTACCGACAACTGGCACCATAGCATTTTCTCCACGATTTTTTCAGTTCTCTATCTCTTCAACCTTCTCATCCTCAGACTCATCTGAATTGTCATATTCTTTTGAAAGAATGTTCTTCTTCTTAAAGAAATTTCTATTGAACTATTTCTTGCAATTCCCATAGGCTGGAGACTTCTTCTTGGGAATTTTCGATTTCATCGACATCATCATCCTCTTGAAATTTTTGGGGAACCTTGCGGCAAGATGTCCAATATTTCCACATCGAAAACAAGCAAGTGGAATCTTCCCTTTAAACTTTAATTTTCCTCTTTGATGGTTTTAAGAGAGGAATGACATCACCTCATCTGTCTCTTCTTCTTCCTGAGAGTCTTCAATGGTTAACTTTTTCATGGCCTTGAATGCCACCTCTTGGGATTTCCCCTTTTCCACAACATCGTTATCATAATTTCTCATTTCATATGCAACAATGGTGTTGTGTAGGTTATCCAATGTTATCTCTTTCGGGTATTTATCTTCCAAAACTGAAACTTTTGGATTGAACCGAGGTGGATGTTTCCTCAAGATGCGCTTCACAATTTTTATGTCTTCAATAACTTCTCCAAGACCTCGCATGTCTTCCACTACAACATTTACCCTGTCGAAGAATGCATCAACAGACTCATTCGGGTTCATTCTCTGATCTTCATACTTGTTCCACAACACTTGCAACTTTGCCTCCCTGACCTTTGTATCCCCTTAATATATATTCAATAACTTTACCCACATGGCATGTGACATTTTGAATGACATCACCTTGGTATATATAGGATTGGTTAGGGCTCGCCCTAAGGCATTTATTGTTTTGGCATCAACATCCAACTCTCTATGCTCAGCTTCTGATAATGCACCACTATTAATATCAGCTATTATGTCATGCATTACTGTTGTGAACACATCCATTCCTAATGATCGGAAGTAGTGTTGCATCCAATTCTTCCATAGCTAGAAATTTTTCTCGTCGATGATCGGAATCCCTTTATGATTAGTTACCTCTATTTGAGAGAGAAACACTGATATTAACCTTTTCCCTCTGATACCAATTGATAGGTCCACTAGGTTAGATACCCTGAGAGGGGGTGAATCAGGGTATGACAGATTAAAACAATTGTCACTATTGATCTTGTCTCGCTGTTAAGGAAGACTATCTTCTCTCTCTTTCCTACAGCAAAGTATAAACAAAAACTAAAGCATGCACAGGAAAGAACGATTTTTACTTGGTTCACCCTCACTGGGAAATGTCCACGGAGCATACACCGACGATGTTCTGATGTACCAAATCCACTAAAAGCACACTGTTGTTTACAAAGTTCGGGATATATCACTTCTATTTCCAAGATCTCGGCCTTTACAATGTTTAGGGTCAGCTCACTGCTTTCCTAAGGGTCACTCCATGTTTATCTTTCACTGGCTCACTGCCGGTAGAAAGGATTACCTTCTTCCTCTTCCTTTGCTCACTACACTTGGAAGGGATCCACTCACAGTTTATAGACCTGTAGGTCTATTCATTTTCATGAATACACGCATCCTCAACTATTGATAGATGCTCTGTTAAAGTCCAACTTTCATCCACTGATGAATAACCCTTTGTCTCTTAAACACTAGGCAATTCCTTTGGAAATACCTTCGCAATTCACCCTACTTCGTGAGGCTCCCAATTTCGCGAAGCTCAAACAAGCCTTCGCAAAGCTCCTGCCTTTTTGTGAAGCACTCTCGCGAAGCAATCTCGCGAAGCTCAAGTCATCGCAGAGCGACTTCCCTCGCGAAGCTCACTGAGCCAACACGGAGCTCGCAACTTTTGCGGAGCTAGATTAGCTGTCGTGAAGCTCTTCTTTTGCGAAGCACACTGCCTTCATGAACTACCTTCGTGAAATGAGAGAAAAATATTTTCTCTGAAAATCCTACATTTCTTTCTACTTCCCTTGAAGGGGTCGAGGCCTATTTATAGGCGATTCAACCGACCCTCGAACTATCCGCATGAAGTCAACTCCACGTCATCTCAAATCGCGAAGCTCTGATGTTCCCGCCGAAATTCTCTCAAAATCACGAATCACCACAGCAATTTTTCGATCACGGAGCTTGACGTAATCACAGAGTATCACTGTCAATCCCTTTATGCCTTCGCTGCGAAGCTCCCTCGCAAAGCCCTTCACCACCACGATGCGCTTCAACTCTGTCATTCGCAAAGATTGACGTAATCGCGAAAAATCACCGCCATCATTTTTCTGGTCTTCGCAAAATCCAATCCATGAAGCCTATCTTCGCAAAATTCGTGCCTTTTCCATATTTTGATGAGATCTTCAAGGATATCCACATTTTGAGATGCTCACCAAATTCCAAATTTTGGACCCCAAAAATTTGGCAAGCACTGGAAAACGGCGCCACCTTGTACTGCTCTTTTTTTACTGCCTCCAGATCTTCCCTTCCTTTTTCATCATTCTTTGTCAACATGGATTATCAGCAAATTCTTTGGAACTCAAAAATTCTCCATGGAAACATGCTTTGTCAACAAACACAATCTACCCAAAAATGCTGCAATGTTACCTTGAGGGATTTTTTCCCAACAATTATTGATATACTCATTCACTCTGCCTCATAGGATGACCATATAGAGCACTTAAGCATGGCCATATACTTACTCTAGGAGCACTAGCTTTATGGTAAGCTCTCGAAGTACTAGTTTTGGATCTACAAGGTTTAATTTTGGGGGTCATTTCATTTATTTCCATGCTTTAATTGTGGACCCAATGAATATTGGTGCAGGTCTTTTTGGGAGCTTCCCAAGAGAGTGACAGAGGTGCAGAGCTTTACCCACATGGTGGGGTATGATAGGAGGATCATGCCTAAATTTTCTAGAGTAGAATCCCCTTTGACCACCCTGATGTGGAAAAGGAATTCATTTTCTTGGACTGAGTATGGTTTGGGAGCCTTTGAGAAATTGAGGCCGAGGATGACCAATTCTCCTATGTTGAGACTACCAGATGAGGATATGGGGTAGATAGGGTTTTTTTATGCCTTTAAAGCTAGGATCGGTTGTGTGTTGATTTAGAGGTAGTCATTGATCGCATATGGGTCGAGGAGGATGATACCCCATTAGCAGAACTATGTTACTCATGACCTATAATTGGCAGTCGTAGTCTTCACTCTAAATATGTGGAGGAGATATCTTTTAAGAGAGCACGTTATTGTTTACTCAAACCACCAGAGTCTCTGGTACATCTTCACTCTGATAAAACATAACATGAGATAGAGGCACTAGTTTGAGTTTATGAAATACTATGACTTTGAGATAGTCTATCCTTCTGGGAAGGAAAACATGGTGAAATATTCTCTTAGCAGGAAGTCTCGTTCTCACCTAGTGGAGGAGGTGTATGAGCAGTTAGATTCTTTGTAGCTGACCTTGGTGGAAGATAGGGGTGAAACATTACTTTAGTAGATGGTGTTGACTCCTATGCTTCTCCAGCATGTGAGGGAGGATCAATTCGGAGACATTTATTTTGAGTTTTTTGTGACCAGATATCCTTATGGGATACACCAGATCATTTATTTGATGGAAGGGGGAACATCATCCTTTTATAGGGATGAACAGTGGTTCTGAACGCATTAATTGAGTAGGTGATGAGATAGTTTTATAATTCTACATTTTTTTATATCTTGGTGTGGAAAAGATTTAAAAGTGCCTTTAGTGGAAATTTTTGTGGGCTTACACGAGGTGGAGACAAGCTATGTTCAACTCTTGGTCTCTCACATGTCATCATGTGAAAGATGAGCACCAGGTTCTGTTAGGTTTGATGTAGCCTCTTGAGATCCCAGAGTAGAAATGGGGTTTCATTTCCATGTACTTTGTGATAGGGATTCTGTGTACAGCATGAGGCCATAATTCTATCTGGGTGATAGTTGAATGACTTACCATGTATGCGCACTTCCTTGCTATCAGGTAGCAGAGTTTGGAGGAGAGGTTGGGGAATTTGTACATGTTTGAGATTGTCTGAATCCATGGAAGACCCTTAATGATTATCTCTGACCGTGATATGTGACTTATTACATGGTTGTGGAGAGGAATTTAGTAGGAATTTGAGGATCAGTTGAGGATGAGTACATCATTTCACCATTAAATGGATGGGTAGATCTAACGAACTAACTAGGTGTCGTAGAATATGTTGATAGCTTGTGTGTTATTCTTTAATCGAAGTTAGAAGGATCACTTTATAGTGGTATATTTTTCTTAAAATAATAAATATCACTCGACTATAAGCCTGGAAAATTTATAGGCCCTATATGGGAGACCTTGTAGGTCACCCTTATATAGGACTGATATTAGAAATGCATCTCTTGTTGGGTCAGATATGGTTAAGGAAATGATGGATAATGTTCACCTAGTATGTGAGCATATGAAGAGCACCCAGATCCGAAAAAAAATCTTAAATAGATTGATTTCATAGGCCTTTGGAGATAGATTAAGGATATCATGTTTTCCTGAGAGTCTACCCATGATGAGGATTGTGGAGGTTTGTTCGGAGAGGCTAGTTATCCCTGAGGTTCATCAGGCCGTTTGAGATCCTATGAAGGGTTTTTGAGGTTTCTTACCCCCTAGGCTTACCCCCACAA
This sequence comes from Viscum album, assembly GCA_963277665.1. Lineage (NCBI taxonomy): Eukaryota > Viridiplantae > Streptophyta > Magnoliopsida > Santalales > Viscaceae > Viscum > Viscum album. Next base: position 1,143,010,330 of record OY728161.1, read on the forward strand.
TTGGACCGTGTGCAATACATATTCCATGTGTCATGACTGAGGAAACATGTGTATGATCCTACACACATTATTTAATGGGGTGATATGGACATCAAAGATGGATCTACCTTTACGAAGTATCTGATGGAGATCGAGGAATGGTGGGAGAGGATCCTACAAGGACATATTATTACCTTGGTTCATGTTTTGTGGTGGAACATGAACATGCGGGAGAAATCCTAGGAGCGAGAGAGTGAGATACAGGCTCAGTATCACGACCTTTTTGTTTAGATTGTGTCATTTAGGGTGAACAGTTTTGAATGAGGGGAGAATTTAGTGCCCCTATTTTTCCGTATAATACTTTTGGATATATTATTGGATATTTTTGGAGCCTAGAACTGAGATAGTGAGTGTTCTGAGGTTCGGTGATCCTAGAATTGATATCATAAAAATATTAAATATATTAATATCACATGTGCATAGTTTTCCTAAAATAGTGTAATAACTCCCAAATAGAGTATCATATCAGAAATATCAGACCATAGTTGAGTCTAAGATGTGAGGTTTTCCCTAGGCCCGACCTAAGTTTGGTCATCACCAAACATCCATTTGAGACTATCATTAGCAGTGAATTTAATTAAAATAAACAATTAAATTTATTTATTTTATTTAAATGAACATGAACTAATTACCTCTATAAATTCTTCACTAGAAAAATTCTCAATGGTTAGCTACATGAACCTTGGGATAATTGAGAGGATCATTGAGTGTTCTTCATTGGCAGATTGATATCGGAGGATGATGGGAAATCGAATTGGGGTGGATCGAGAGGCAACGAATACAGCAAGACTTATCCTTCATTAGATAATGTATTCTTCATCAATGATCTATCTCAATCAGGGTTGGACTCGTCAATTATGGTTTTATCCCACTTGATCAAATTTTTAAATCATGGATTTTCATCGGTTTTATTTTTTGGTGATTGAACATCATTCGCATGAGCCCAGTGTATGAATTAATTTTTTTAATTTGTCGTATTCTTTATTTTTCAGGATCTCACCCTAGATATCCCCAATTTGTGATTTTTGGCTATGAACACTTGTCCAACAACATGTTCACCATTGTTCTTGTATCTTTCCCCCACCTATTATTCATGTTCTTCATCATTGGCCCATGGGGTCGTGGTTCGACATTACCAGGGAGGGTTTAAGCGTGATTAAACCCTCGAATTTGTGGCAGTTTGGAGAATGATGAATGGATCGGTGTATTGTTGATGGATTGGGATTGATTGTGGGTGATACGTTTTGCATCCGGGATCCACAAATGTTGATGGGCGACAAGATGAATGGAATTTTTGAGAGTATTGCTGAATTCTGATTTTTCACCATTAGAGGCTAGGAATCGATGGCTGGAAGTGTTTTCTATCAATCCCAAGTGGTTGAACAATGGAAATAATAGCATCGGTGATAGATCTAGAGACTTATGAAAATTAGGATATTCAACTTGTGAAAAACCCAACTACACCACGTGTAGTCTGGACGAAGACGCGTCGTGCATCCCCCATTGCTACGGCGCTAGGGCTTTTGGTAGAGTTAAGGATCACATGTCATGTGGTCGGGCCCACACATTGTGTGACCCTTCCCGGGTGGCCAAGTCATGTGCCTGCTGGCACTAGCCCAGGACCCTGTGTAGTTGGACATGTTGTGTACTATAAAAGTACACAGGCATAGCTAGCTATAGACTAGAATTCCCCAAGAAGATGTGACACACCTTGTACAGCCTATACACGCCCTGTATGACTACATGGATTCCAAGCCATTTCTAGAGGAGGAAATGGTCGTGCAAGGAGGTGGATTCACACACTATTTGGACCCCCATACACGATGAGTATACCCTCATTCGACTTCTTCCTCTCGTATCTCATTCGTTGGGACTCATTTTTTTGGTTTGCAAGTTTCTTATCCTAATTAGTTCTCCATATAGAATGTGATTATGGCCTTCAATGTGGCATACACAACTATAAAATATATTATTTACAACGGGTTTTTTATAACGAGACCCCATAGCTGAAAATGGTGTCGCAGAAGATAGTTTTTGTGACATTTCACTTATCCCATCACAAATAATTTTAAAAAATATATACATATATACATATATATATATATATATATAATTTTGAAAATTGTAATAAATAAAATTTTAAACATTTAAAATAATAAAAATATTACATAAAATATTTTCATTTAAATTTTTACATAATAAATATGTCCATAATGTATCCATCATTATGGAGGGTGAGGGGAGGGAGTGGGTCATCTAAAAGAGGAGGGGGGACTCCATCCCAAATCCCTGAACAAGCTGTTGCATGTACTTGTTCTGCTACTCTATTTACCACCGCATCTCCTACTTCTACTGCTGGTGGTGTAGACGGAGCTCATCATGTTCCCTATGGATGGCCTCAATAACCTCACTTTGATCTTGTAATTGCTATTAATATTGTGAGACCGATGATGGTGACTCTTCATGAGATCCCCTCGAGCTGGACGTCGACCATGCAGTAGTACCATAAAAACTTCTAGATGTGAGTCAAGAACTGATATCAATTACTCGACCCTTCTTGAAAGCATATTGTGTCGCCTGCATCTATGCGACATCATCGAATCTTGCTACACCGGTAGTCTGGCTCTCAATATCAGCTTGACTCTCAACCTTTTTCTGAGAAGTCATGGCCTCATAAGACTCCTTCAATTTAAATAAGAAATTCAAATAGTTAAAATATTGTTTTTAGTTCAATTTTAAACTTAAAAAATATATACTGACCACAATCTAACGCTGACAACCACCATTAATCTCTCCAATGATAGGATCATTGTATATCATCTTATAAAATTCGTACTTTATAATATCAAGATGTTCAAATTTCTATATGAGTATAAAATAAAAAGTTTACATTTAATGTTATATAAATTATTAAAAATAATATTTTTTATATGTCATCGATGCATACTGAATGTACGACTACCAGTATAATGTGTCACCTCCTGCCTCCCGTAGTAATGCTAAACTAATTACGCTATCCTCTAAAAACAATATTTCATCCAGTATGAACATAATCCATCCCAAACATGAGATGATATGTAATCAGGTCGATGGGCATAGACAGACTGATCAAAATCTATGACTCTCACCTTCTTTATGGATGTCCTCCTCAAACTGTGCAAAAAATGATGACATCACTCATGCATACACACCTCCCAGACCTCCATGATTGAACTTGGCATGATATCTTCAATGGGATGCCATAAACCCTGTATTTTTTAATAATAGAATTTTAATAATTAAATAAATGTCAAAATAACTACTATTTATTTATGTATCATCCACTGATGAAACATGAATTAGCGAACGTCAATGGGAACCTAATCACACGTTATTTGTGCCTCAGAGAAATAGTTTTGATGAATAGTACTCCACTTCCCAATAGCTATGTGTGAAAAATTGTGAAAAATAGAACAAATAATCAAACAGTTAGTACATAAATAAATTAATGAAGAGTAATGAAAAATAACTAAAATTACACAACTAAAAATATCTCTGCATGCATGGATCGAAGTCAATATGTGACCATCCCTCGGGAATAGGATTGGGAATCATCGATATCACAAGACTCAGACCCCTTCAATTCGATGATGAAATGCTAGGAACCTAAGGGTCTAATGGCATATCATTAGGCTCATCACCAGGTAATATAGCCTCCTGGAGGTCATGGAAGATGTCATTATAAGTCTCATCATCCATATGAATCACACACAAAAAAGGTTTCAGGAAATAATTGTAGATGAGTATTCTATATATATATATATATATATATATATATATATATATGTATTTATTTATTTTGACTATATTCAATAAGTAATTGTATTATTCTCCATCTTCATCTTCATCTTCATATATGACATTGTCAATATCTTTATAATCCTCCTCAGTATCATCAATTTCTATATGATTTTCAACTTCATCATCTCTTTCTATTTCAAATTCTTTTGATACACAAATAAAATCATCTCATCATCGACCCATAACGGCGGGGTGTCATTATCGATATTCATGTGTCTTCATGGAATATAAGGATTTGAAGTTGTCTCTTGAAAAAATTTAATTTCTTGTAATTCAATGGAACCACATTCACTTTGTATAAACTAATTTTCCTGAGATTTCATTTTTATTATGATCCACAAATTACTTAACTCTCTTGAAGTAGCACAATAATATACATAATAAATTTGATGTACCTGATGAACCAATAAAAATGGTTCATTTACTACAAGAAAAATTTTATATTTATCATCAACAGTTCTATGGCACGTATAAACACGCAAGCCTCTATGAATATTTAACTAATTACCACTGATTTTTACTAATTACGATTGATTTTTACTAACTACTGTTAATTTTTACTAATTATAGTGATTTAATGTTCATTTTTATTAATCATTACTAATTACAGCTAATGTTTACTAATTTTTTCTAATAACCACTAATTTTTAATAATTATAGTGATTTACCATTAATGTTTACTAATTTATCGCTAATGTTTACTAATTTATCGCTAATTTTTACTAATTAAAACTAAATATTTATAATTTACAATAACAATCACATGTACTCCATCGTCTACTCATGTTGTTGCTTCTACCATCGATGCATCCCCTCCTCCTCCTACTACTACTATCATAGACATGTCACATACTGACTACAATGGTTCTGACAACCTAATGACAAATTTGGACATGGGTAGCAAAAAATTGACATTTATAATCACCTGAAGATTGGAAATTCTATAATTTACTAAAAAGGTGTAAATCATATATTTTACAATATTTAGGTGATGAAACCAATTTATGTCAACCATGCCAAAATTTTTCATTCCACCAATTTATACAAATCATGGCGTGTCATCAAAGTGTCTCCTCCTACTTTTGTTGCTATCATTGACACATCACATCCTTCCTACCCCATATCAGATGACCTAATAACAAATTTGGACATGGGTGGTACAAATTGATCATTTATAATCACCGAAAAATTAGATAATTCTATGATTTACTAAAAAGGTGTAAATCATAGATTTTACAATAGTCGAGTAATGAAAACAATTCATGCCAACCATGTCTAAATTTTTCATTGCGCCAATTTATGTTAACCATGTCCTATCATCGATGCATCTCCTCCTCCTGCTACTACTATCAGCGACGCATAACATCATATCTGCCCCATCTATTTTTTTCAAATTATCGCTAATATTTTGTAATTATTGCTATTTTTTAGTAATTAGAGCTAATTTTAAATATAATTTAATATAAAGTAATAGAATATATTATAAATTACTAAAAAGATTTAAATCATAGAATTTTCAACATTCAAGTCCTCATAAATGACCAATTTGGGTCAACCATATCCAAATTTATCATTGATCATGACCTGCAAGTTGATGACCTATTTCATTTTCACTTTTCTAGTAATTTAAAACAATTTATATTATTTCATAGTAATGTATAATAAATTATTGTAATTTATATCAATTAACTGTAAATTATATAAAATTAAAAATTTATATTGTTTTATATCATTTGACTGTTAATTCTATCATTTTATAAAATAAAATTTACAAAATTTTATTAATTATTACTAATTATTACTATTTTTATATTTTTTACTAGTTATTAATAAATTTTAATAATTATTACTAATTACCACTAATTTTTATTATTTTATAACAATTTATTAATAATTGTTACTAATTGCCACTAATTATTACTAATTATGATTAATTATTACTAATTACCGCTATTTATTACAAATGTTTACTAAATACAACTAATATTTACATATTAATGCTAATTTTTACAAATTATTACGAATTATTATTAATTATTACTAATTAATATGAATTATACTAATTTAAAAAAAATTAAATTATAATATTTTTATTAATTTATAGTAATTTATAATAATTTATAATAATTTGCATTAATTTATAATAATTTATTTTATTTTATATCAATTTATTGTAAATTATATCAAATTACAAATTTATACTATTTTATATCAGTTAATTGTAATTTCTAACAATTTATATTATTTCATATTAATTCATATTAAATTATACTTATCTATATCAACTTACTATAAATTATATCAAATTATGAATTTATACTATTTTATAATTTATTATTAATTCTATCAATTTATTAATTTTTACTAATTATTACTACTTATTACTAGTAATTGTTAATTTTTACTA